>CM061045.1:66789929-67389929 GCA_030762985.1 Adelphocoris suturalis | reverse complement strand
GTACTTTCTGGTTTAGCTAGACCTCAAAAAAGTCGGGGGCAGCACAAATGTTCTAGACTAGGCGAATACTATAGTGCTGCTCCTCATTTTTAACATGGAATATGTTTTTACTGGCATGATTCGGTACAGAAGAACGTGTTCGTCCTGTCCTATGACTCTTTAACTAATCTCCAAACTGTCTACGCTATTCACGGCCAAACCGCTCTACCGATCCCGCCCTCGGTTGGGTGGGGGGATCTTCTTGGGTTTGTCCGAAAGGATGCGTAAGCAATTTTAAATTTTCTACCGCCACCTGAACCGTGGGCTGGACGTTGAGAGGAGGGTGGGACAGCACCCACCCACGCACGCATTTAATGCGTGTTATTTGGCCGAGCGCTCGATCTTCTATCGGTTGCTACATTCGAATTCGATCGAGAGAGCTTTGTATTGCAGCAACAAAGTTACGTTCCCCTGGACCCGTAGAACACGATGGTACCATCAAAATTGCCGAAAGGTGCTGTTTTCCCGGAGTAATCACTAAAAATATGCAGAAAAACAAAAGAATTCATTCCGGCTATGTTGATTGTGCCTAGACCACCAGTAAATGTTGACGGTTTTTGCTCGGGTTGGTCTTAAAATCTTTGTTGGCGTTCCAATTTGGTCCCATTCAAGTTTTGAGCCATGAAATTGTGCTTTCCGAATGTAATGATCACGTATGTTTTCAAGCTACCGCTCTTCCTGTTCCTTTGAAATGTACTCTGAACTTTGTATTAGAATATCTTGAAAAACATCGCGGAAGGTTTCGCGTCAGAAAGTCATTTCCAACAGAAAAATAGACGGGTAATTTTCGGGGGAGGCATTTTCCTCCTACTTCTATTTCCGAACGGGCATTTCCGGACCGACTTTCCAACGGGTAGCATAATTTGGTAAACTACGTTTCGATCTTTTGGATCTCTTCAGCTGTGTGTGTGCAAACGTGAGCTTTTGCTCCTTCGTCAGCCTAGGACAAAGTTGAGGAAACGTGATTGTAGAGAGAGAGAGTAGAGAGTAAGAGAGTAAACAACCATTCCAGGTTGGGGCTTTTCGTCCGACTGCCTCGGGCGTCGCGGACGTCATCAGCTGTCCTCCAAGGAGGATCAGAATTCGTTCTGATGATTTCGCTTAAAGCTACTCATTGCCTCGCCCCCTGGAGTGGAGAGGGGTTTGCCGTACAGAAGCGAGAAAATTACTTGGACGTCTGACCCTTACCTGGGCGGTCACCCATCAAAGTGCTCACCACGCTCGGGGTTGCTTAACTTCGCTAATCGCATGAGAAACGGTTCATTGCAACGCCTAACCCGTACGCCTAAACCCGAAACGTGATTGTTTGACAAGTCAGTTCGACAAACTTCAGTCTTGACAAAAGTCGTTGTTTTGACGAAGTCTGTTTTAGACAAAGTCGTTCTAATTCTATGTTTCTTTCGTTATTATGTACCTATTCGAAAAACATGTTCCATGTTTGATTTCGTTGATCCTTGATCTAAACTGTAATAATCCGGGTCCTTCAGTCCCCCAGATTTCATTCTACAATAAATGTACCACCATGAACACAAACCACTGGTGGATAGACACTCCAAACGGCAACGTCCTCTCAAGCCACATTTAATTAATGTAAATGGTTTTTTTGGATGTTTCAAATATCAACAATAAATATGTGGGGAGAATTATAAAATTATAAAATTTAATTTAGAATTGTAAAAATAGAATTTAGAATTATAAAACGGTAGTTTGAGTGCAGAAATCTCGTTTTGAAAAGGGGGGGGTGACATTCTAGTCCACCTGCCAGACGAAATATGGTACCAATGTTATTTTATATAAATTTCATTGCGATTGAATGCAGCAATCGGGAGTGCAAAACATAATATTCATTCCTTGAAGGCTCCCAATTTGTCAAATTGCAATTGGATCATTATTGTTACTTCAGGACCGGCAAGATATTGATTAGCTTATGATATAGATTTCTTGCACCACTTAAATTTGTCACTAGTAATTCAATTTCTCAAAGACTCAATTAAGATCAATAGGGGTCCGAAAGAACGAAGCTTTGGAAACGCAATGAATAGCAATATTATTCCATCTGACATACAGACACGATGTCCAAACATCAGGACTGCGGGGTTCCGGGTAGTAAACTAGCTGTAGTACGAAAGAGGTCAACTTCGGCCGTAAAATGAAAGGTTTATTTACCCATCGAAAGGACCATAAAAGGTTTACAACTAGCAATAATACCTGAGCAGCCTTTTCCTCTCCTACCAACGTAAATGGTGGAGAAATCTTTCAAGATTAAAGATAACATTTTCCAAGTATGAGAAAGGGAAGAATGTAGCTGGAGCGTATGTTGGGGGGTGAAACGTGGCTGGGGAGCAAGAACGCTTGGCAATGGAGAGCTCGGTATAATTGGATGGGAGGCAGAGACCTCGGGACTTTTCGTTGTTTACTCTACCCACCTCTGCCCCATCTTCTCAGACCTTTTCCCCCCATTATGGGCTTTTTAAAGTTCTGCTTTCCCTTCGCGCATTATCACTCTCCGGGTTTTTTCCCCTCTTAAGATTTATCCTGCCAATCTGTCTCTATGAAGCTTAGCTAAAAACTCCATGACATCGCAATCAATGGTCACTGTCATTACGCTGCAAGTAAATATTGAAACAGTTTGGAGTCGCTTACAGCTCAAAACTACTGATGCATGTACATCATCAACCCTCATGAACTCGTGCATCGTCAAATATCGTTAAGCTCGTTTCAGAAGAAGCAGGCTCGGGTCCCGTTGGACAACCTCTGAACGGAAGCAGTTTATTGTATTTAAATCGCGACGAGTTCTTCATCGCCCCACGAGAGATTTGAGGAGCAGACAGTTCATTCTTCGAAGTTTCTGAATTGAGTAGTTGTGAATGTTAATAAAGACCATTTATGTAGAAGAGATGCATTTTGTTTCAATCAACGTTTAAACTGAATTGAAAAATAGAATGAAGAATTCACCGATATCAAATGAAAACTGTAGAAGTTATGCTTGTTAATTTCATTTCATGTTCACACTTGACAGAGGTTTCTCAAGTAGCATGGAAATTTAGAAAATTCCACCTAAGACCCAACGCTTACAGCTCCTGTATATTTTATGAAAAAGTACTATAGATTGGTAGGTATCCATATATGTATATATATATATATATATATATATATATATATATATATATATATATATATATATATATAATATATATATATATTATATTCCAGCTCTGTGGCACCCGAAACAATTTTTCCGCGTGCTTCGCCGCGGTCAGGTGTTTCGTGTATATTATAATATACACAATAATATACACAGTGTTGGATGACTACACAACTACTCCCAGTCAAAAGCACAGGAAAATCTAAATTTTCGTTCGATTTTGATGAAATTCTCAGGGATTGTGTTGGTTAGCCTCTTTATGTTCCCCTATGAATTTCATTACAATCGAATCAATAATGAAGTGTGAGCAAGCTCAAACGTGAATTCATAAAATAACGTCGATTTTTTACGATCTATAGGTTTGATTTTGTTCAAACCCGGAGGGTAGTTGGCTATACGTATCAGAAATATGCTCTATGAGTTTTATTGCGATTGATTGAGTAATGACCATTGTACATGCGCAAAAATAAAATTGTTTGACACTTGTGAAACTCGGAGACTAAAGGACTGATTTTTATGGAATTTTCTGGTTTTGTGTGGGTTAGCTTCTTGATGGTTCCCTTTAAATTGCATAGTTGTCGGATCAATAATAGGGTGCGCGCATTCGCAAACGTCAGATTCTAACAACGTCATGTTCAAACTTGGAGGGTAGTTGGGTAGAAGTTTCTAGGAAGGTTTGCCATGCATTTTATCGCCTTATTGATCCGAATACTCTCAAGGAGTGTTAGGGGACCCTAGATGATCTTTTATAGTCCTCTTTTACGTAATATCATCCATTTAGGCGAATTTTTGGGACTTTAGAAAATCTGGAATGGAATAGAAAGTTCCAGTTATGCAACAAAAAGTAAAATAAAATTCAAGATCATCTCCACAGAAGTATTTCAAGATGGTACATACGTGATGAAGTAACATCTTTTATGCATTATTCCAGTACCTAGTATAATCGTTGCTCGAAAATGGATGATGCGCCCGCGAGTGGTCGCGGAAAGTAGGGGGGATACAAGAGCAATAAGGTAAAAACCTGAAAAAAATTCCTTTTTTTCTTCTCCTCTGTTAACTAGAGACAGGTAATGTGAAACTTTCCGTTTTTATTATTTTATTATTATTAATAATTATCTTAATCAGTTATTTATAATTCTCATCACCAATTACCACATTAATTTATTCATTCACATTTATCACATTCATTTGTGTTAACCTGCTGTGAATGTTGTTTATCTGCAGTCGACTTTTTCGGAAGTAGTTCGAAATATTCCCATTTTTTCTATATAAATGTACGTGTTTTCTTTTGCAAAACAGTTTGGTCATCGTGGATATAGTTTTTTATGAACTACGATAATTTATTTTCTCCGAAATTGAGATTTAATGTGATAATACCCCCTAGGGATCAACCTGGAAATGTAACTCTTGATCAGTACCTACTCTTTTTTTTGCCAGAAAATAACAGAAGGAATACGTAAGAACGACATTAAACCATGTATTAAAAAAAAAAAACCGAACGATAGACTTACGGTTCTACAGTCACATAATTTAATAATGATTAATTTTACACATTATTAGTTCAATGTGGTTACTCAACAATATTAGTTTATAATTTAGCGTAATATATCAGCTTTCCTTGACACTACAGAGGCTAAGGGATCATGAGATGTTGTGATAAAATGAGAGCATTCCAAAAAGTGGCGATTGTTTTCCTGCTATCACTAAGGGAGTTACACTTCCCTACTAACGCATTGGTTGTACATGAAAATCAATATTTTCGCCGTAACGTAACGGTAGGAAAAAATGGGAAACGTCCTGTTAATCATTATTAAATGATAAATTGCGGAACCAGTATCCACAAAGCATGTAGCAAATCAACCAAATCTTTTATTGATGGACAATGATATAACTGCGTTTATCTGTGAAAATTGCTATGAATTAGTTATTGACGAAGGAAGCAGGTTTTGACCCCCGCTTTCCGATCCAAATTTACAAGACGAACAATTAGCCGAAAATGCGGATTCACTGAGTACCTATAGGAAAGTTCGACCCACATGCATTGGTAGGTATCAACATAACATGATTGATCAAATAATAAGAACATGCTTGTAAATATTCATGTAGGGCACTGCATAGGTACCGTCTACGTGCCACTATGTAGTTAAAGCATTGTTCTACATTTTAATTTTTAATTTTAAATTTTATTTAAATGATCCTTTTTAATAAAATTTAAGAATTGAAACATTCTCCGGAGAACTGACGCTGAAAAACGCATGAAAAGTAACTTTTTCGACAAGAGTTAGAGAACGTTCCACACATTCCTTTGCATAAACAAGTGTATAGTGGTGATGAAGCGATAAATTGCCTTTTTGGATTTCATATTTACTCAAGGCAGGATCCAGTTTTGAGAGTTGACAATCGAAAGCACTCAACCAAAAATATGTAAGTAATAATTACCTCAAACAATGAGAGCATCTAAAGTGCAAGGTACACAGGAAAAGTTTACAATTATACTGAGAGAGTTCGTCAGCCAATTGAATCTAGCCTCATCTGCGCTGTTTCTCTCTCCTCTCTCTCTTTTTTTTTTTTTTTTTTTTTTTTTAAAATCAACGTTAAGTACAAATGCCTCAAGATTTTTTAGCCGAGTTTCTGTAATTTGTTCTTCCAACTCAAGTGAGGCTAGGCGTCTATTGGTTTATAGTGTTTTTTAAGGTAATCACCTCAGATATTTTAGTCAAAATTTTGCTTGTGGTGTCACACACACCCTGTGAAAGCATGAAGGGCAGGGAAAACCGCTGTAGCTCACAAGCGGTCAGGAACTAGACAAAAGTTCGGCTGCGATGCCGACGAAAACCCATGGTGAAAAACTATACTGAATTACCAGAAAACCAAAAATTCAAACCCTAAAATCAAAAGCGGTGCATCTCAAAAACGGCGCATGAATTGAGAATGTATCGGTTACAACATTTTTTGACGTTCGATTATGACCCAAGCACAACGATAGGGTGGTTCAAAAAAAAAAAAAAAAAAAGTTTTGGGATTTCTTGTCCCAAGAGCGCTGCTTGAAGATAAGTAAAAACCGAAAATTTCACCGAAAATGCTGTCGCCTGGTTAAGAAGTGTTCTAGAAACATGGTAAGATGGTCGGATAATATGCTTTGGCATGTTCTGCACATGATTCCGTTTTTTACTATACTTTTCCGCCGATGATTGCTTCGTTTATCGGCCATAAATCTCAAATTAATAGTAGGGTCATAGACAAATTCACCCTAATTTCACCGGAAATTATGTCGCGTTGATAATTTAAGGTTCTGAAATACCTTGCGCCGATAAAATTTGGTATTTTCCAGGATACTCGGTACAAAGCCGTTGGTAATTTGGCAAGGACTTGAACCGGCATTGTACTTATTTGCCAATTATAGCGGCAAAATGGAGAAAATAGTTTAAAAAATTTCCAATTTTTCTGTAAAATTCCTTTAGTTCCATCGGTTTTCCGGTGTCAAATTCGAAGTTTTGAATTGTCTGAACTGTGATTGGATCGTTTGAGCGTAGGGTTACCTATTGTCAGCGGTATCGGTCACGTGTAAAAGCTTGTACAATGGTATCGGGTCGTTAAGCGAATAAGTACAATGCCGGTTTCAAGTCCTTGCCAAATTACCAAACGGCTTTGTACCGAGTATCCTGGAAAATACCAAATTTTATCGGCACAAGGTATTTCAGAACCTTAAATTATCAACGCGACATAATTTCCGGTGAAATTAGGGTGAATTTGTCTATTACCCTACTATTAATTTGAGATTTATGGCCGACCGATAAACGAAAGCAATCATCGGCGGAAAAGTTATAGTAAAAAACGGAATCATGTTCAGAACATGCCAAAGCATATTGTCCGACCCATAATAGCATGTTTTCTAGTACAATTCTTAACCAGGGGACAGTATTTTCGGTGAAATTTTCGATTTTTTACTCATCTTCAAGCAGCGCCCTCTGCCAGTTTACCGGAATAACTAGTGGACGGAGCGTAAAATAAATAAGTTCATCGTGTTCAGCGCATGCGAAAATCCATAAATTGACCTAAAAAAAAAAAATTGAAATCCGTCCTTCAAATCATCACCTCGCCACCAATTTAGAGGTTGATTTACGATAGCGGTCGATAACTGGCCAAAATCGACCCAGGTAAAGTGATTAGGATTAATATTTTTTGTTAAAAATTTAGAAGTGTCATCCTGACATACCGAGGAAGCAAAAAAAAAAAAAAAAAACAATGGGGACAAGAAATCCCAGAACTTTTTTTTTTTTTTTTTGAACCACCCTATCGTTGTGCTTGGGTCATAATCGAACGTCAAAAAATGTTGTAACCGATACATTCTCAATTCATGCGCCGTTTTTGGAGATGCACCGCTTTGATTTTGGGGTTTGAATTTTTGGTTTTCTGGTACTTTTTTTTTTTTTTTTTTTTTTATTTTTTCGTGGCTAATATTTTAAAAAAAGGTGTCTCTCCCGTTCATGGTCTGGACAATCCATTATCAGGTGACGTAGAGTTCCATCTGGATGACCACATTTTCCACATTGTGGGGATTCCCGTTGTCCGATTTTGAACAAATAGGCGTCACATATACCGTGGTTGGTTCTTAGGCGAAGTTCTTATCGTTATTCACCATGGGTTTTTCGTCGGCATCGCAGCCGAACTTTTGTCAAGTTCCTGACCGCTGTGAGCTGTGCGGCATAAGCTTTCAGTAACGATGTAGCAGCCAATCACTCTCGTGGTTTTGATATTTAACGATAGACCCCTGGATCCGTGGACTTTTCACTTTGTCCCTGGTTTCCGAGTAGGTACTAACTGTCACGATTCACCGGGGCAAGTTCTGTTCACTCACTAAGTATTTAGAAATGAACTAATGATTTTAGGGATTTTCTACGTGGGTTTTACTATTTTTACTTATTTACTTTCGTAGCCTTTCGATCAAGAAGAGAAATTAATGAAAAGTGATGTATTAAAAATAACACGTTTTTGTGTTGGCAGTTGGGACTACACTCAAAATTGGATCCTGCCGCTTTTGAATAAATAGTAAATCAAAAACGGCAACTTATCACCTCCTTTCGTGACGAAATCAGCAATGCCCAAAGACTCCATACCGTCTTGTTTGTGCAAAGGAATGTGTGATGGAACGGTCGATTGCACTTATCGGACAAGTGACGTTTCATGCTTTGTACTGTGCAGTGCCTACTTGATCATAGCTGCTCTTACTATTTCTTCAATTATGTGTTGATACCTACCTATAATTCGACATACCTCGATATACCTATAGTTCGATGGATGAGATCCAACTTAACTTTACAGGATCTATATACATCTGAAGTCTTATGAATGCCTTATGAATATTTGAGTTTGAGTTGAGATTCAATTTCTTTTGTTTCTCATCGTCAAGTGGTATGGAATTATTGGTCTCCTTGCCTATTTTTCTCGAGATTTGGGAATTTCAAATGAATGTGATAAATGGTGATGAAAATTATAAATAAATAAATGATTGTATAGGTAATAATAATGTTTAAAAAACCGAAAATGTCACATTACTAGTAAATTGTCTAGTAAATAGAGGAGAAAAAAAGTTGATTTATCTTCAAAATACAAAGGTTCATTATTGAAAATAATAAATCCAAATGCGACATTCAACATAAGGTCGGATTGTTTCGATTTTCGTAGTTTTAGAGTCTACATGTATAGTAAAAACCCAAGTGTGCTTATTCCAGTTACTTGGGCGAAAAAACATCGCAACTTTCGAACTGTTTTCTATATTTTTGATCTTACGCCAAAACTAAGCTAGTTAGCAAGGAAACATCTATTACTAATATTCACGGCAGTTAAATTCTACGTAGAATAACCTATTAAAATTTGAAATATGAGTAATCATGCAACCGCTTGTTGTAAAAAACGGCACTTTTTTCAATTGGGTGAAATGTTTCACTTGAATTTATTAAGAGCTTTAGTCTCAGAAACTGTCACACCAATTGAAAAACATTAGATGAAAGTCGTAAATAGTCTAACTTTGTAACTAATGGGTACCAAACATAGGAAATTTAATTTATTTTTTAGCGCATTTATGACAAAAAATACAAATTGTCCACACACACGACTCCCGTCGTACACCTGAGGTGGTTCGTCTAAATAAGGTTAATTTTGGCATGACTACTCAATCTTAAACGCAATTTATTTATAATATCCTTATAATACAGAATTCAATTTAGTCTCGCTAATTTTATTATTAGTGAATTACCTAAATATAATTTTACGAAATAATAATTTCCTTAGAAAACTATCACGTGTTAGAGAAGGAGCGGTCTAGTGACAATTTTGAATTTTCCGTCATAAAATGACATGTATTATATGAGATGAGATTCATTACATGTATTACATGAAAATTAAAATAAAATGACATGTGATATAAAATTCAGATATAGAATTAGATGTCCTACGACTTTCATTTGATAAGACACACAGACTGGAGAGCAGTGAAGTTGTGGAAACCCATGTCAATACTATAAATTATTTAAATTATTACACTGCAAAAAAAAAAAAAAAAATTGAAGGCGAAGCTGGTACTGTGGGTTTTTGAAGGTACTGAACCCGAATCCGAAGCCCGTTTTTCACATAGACGTCTATTTTTTGAGAAGGAGACGTGTAATACTAACCCCCAGGACCAGTACCTGTGTCGTGAGGGCATGACCTTGATTTTTTGGGGGGAGGGGGATAGTGTTATTAAAAAATAATAAACAATGAATTAGAAGACAAATGAGAATGAATTAGAAACAAAATGGCTTGGGAGCTCAATCAGCTGATCAATGACCTCTTAGTCGTCATCAACCCCTGGCACATCTTCATTTCCACAATGTTACAGATTACACCCATACCAAGTTTCATCAAAATCGGACGTCGGGAAGTGGCATTTAAAACGATTTTAAGAGGACATACATACAGCATCAGCGAACAAAGTGAACACAATAGCTCATTTTTTCTTTCTTAAAAGAAAATGCGCTAAAAATCAAATCAAAATATTAAATCAGATCAGATATAGTACAATAACGACTGATTATATCATTCTAATAGTACGCAATCAGATTCACAGCATTTGACCGGGGATACCAACGGATTCTGCCTCAGGTTTGTTATCTGTAATGGAAAATAATAAACCTTTGTGTCAAGGATTTAACAGTGTTTTGACTTCATCTTCACCAGTAAGCCAGTGACGCTTCGATGGCAGACGTGTATTTCTAAGTTACCTATTGAACCAATTAATATTGGCCGTAATTTGAGTAATATGTATACCTACGAGTTTCTTTTTGACCCCAATCCAAATCAGTGTTTTTGAAAGCGAACCGGCGATATTCGAAGTGGCAGATTTGCATAACTACAGTACATCTACATGTACATCTGACTCATATTTCATTTACTTACCAATAAGTCGATTGCTGACCCAAAATTTGTGTTGTTTGGACTGCGTCCGTAGCAAAGACCTAGCGATACTAAGGTAGCAGACTTGAATTCACGTAACCTATCAATATCCTGGTATGATGGGCCACAGTTTCAGCGATCAACAAAACAGTCGTTTCTGGGCGCTCAAACTCTTATATTTCAACCACATCTGCATGTAACACCCATCCACCTTGAGATAGCAGACGACCATGGTTCAGTTGGCGGATGGATGAAAGTGTTAAGGGCCGATATGGTTCCTCCTCTAGCTGTAAAGCCATATTTTCGCAAATTGAGATCTGTTTTTCTTGTCGCCATCGGTTTTGGACTAGTAGACGTGCATATCTTATACAAACTCAATTGAATACTAACAAATTCAATAATTGGTCCATTTCTATAGATCAGTCTCCCCTTTTCAGCCGAGCTCCTAGTGGCATTGTGACGGTTAGCACCTATATCTTGTACATTGGCTGAATTAAAAGATGAGGCGGTGTCGAAGGGGAAAATTAGGCCGGTGCATCGACAGCAAGATAACACCCGAACCAGCAAAATGCTCGGTTAGATGCCTCCTCCCTTTAGTTGTGAATGTCCCTCATCCGCATTTACACGCAGTTGTGAAGAAGTTGATAAGGGTGGAAGTGGAAGGTTGTTGACGCGGATGTTGCAGTAGGCATAAGAAAATACCTATTTAATACTTGAAAGCAATTTAGATGAAACAGCCAAAATAATTCCTATGAGTTTGTGGTGGTGTAGTGGATTTAAATATGTTTTACTTGGCGTCGGTAGACCAAGTGGGACATTTATATTCTGATTATGCGGGTTAGTCCCCCGTGTTATTCCTGTAAGGAATGTGAGCAAATCCGTCAAGGTCAGCTTGCTTGGCGGAATGAACTGAGAGATAGTTCGTGTCGCAGCCGCGTGGAGCACTGGGCTCGCATAGTGGGTGCTGGTTCGATCAGTTTGGTACTGAGCCGTTTTGTAATATTCCGGCCTAAGATTTATATCTGTAGGAGGAATATGTTGAGCTTGGTTGAGGTACTGAAAAGTATCCTTCGTTTTTTGTACATTTGGAGTGTATTTGACACTCGGATCGGCCGGGTAGGCTTGTGTCGAATATTGTGGGTATTCGGACAGCTTGGTCGAATCGTAATGATTGACTTCAGAGCGGGTCTGAAAGGTATCCTCGATCTTTTGTATAGGCGAGGCTTGATCTAACGTTTCCTTAGCGAATACGTTAGGTGAGAAGGCGATCTCGTCGTGAGGATCGAGCCTTGCGCCGTCGCTGGGACCGGCGGATTGGCCGGGTAGCCTGTAGGTAGCGCTACGGGGGCTAAGAGGCCCGGCTTCGCCGTCGTCTGTCTCCCCTTGCATGAGGAAATAAGACGGCCGACGTTCCATCGAAATAGACGAGTTATTAGCTCGTTTCGATGCCTCTATGTACAGAAATAGAGGGTTTAGGAAGGTGGACTCGCTTGACAGAGCTTCTTTCCTTTGCTCGTATGTCAGGGTCCTACCTTGTAGTCTTGAAAAAGACTTCCTTGGACGGTAAATTAGAGCGGATGAGCAGAGTAATTTACCGGCGTATCCCAGCGGTCGGTGACGAGCCTAGTGCTACGAAACCCGGGTGATACGGCTCGGAACGTCCCTCGGGCGTACGATCTAAAGAGAATATCGATAGATGTACCGGGTGGCGTCCTGACAGATGAACTACGTTGGGCAATGAGCAGGATGAATAATCACTGGACTCGTAGATGCCAATGCGAGATCTGTGTGGAGAGAAGGTAGGCCTTGTAGAAAGCAGTAGGAAGCCGTTCTTGAGATGAACTCGGGATGCAGAAGGTTCGTCAGCGTAGAGCGTGTAGAAATCTTCGTACTTCGAGGTGTCGTCGTCGAGAGCGGAGAGTAGAATGAATTTCGGAGGCTCCGAGCGGGGTATTTATAGGGAGGTGGCCGCCTCCTGCCGCCTCCTGATTGGTCCGCTTAATTTCATTAATTCGTCTGTGTAATCTCATTGGCTCGCACATTGTTTTCTCAGTATCTGCGAGTATGATAGCTGAGCTGGTCCTCCGGGGTGCTTACGAGCGTCCGTCGCGGAGCCGACGACCTTGAGTTTAGCCGGGGACCTCGGGTGCTTTCTCTGCGTCAGTTGTTCAGACGGGGTCCCCGGGGTGGCTGCTGGACCAGAGGTGGTTGCTTGCCGCCTCTTGGTTGGTTCGCCTATTGTCTCTCGTGTAATCAGTGTTTCTGATTGGCGAGTAGGCTTGTTTGAATTGTCCTTGCTAGTTTTAGAGGACGTTTGATTCTCTGTTTGAGTTTTCTCGTTCAAGGCGACTTGGTTCGAGATACTTGTCGCATCTCTCTCGCCCAGTAAGTGTCTAGGGAGGTCGCCTTGTATGTTTTTAGTTAATATTTCACTTTTGAGAGAGAAATTCGTATTTTCTCTCTGGTGAAATATTTTGTTTGACGGAGTTATAACTCGACGTCTTGTAAATATTTTTGTGTTGTGTCTACCTCTTTTTGGTAGCCCTGAAAAGGGCTGTTGACAAGAGGGGGTGGTTTTCACCACAGGCGCCCCCCTAAGACGTCGTGTTATTAACGACGACGCCGGCTGGGGTGTTTCGAGCGCCGTCACCCATCTCTCGTCGAATTTGGTAGAGGGGACGTGCCTTCTGGCAGATTTTCGGGGAGTCTCCTCCTTATTTTCTGCCTGATTTTTGTTTAGTGACACAGCTTCGTCTGTTTTTAGAGTGTAAGCTGGTTTTATTTGCTGTTTGGGAACTTTTTTTGTATGTTCGCCAATTTGCACTGTAACCGAAAACTTATCTCTTTTAACCACTTTGAATGGTCTCGTGTAAGGACATTGCAGAGAGGTGAGCTGTGTGGGCACTCTGATATAGACATGTGTACATGTATCCAAATTTTTGGGCATGTTTACGGCATATTTCGTATTATTATGTTTAATATGCGTAGGCCGGAAGAAGAGAGGCTCCGAAAGGTTTGTAGAAGTTACGAAAATGTCTCCTGGGAGTGGTACGTCAATACCGTAAACTTTTTGGAACGGTGTAGTTTCCGTTGCTGGGTCTACTGCCGTACGCATGGCGAGTAGTACTTTTGGTAGGGCGTCGAGCCAATTTTCGTTTTGTGCTTTGAGAGCCTCTTTCAGAGATCTATTTCTGCGTTCTACCATTCCGTTTGTTGACGGTTTGTATGGTAACGTGTGGGTATGTTTTACTCCGAGACGTTCCATAATGGAATTAAATAGATCTGATTCGAATTGTGTGCCTTGATCACTTGTGATGTATTTAGGTACGCCTTTTGAAGCTACCCAAATATTGATAAAGGCGTTTGTGATCGTGGCTGTTTCGATGTTGTTAAGAGGGACTGCCTCTAGCCAACCCGTTGCTCTATCGACCATCATTAGAATGTAACGTTTCCCTCCTTTAGCTAAAGGTAAAGGTCCGGTAATGTCAACGTGTACATGTGAGAATTTGTTAGCCGTTTCAAATTCGGAGTAAGGGAGCTTCACGGAGCGAGTGATTTTTGCTCGTTGGCAAGTCTCGCACGCTCGGACCCAGTTGGAGACATCTGCACGGAGTCCGTGCCAAAAATATCTTTGTTTAACTTTATACACTGTAGAGTGTATACCTGGGTGTCCCAAATTGTGAATTTGGCTGATTATTTCTTGCCTTATTTCGTTTGGAATATAAGGTCTTGGGTGTCCTAGGTCTAGGTTACACCAAATTTCTCCTTGAGGAAATTCGACTCGTGTGAGTTTCAATTTGTCCTCTGCGTTAGGAGGAGAACGAATTTGTGCATTTGAAATGTGCAGTAGAAGATTGCACTCTATTGCAGCCGTAATTTGCGAAATTTCGGCTATGGGTGGACCCTCGTCAGTTTGGGTTGAAATCGATTTTGTTTGAATTTCAACTGGATCGAAGGGTCTGGAGAGTGCGTCGGCGACGACGTTGTTCTCTCCGGGTATATGACGAATGTCACTCGTCATTTGAGAGATGTATGTTAGCCATCTTAATCTCATTTTAGAAAAATGTGCATTTTTCTTAAGCATCGTGCCTAGCAGAGGCTTGTGATCTGAACAAATATGAAAAGATCGGCCGTCCAAGTCATTGTGCCAATGAATGCAAGCTTGGTAAACGGCGAACATCTCTTTGTCGAATGATGCTTTATTCTTCCATTGTTCCGGAATTTCTTTACTGAAAAATCCCAATGGTTGGTAAGATTTCGAGCCGTGTTTGTCTGTAATTTCCTGCTCCAGTGCTGCTCCGATGTGTGTGTCGGATGCGTCGCAGACTAATCTCCACTCTACTGTAGGGTGTGGATGAGCGATATTATGTAATGTAGCTTTAATCATTGCTTGTTTTAAGCTGTTGAAAGCTTTTTCTCTCTCTGATGTCCATTCGATAGGTGTTTTGTCATTTTTTTTGTTTGACTGAATGGAGTCATACAGAGGTTGTGCCGTGTGAGCGAATTTACTTGAGCATGCTCGGTAGAAACCACACATACCTAGGAATCTGCGTAGACTTCGTACGTCTATTGGCTTAGGAAATTGTTCTATGGCTTCTATTTTATCTCGTTTAGGAATTATCCCTTCTTTCGAGATAGTGAAACCTAGGAAATCGACGGTAGGTTTTGAAAAAATGCATTTATCAAAACCTACTCGAAGTCCGTGTTCCCCTAGCTTGTCAAAAATTTGTTTGAGGTGGTTCATGTGTTCTTTATAATTTTTAGAAGCCACCAGGATGTCATCTAGGTATACAAATGCGAAATCAAATTTTCGCATGATGCTGTCCATGTATCTTTGCCATGTTTGAGCCGCTCCGGCCAAACCCATGCTCATTTTCTTAAACTCATAAAGACCGAAAGGTGTAATAATTGCAGTTTTATGAGCGTCATCTGGGTGCATCGGAATATGATAATATGCCGATTTTAAATCTATTGTCGAATAGATTGGTGTATCATGTAAATTCGCTTGGAAAGAGCGAATGTGAGGAGGAGGGTAGGCGTCTTTCTTCGTTTTCGCGTTCAGGAAACGGTAGTCGCCGGTGATTCTCCATGACCCGTCTTTTTTTGGCACACAGTGTAACGGGGATGCCCATTCGGAATCTGATGGTGTAATTATGCCTTCTGAAAGCATTTTGTCAAAAGTACTTTTGACTTGAGCCCGTTTTTCGCCCGCCATGGGTCTTGCTCGGAAGTGTACTGGTGTTCCTTCCGTGGTTATACGGTGGTAAACCCCGTTGTTTTTCCACTTTCCTTGAAGTTTGCTCATTTTATCATTGTATTTGTCAATGATAGAGCGAATGTTTTCGTCCTCCGTGATTTGCACGTCCTCTGGTTGAGGGTTATTGTCACGATGAGGGATAGTAGCTGCTATTTGTTCGTCAGTGAATTTTTTGTTCATGACTGCAGCTATTTTTTGATCGGCATAGCTCTTTATTTTATCTTTATAAATGTACTTGTGTTTGACCCGTATTCCGATATCCCAAGACTCGAGGAATGGTATACCTAGGATCGCTAGATCAACTTTCGTGATCATAAAATCGGTGGTCATGTCTCCGAGGCCGATGTTAATTGTCGTGTCAGCTCGCCCTAGTGTGTCTATAGGGGCTCCGTTAGCTGCTGTGAGCTTAACGTTGGACTTACGAATTTTTAAGCCCAATTTTTTTGTGACATTGTGGGGCAGAATGTTCACTTCTGCTCCCGTGTCGATGAGAAATTCAGTGCCATTTAGTTTGCACTTGAAAAAAAGCCTTTTATACTCAGTAGACTGCCGGTGTATAGGCTCAGATACACTGGCAGTTATTCGTTTTCCGAACTCTCTACGTCGGAGGTTGGAACGGTACTTTCTTGTACCGATCTCTGAGTATTTTCGTTTGAAACCCAGGTTTTAGGCTGGCTTATAGTCGCTGCCTTTTTGCTAGTTTTGGAAGCAGTGTTTGTCTTCCAAGTGCAGTGTTCTGGGTCTGCACATTTGCGAGTTTCGTTACCGAAACGTGCGTGGTTTCGACAGACATAGGCCGTCGGTTTGTGAGGCCTACTCTCTACTGATTGGGGTTTGAACTCAGCTTGTTGTGAGAGGGCCTTTTTGAAACCAGTATTCATGGGTTTCGGAGTAGATTCTACTCCTCGTATGTTTAGAGAGGTATTCTCTGTTTTGTACGCGTGTAGCGTATCAGCTAGGTCGAGCCGGGCGGTCGTGGTAGGCTGAGCTGCGACCATACCTCGTGCTTCGATGGGTAGAGTCTCGATCCACTTTTGAGTGATCAGAGCCTCTGAAAAGTACCCAACAGCTTTAGAGTACATTTCGTGGTACTTGGTGCTGGGTTTTTTGGCGAGAGATGCGGGGTCCTCGAGTGCGAGGAGCCTGTCCTGTAAGGACAACCCATATTCTCGCTGTAGGCGCTGTTTGGCCTCTTCGTAGGGTGCGTGGGGTGCCGTGAGGTAAGCTGAGTCGATAGCTTCCCTCATTTCTTCTGGTACCCACTTGTATATAGCTGAGAAACATTCGTTCTGCGTTCTCAGGTGTTTTCGCACGCAGTATTGATCGAACTCGGCGAGTGCACGATCGATATTCTTCTTTTGGAAGATTGGTTTTTGATAATCTCCCATCTCCTCTAAAAGTGCTCGAAAGCCACTTTGTGTAGAGGGTTGTTGCATGAGATGTGGGGCGTAGAGGCCCGGCGGGGGTCGCACGCCCGCAGTGGTTCCCTGAAATCCACTAGCTTCATAAGAGGGAACGAAATGCTCCGTGTTAAGCCTGTTCAAAGGCGGGGTCACCATTTGTAGTGGATTTAAATATGTTTTACTTGGCGTCGGTAGACCAAGTGGGACATTTATATTCTGATTATGCGGGTTAGTCCCCGTGTTATTCCTGTAAGGAATGTGAGCAAATCCGTCAAGGTCAGCTTGCTTGGCGGAATGAACTGAGAGATAGTTCGTGTCGCAGCCGCGTGGAGCACTGGGCTCGCATAGTGGGTGCTGGGTTCGATCAGTTTGGTACTGAGCCGTTTTGTAATATTCCGGCCTAAGATTTATATCTGTAGGAGGAATATGTTGAGCTTGGTTGAGGTACTGAAAAGTATCCTTCGTTTTTTGTACATTTGGAGTGTATTTGACACTCGGATCGGCCGGGTAGGCTTGTGTCGAATATCGTGGGTATTCGGACAGCTTGGTCGAATCGTAATGATTGACTTCAGAGCGGGTCTGAAAGGTATCCTCGATCTTTTGTATAGGCGAGGCTTGATCTAACGTTTCCTTAGCGAATACGTTAGGTGAGAAGGCGATCTCGTCGTGAGGATCGAGCCTTGCGCCGTCGCTGGGACCGGCGGATTGGCCGGGTAGCCTGTAGGTAGCGCTACGGGGGCTAAGAGGCCCGGCTTCGCCGTCGTCTGTCTCCCCTTGCATGAGGAAATAAGACGGCCGACGTTCCATCGAAATAGACGAGTTATTAGCTCGTTTTCGATGCCTCTATGTACAGAAATAGAGGGTTTAGGAAGGTGGACTCGCTTGACAGAGCTTCTTTCCTTTGCTCGTATGTCAGGGTCCTACCTTGTAGTCTTGAAAAAGACTTCCTTGGACGGTAAATTAGAGCGGATGAGCAGAGTAATTTACCGGCGTATCCAAGCGGTCGGTGACGAGCCTAGTGCTACGAAACCCGGGTGATACGGCTCGGAACGTCCCTCGGGCGTACGATCTAAAGAGAATATCGATAGATGTACCGGGTGGCGTCCTGACAGATGAACTACGTTGGGCAATGAGCAGGATGAATAATCACTGGACTCGTAGATGCCAATGCGAGATCTGTGTGGAGAGAAGGTAGGCCTTGTAGAAAGCAGTAGGAAGCCGTTCTTGAGATGAACTCGGGATGCAGAAGGTTCGTCAGCGTAGAGCGTGTAGAAATCTTCGTACTTCGAGGTGTCGTCGTCGAGAGCGGAGAGTAGAATGAATTTCGGAGGCTCCGAGCGGGGTATTTATAGGGAGGTGGCCGCCTCCTGCCGCCTCCTGATTGGTCCGCTTAATTTCATTAATTCGTCTGTGTAATCTCATTGGCTCGCACATTGTTTTCTCAGTATCTGCGAGTATGATAGCTGAGCTGGTCCTCCGGGGTGCTTACGAGCGTCCGTCGCGGAGCCGACGACCTTGAGTTTAGCCGGGGACCTCGGGTGCTTTCTCTGCGTCAGTTGTTCAGACGGGGTCCCCGGGGTGGCTGCTGGACCAGAGGTGGTTGCTTGCCGCCTCTTGGTTGGTTCGCCTATTGTCTCTCGTGTAATCAGTGTTTCTGATTGGCGAGTAGGCTTGTTTGAATTGTCCTTGCTAGTTTTAGAGGACGTTTGATTCTCTGTTTGAGTTTTCTCGTTCAAGGCGACTTGGTTCGAGATACTTGTCGCATCTCTCTCGCCCAGTAAGTGTCTAGGGAGGTCGCCTTGTATGTTTTTAGTTAATATTTCACTTTTGAGAGAGAAATTCGTATTTTCTCTCTGGTGAAATATTTTGTTTGACGGAGTTATAACTCGACGTCTTGTAAATATTTTTGTGTTGTGTCTACCTCTTTTTGGTAGCCCTGAAAAGGGCTGTTGACAAGAGGGGGTGGTTTTCACCACAGGTGGGTTTAAAATGAATTTGTAATTCACATTCAACCACAGTACACCAAGCATAGAACTCTATGCTCTTCTTTAAGTTTTTTAATGTCTCAAAAGTACTTTGATGTCCCTCCTTTTGATATCGCCTGTCCTCGGGCGATCACGGTCAATCTAGCTGAAGGAGATAACATCGTGCGTCGTAGAATTTAGTAGATATATGAACTTTGTCGAGCCTGATTTTGCATCCGGAGATGTTGGCATTACGGGCAGATGAGGTTGGAGATGCTCCCGATCGAGGTTGGTCCTTAGCATCCAAACCAGACGGGAAATTGGAGGGATCCATGAGTTTTGCTTCCGATGGTTATGCAGATTTGAATTCGGATCGAAACGGTGTGTCAGTTATCAACTTGAACCCTGATAGCGAAGTCAAAAACGCCGATCTCCATTTTTTTGTCCAGGATGATATTGAAGGTGGAAGTTGCGGAACTGTTTACAATACATGCAAACGGTCAGTGAAGGACAGTTTTCGAGTTTGTGGGCAGCCGGTAGACGGCTTTTACAATAACCATACAAAAAGGTCACTTGACTACGTTAATCATGACCTTGATACCTTGAAACTGGGACATTTTCTCGCTCCATAGGGCTTCTTACAAAAGGGGCATGGATATTTAAGGCCGGATAAGAATTGGAATTTTAGAACTGCTCATTTTATTTTATTTGTGTCTTCCAGTTTTTTTCATAGATTTGATGATTTTCTAGGAGCCCCTGTGGGTTAGAAATTGCTGATCACGTTCTACGGACGATTGTATTGATGGGAATTCGGCAAAGGTGGAACTGAAATATTTTTTTTTTTACAATGTCAGAACGTGTTTTTGGAATTTCAAAACGATTGTCTCGCAACGTATAGACAATTTTCTTTCGTATATCTGGTTAAGTGTTACCTACTAGTTCTTAAGCAACCAAGAACTACCCACAAATATACTATTTCATTTTCGTTATGAGGTCGTGTACTCCAAATTGAAAAGTTAGGATTTTGTCCACTAAAACTTCCATTTCTTTAGACATCTTGAAGTTACGGAGGAGAATGTTTCTTCTCACCTTTTGTGCAATACACACAAATTGCAAGTGTAATGATGGGCTGGGGTAAGAGAATTTTTGGCCGAGGTAGATCCTCGTAGTTGCGCTACCATTTCCATCATTTAAGAGGAATGTTCATATTACCAAGGTAAAAAACATGCCTGTGAGATCCATGGAAAACATCTGGAGCCATAATGATGGGGATGAACTCTTTCTCTCCGGTGAGAAGGACGGCACTTAGGTAGTTGTGCATCAATGTACTATATGGTGATACAGCGATGGTTCCGCGTAAAAAATAACGATTCTCTTAAACGAGATAATGTTTTTCTGAAAAACGCATAAAGACGGTTTATTAGATAGGTAGGGAGTTGATAAGTGATAATTATTATGGTGAATGACACCAAGAAATAACATTGATTACATAGTATTGTACTCAGGTGCTATTCCGTTATCCCCCCCCCCCCCCCCCCCCCCCCCCAACTGCTTCACGACTTTCGCGACTGTTTCACTTATCCTATACTCTTAAACGAGAAATTCTTGCATAAATCATCAGGGGATACATACCCCCCCATTTCGACTCGAAAACGCAATCTGCACTGGTCAATCCTCCGGAGTGATCTCCGTGGTGTTCTGGGCCATTCTTAACAACGAAAGTTGCTTATATCTGGCGGTAACTGTGGAAGGTATTAAAAGACCCTTCGCTTACTGGCTGTAGCTCCACAAAAAGAAATTTTTATCCAGGTTTCATAGAACCCAAAACGATTTCTGTGGGCAAAATAATTCACATTTTGTTGAGAGAATTGGAGCACATTTAATACCTTTAATGCCTTTTCAAAGCTTATTAAAAATTTTGCTTGCTGGTTGTGGTTTTTTCAGTATCCACATTCAGCGTGTTTAGTACCTGCACTAACAAAAGAAGATATAGAATTACAAAATTAAATTATCTAGGTACCTAATCTGCTGGCAAAACTAAAAGTCTACGAGATTTAAACATTCTTAACGACGAAAGTTGCTTATATCTGGCCGTAACTGTGGAAGGTACAAAAAGACCCTTCACTTACTGGCTATAGCTCCACGAAAAGAAATTTTTATCCAGGTTTCATAGAACCCAAAACGATTTCTGTGGGAAAAATAATTCACATTTTGTTGAGAAAATTGGAGCACATTTAATACCTACGCCTTTTCAAAGCTTATTAAAAATTTTGCTTGCTGGTTGTGGTTTTTTCAATATCCACATTCAGCGTGTTTAGTACCTGCACTAACAAAAGAAGATATAGAATTACAAAATTAAATTATCTAGGTACCTAATCTGCTGGCAAAACTAAAAGTCACTAAAAAAATCACTAAAAGTGATTTGGGATCCCTATTACATAACGTACATAGACAGACTAGAGAAAGTACAACGAAAATTTTTGAGGTTAGTAGCTTTTAAAAAACGAATTCCTGTTGCTGATATCAGGTATGAGGAACTCTCAACGTCCTTGAAATTAGGATCCTTAGACGGACGACGTATAAAAATCGATTTAGTCTTTTTATACAAACTCATCAATAACCTTGTCGACACTCCTGATTTATTATCTTCCATAAACTTTCATGCACCCTCCTACTCTAGAGTTCCACAGAACAAATTATGGGAAATTTTCCCCTATCAACAGACTCATGTCTCATGCAAACAATTATCCTTCGATAGATTTTTTTGGTCCCAATCTTTCCACCTTCAAATCACAACTAGATAACTTCTTCATATAACCTTTGACCATTTTGTACCTTGTACCAATATCCATCCGTATTAATCATGAATTTCATATTGTTTATTATTTTCTTTTAATATCCCTCCGCAATACTCTTGTATTTGATATTGTTTGTTGTTCTCCTTTGAATGAGTTGCATTTTATCCTTTAGAAGTTCACTCGTATGTTAGCATATACTTTATTGTATAATCTTATTCACTAATTTAAAAACATTATTCAGAAACTGTTATATACTGTTATGTACTTTTTATACTGTTTATAAACTGGATGTATTTCCGTAATAAAGATTTATTATTATTAAGTCTACGAGATTTAAACATTCTCCTTCCCTGAAGCTCAGTCTCTGGATCTTTGACCATAGTTTGTTTACCTCAACAGAACCCAGGAAGACCAATGGAAGTTGTGAAATTCTTGGTTCGCTCTTGTTTGTCCGCTATTATAAAATGGTTGATTTGTCTGCTGTTCTGAAGGTGGTTTGGCAACGTCGCAGATATCAAAGTGGTCGCCACTTAGTCGTGATTTTGTAATTGTATATCTCGGTTGGCACATATATATAGTGATATGAAATTTTCTGGAAGATTGCCACAGGTATAGCATTGTGGGATTCAGTAAATAACCATTAAAATGAAATAAAAATATCCTTGCTGTTTTTTAAATGTCATTCGAATCAATATAAACCATAAAATAAATATATACACCAGGGAATAATGAGGGTGCACCCTCCTAACTTCAATATTGTATGGGTGCCACAATGTTAGAATATTTATTTATATAATATACACCAGGGGAATAATGAGGGTGCCACATTACTTCAATATTGTATGGTTGCCACATAGACGGTGACTTGAAATTCTCAAAGAATGGTGCCACAAGTATAGCATTATGGATTCAGTAAATAACCATTGAAATGAAATAAAAAAGTATACCTTGCTGTTTTTAGAGGTCATTTGAAGCAATATACACCATAAAATACATATATACACCATATATATATATATATATATATATATATATATATATATATATATATACATATACATATATATATATATGGATGCTATAGGTAGGATTTGGATAGGCCGTTACAATGATCAGAACGAATGGCAAATTTGATAGGAAGACGGACACGAAACCAAAATTTATCTGGACGATCAGAAAAGTGAGACTGTAGTAGATTGTTCTTCCTCCGACAATCGACGTAAAGCCAAATCGGGTCTTACACAGATAAAAAGGTTAATTCTCAAATATGATTTTCCTTCTGTGGAATCTCTCAACAGCCCTTATAGAAGGTGCGCTGTGCCTCGTTTGTATGCATCGGCGGCTCAACGTTAATTAATTTGTCACACACGAAAGAGTGTAGCTCGTAAGGACGAATATCCTTAATCTTATGAGGTGACAACAGTCTGAGGGAACAGGATATTATTTGAAAAAGGGCATTATTTCTACTCAAATGTTCCCATGAAATAAGGAGTTGATTGTTCAATTTCAACATCCTTGCTTCAGACCATAATAAAAAACACTTGAGCTCATTGCAGCAAATTTAGGCGAAGTTATCACTGCCCTCCTCAATTTTATTAACTCCGAATCTACGGACTTTCGTATCACTTCAGAAGTTCGAGCAGTTTATTACCTTCACGAGTTTTGAGTATTGATTTAGGAAATACGTCTTTGTGCAGGTTTTTCTGCGGGTAGTTTCATGACGGATACATTTCCATTACAGTTCAAAATTTCAAAATTTTCCAACAGATTTTCTTATTCTATCCACCAACTTTTGTCACCACTAATTCACAAAATTCAAATTGGCAACAAAAGGTCTGTATGTGTTCGTGATCCCGAGAAGATTGGTAATGGCCGAAAAATTTAACACTTCGCAAATAAGTCCTCTTAAGAAAAAAAAAAAAATTGTTCAACTTTGGACCAATGGTTATGAAATGAAATAAGTTGTAGCAATGCACCAATCTTTATTCTCATTTCAATATCCATTTTGACAACGTATGATTTTTGAACACATCTGCGAAGTCCAAAAATGTGAACTATTACCTTCCTATGCTTTTCAACATTTTAAACAAATTGTTGATTTTGGGTGTCTGGTTTGGTTATTCCCTTTGAAATTTGGTCTGACAAGTGAATGTCATCTTGTGATACTGAAGAGTGAAATGTCGTAGGATTTTTTCATCCCTCTTATGAGGTAAATTTCAGTCAAATTTTGAATTTTAAATTGTTGTTTGATTTTTTAACGCTCCATCTGATCTGGTCTGACTAGGTAGTTTCAAGTTCAGGAGCGGAAATGTGAACGGTTGACGTCAAATTTCATGCGGCCTTCTCATGAGGTAATTTTAGTCCATATTTTCAAAATTTGAAAATTTCCTACGCATGAATCCCACCGGGTTGGTTGTCAGAAAAGGGTTTTCTTGCCCAAGGAATGGATACCTTCGATTTCAGAGGGTCAAACCTTTTCCCTAAGATGAGGTATTTTCCTAACTGGGCAATGGGGGCGGGCTCCCGGATCCCGGACTATAAAGGAACTGGGAGAGAATGTTCGAATTCAGAGAGCGCCCGGGAAAGAACAGTCGACATCACCCATCACGGGAGATGGGTGACGCATCTGATGCTGGGTAACAATGATCAAATGGGTTTCCACGACTCAATGGGTTCGTAATGATCAAGGTCATGAACTTGTTTAAAAAAAAAAGTGTCATTTTAATTATGTTTATAAACAATTTTACTGCTTTGATTTCGTTCAATACACTATTCAAAAGCAGAATATTGAAAAAAAAAAAAACTATTGTTCCCTTTATTTTTTAGTTCCAAAACGAATAGTGAAAATTTCAAAATCATTTTTCTCTAAATTTGTATTGTATGACTAAAATCGTTCTTTCCCTGGATCCGTCATATCTATATAAATTATTTATCACCTTTCAAGTCTTCCGGTAATCGTGCCACACCCTGTAACTACCTACCTATAGGTACAATATATTGGTACGATCGTGTTTATTTTCTGACTTTTTTTCAAATGTACCTACTGTAAATAGTCACAAATACATAATTTTTCTTTCTTTGATATTTTAATCACACTGAGTGATCAATTCAACGCTTTCTATAAGCACCAAGATTATTGGGTATCAAAATGGTCTTTCCAAGAACGAGTTTACATGCATCCAACCAAGTCCAATAAAAAATTATCTGTTGTATTATAAATTATTGCGATGGTTGGTGCAGTTACGTTCTTGCGGGAGCCACAATATTATCCAAGATATCATCATTCCAGTACAGCATCATCCTCAACTATCAGTTCAAATAATCTCTACCTGTATTAACGAGGGGCATGAACAGTAGGAGTTAACTGCTAGCTTCCACGGGTCTAGACAGTCTACGAAAAAGGGCCACATTCACAGATCTGATGTAGAATGAAGATGTTGAATCAATTAGGAAAACGAGTTAGAGGTTCAAGTGAAGGGTTGAGCTGAAGTGGAAGAGGTTTACATAGTTTCTAATTGTGTTATCATGATAAGAAATTGTTGATTAAATTTTAGATGAAAACGAAATGCAACTTGAAATTAAATCCTAATTGTGGGTCAACCGATGACGTCCGCTACTTCTGAAGTAAGAGTTTGGATGTTGATCCCCAGTAAGAAAACATGCATTTAGTACCAATTTAATACTACTAGCGAAATGACTGATATAGCCATTCTAAACTATGCAAGCTGATGTAGAAGCCGTAGTTTCCAATTAATCCATTAAGACTTCACGTTTAATACAACCTAACGTCTATTGTTGGTATTGTTTAGGTTGAAGGACAGAATACAAGTAGAATTCATAGCTTTATTCACTACAGGTTAATTCACTTAAGAAGCGCCTTTGAATACGGTGACACTCAACACCTCGACATTATCAAGAACAATATCCGTTATTCTCTTTCGACTACATACCCATCCGTCCGTCAATAATCACATAATGTACAATCCACAATGTGTAAGATCCCTATTTTGAACAACCGTCTAATTAACTTGACTAAAATGACTTTGCACTTGATACTAGCACGCGTGTTTACCTTGTTCAGTCACTGGATGACAAAGACGATTAGGTAAGTATGAGTTTCTTCAAAATTGGTAAAATGCTTAAAAATCATCACTAGAAATACGAACCAGAGATAGAGCAGGATAAAAACTCCTCTCAAATTGTGGTTTAAAAGGAGGTAGTTAAGAGTAGCAATAAGACGGAATATTGAAGTTTCCATTGTGAAAAAAAGTAGGTTCTATATAAGATGATATACTATATAAACTACGTAGGTAAGCTCTTCAAAACTAAAAAAATAACGGTACAAGAAAAAAACCTTAGCTTGACGCAATATGTTATCGTTTACCGAATAATATTGTACAATTTGATAAATTATTATGCAGTATTATGCATTTTTGAGGTTTTTGTGGCCTAATTTCAAATTTGAGGATATTTTTGTGCACTAAAATTCCTACCATCTGAAATCATCCTTCTCTCTAGGATGCGTGATTTTAATTGTCGAAAACTCGGAGTTACTATGTCGTGTCATACCGTTTTACCCAACAAACATATACCAAGCTAAAAGTTATTCATCAACATTTTAACAACAATTTTACCTACATAGCAATAGCAGGTTAGTTCTGTCTTAGGTATTCATTTTCATCAATCTCGTCAATTCGTATAAGAGAATCTTTTAAAATATACAAAGGATAGTGGCGTTCTAAGGAAGCATGAACAATAACGATCAATCAAGCCCTTTTATTTGTGGAAAATGGCGTTCCTCTATTGCTTCAAGTTTCCGAAAAATTTTCGACGTCCCTATTTGGGATACCCTGATTTTGAGTTGACTTCAACCCTGAGCCACTTCATCTCTTCACACTATGGAGTTTTTCGGAACCCTTTTGAAGGTCAAGCTCGCGTTCAGTATAGCCGCACCATTCCACCACTTTATGCTTTCATGTTACGTTGTTCTTCCTGCATGTTTATGCTCAACATAAACTTTTCATTCTTGTTCTGTGTGTCCTTTTCGCCAGATCTTTCGCCAGGTTTTGTCGACAATGAGTTTATTGATAAGAGGTATTTTCCCTTTGAAGGCGAAACATGCGTGACGCCGGCACTTTGCATGTTCCGACTATACGGCCGTATTCCGTGCGAGAACTCGGCGATCCGCACCGACCTGACGTACACTCACACACCGAATGACCTAATGACCATATTGTGGTCAATAGGAGAACACATTCATAATTCCTATGACGAGTTCAGAGTTTTCGACAGGGAAATTATACAAAATCCTTGACCTGGAGGCATTTGTTGGACCGGTCGATTAAAAAGTATGGAGCTGGTTGCGACTAATATTATTTGGTTAACTATACGTATTATTGATACAGAATTGGAATTCTTGATCGTTAAACTGCTCAATGTGACAACGTCAAATAATACGCACCATCCTCATAGGAATATGTTTTGAAAATTTTTTGGGGTGATGAATTAAAGGAGACGCGTTCTTAGAACTGTAACTTTTTTCGGGCAGCCTTTTTTACCTTTATAGAATCCTAGTTATGTGTCAGCAAACTTTGGAGCCCGACTTTGGGTGATTGACAATTCAATATTATGTGTTTTGAGATGCGAGCGTCTCAGATCCAGATCAAGATCACTGATTTAAGCAAAAAACTGGTATCTATAAAATCTCTATCATAGTGGTTGTAGACGAGCTTTAACTAGTTTGGACTAGTCACAGAGGTCAATGGTCTGAATGCTTGCTACGCTCGTATCTCAAATATAAATAACATCAAGTACTCAGTCCCTTAGTAAATCTTCAGGTTAAATGGACAGGGCGGACTGCCAGGGAGCTTGGTGGGACGATAACGAACATAAACACAAAACACTAGACGCCTACCACCTGTTACGACTGTATTCACAGCAGAGCTGTGTGCAGTGACACTGGCTGTTCGGCACTGCCAGCTATCGGGAGTAGGAAATTAAGTGATCTGTAGTGACTCACTGAATACCATCGAGGCGATTAGGGACACATATTCATATGATCCCCTAATACAAAGCCTGCATGTGTCACTACACCTAGCCACAACATTGGGTACAAATATAACTTCTACGTCGGTGCCAAGCCATGTAGGTATTCACGACAATGAGTGTGCTGATGTCCTAGCAAGGAGAGCCATTGGTGATGACCCCATCGAAATGTTGCCTATGCGCATTGAGGATCAAATCTTCTACATGCAGCATAAAGCCAATTCCATCTGGCTCAAGCAAAGGCCACTGGCCCAAGCGGGCAAGCAGGCTGGTCTGGCTGGGTGGGGTCACTGGTCTGTGTGGAGTCCTTCAGGACCTTTGCCCAGTTGATCCTTTCGTGACCCATCCTTCCAAGGAGGGACTGAATAGCAGTCGAATGGGTAGCCACTGGCCATACTCGTCTTACTCACAGACACCTGCTAGATCCCTTAGCTCGTGAAGTTGTGTCTGGGAGATGTGGGGATGATTTGTCTATTCGCCATTTTTGGAGGATTGCCCAGCCCTCATGGACCTCAGGGTCCAGCATTCAGTGGGTTGATGTTCTGTCAGGACCGGACAAGGTCCATTCCTTGTTGGTATACCTGAAAGCCACTGAGCTTTACAAGGAACTGTGATATTCTGATCTGTGATATATTTATTTATTTATGTACATCTAGTCATACCTTTATTCATCTAAGATGTATAGTATTTATCATTATTTATTTATCGCTAGGATTTATGCATTTTTAAGGATCATCTAGTCGTAGTTTAGTTTTTATTAAGGGGTATTTTTATCCTCCATAGGGGTCACAAAGCGGTCATCGCTGTATCCCTCGAGGCAGAGTGCAGCGATGCCTCGTTTTGCGGGTTATTATTATTATTATTATTTCTCCCCCTCCGATCTGCCAATGGAGTCCGTGATGGCAGTCCGTTTAGTGACGGACGGTCAGCATGGCTCCCCTTAGAATCGTGCCCGACTAAAACTGAAATTTCATTCAAAACAGCATTTTATATTCAAGCTTTTCCATTAACGCGTATGGATTACGAGTACATTTAGAAAATTGTTGTGAAGCGTCACACCTAATGTAATTTTTCCACACCGTACGGCTAACGAAATGAACGTTCGATCAGCGCTGGAAAGAAAAAAAATTGCTTTGGAGTAAATAATACTAGTAGGTAGATGGTTTTTCACGCTAGGTGTTTATAGAAATTTATCATAAAAAAATGCTGTTTCATGTTCCGTTGATCCTTCCGATTAGAATAATTTCACGTCTAAAAGATTGTATTTTCGGTTGAATGGGAAATGGAGTCACATGCGAGAACTATGATGCGGTTCTTTCTGTCTTCAGAGGTAAACCAATGAAGTTTCCTTTCGTGGGGTTTTCATTCCCTCCTCCTATAGGTCACTGTCAACAGGAGAATTGATTTTACCTTGCAATTCCCTTACATTTTTCCTTACATTGGCTCAGAAAACCTACCGTTGGTTTCTGTTGGCCATCATTCTATTTATTCTAGACCAATGTCAAGTTATACGGGACTATTTTAGGATGAGAGAAACACGACCACCTTTTCGTGTATCGTTGAGGGTTCGCGGGTTCGTTTTTTCTCACTCTGACGAGACATGTTCAACTTGGCAAGCAACTTACTAATTTTTCCCACAATCCAGAGATGTAATAGGAAAGTTAGGTATTTCATATTTCAGAACCCCCCCGATTTCAGTCTTTCTAGAACTCAGCCCTTCTTATTACTGGTAGATGAGTCTAGGTCCAAACCAAGGAAGATGTTTAAAGAGATGTATGCATGTATGATTCTCTGCCTGTTCGCAAACTGTTAAGGGAGTTGTTTCAAACACGAGTACCTTGTGCTATTCTTCAATATGCATAAAATTTGCTTGGGTGGGTAATGTTTCCTTTTTAAAAATTTACTGGCGATCTTACCTTCCTAATTGTTGTCGGAAGGAAATCACTTAATTTAAAGATAATGTAGTGTCCATTTATAGATTTATGCAGTATATCTTTTATTGCATGCAAGTATTTTCTCCCCTCCTCCCCCCCCCACCCCCTCTCACCACCCTGTTCTTCTTAAGCTTCCGCTTAATTTATCTTATAGGCTTGGTCTTGTGTAGGCCTTATAGGCCTTTAGGCTTATAGGCCTTTCAGAATAAGATCTATCGAACTAACCGACATCATTGCAGCTATTTCAAAAGTAAACATATCGTTTTTCTTACCTACTGAAGAAGAATCGTATCCACTAACAGATCCATAGGATATTGAACTAAAAAAGGAAAACACTCACAGTGACATAAACCGTTCCTATTAGTGAACACGTCAGATCAAGATCAGATCAAGTGACATCAAAAATACAAGTTTCAAAAATATTGGACAAGATGCGATTAACGGATTTAACTCCAACGACTCACCATCCGAGTTCAGTGTGGCGTGTGATGGATATGGGTAATTTCTCCTGCTCGATTCTTGCAACTGCCGCATCTTGGGATGATTCCCGGGTTTTTCAGCTATTTGGATATTCTCTGGGTGTAAAGGCTAAATGCCTCTACCTTAGAAGGGGGAACTACTCCATTTCCATCACCTCCTTGTTATAGGCCTGAAAGCAAATATGGATGTCACAAATATCAGCTGACTTCATTTTAGTGAATTCCATTTCCAAGAGCAATTCTAACAAGTACACATTTTCTGCATATCAAGCAAAATGAAGATGACTAGTATCATTTGATACGGAATGACTCCAGAAAGATTTGTGCTGATGCTGTGTCAACATTAGTTTGTATTAAGTTACACTCACTCCATTCAATAGGTTGGTACTAACAATTAGAAACGGCAAGTAGGCACTTTCATGTGGCTGCCTTTGAGCGGATTCTCAACGTTTCATCATCATGATAAATTGTATAAGCAATTTCAAGTGCATAAAGGATTAGTTTCAACAGGATTAGCAGACGTCTGGCAGACGCCTGCTGCGAGAACCGGATCTACAACTCCCCAACTCCGATACGGCAGAAGTGATCGATAATGTCTCTGCTAAGTTTGCTACCCTTTCAACACGATAATGGCGGAAGCACTAGGTTACTAAGTTTTAAGTGTAATGGAACGTTTGCATGTTTCACCTTTCTGAGAGTCATCGAAAGTAGACAGTTTGCAGGATCTTAGATACACAATTAGCCAAGAGCAGTTATATGTTTATAGCGTGAACTGGAATGCTATATTTTGATGAATAAATATATCCAGATTGTAAGGAGAAAAAAGTTTGGCGCGAGACTACAAAGGTACTGTACATATTTCCCATATACACCCAAAGTTCAAGGTGAGACTATGCGAATTTCAGCACCTCACTCAGTAACTAGAGACGTATTTATATTGCTTCCCAAATACCCAAAGTAGGGAAGCAACTCATTCGTGCTTGACATTGACGAGTATTTTTATGTGCATATAAAATCACTTAAAACTATTGATATTCTCCTGAAAAATATTGCTTCGAGAAATTTCATCAACTGAGTAAAGGAACCTTCAAAATTCGTATTCTAAAGCGTGCTGAAAAATAGCAAAAATATGTTTAAAAAATCGATTAAACTCCCATGAAATTATTTAAACCACAAAACTATTTCTCTAAACAATATTTTTAAACACAATATGCTCAAATTGAAACAAAATTGAGATAAATATAATGTTAAAATGTATACAAGATATTATGTAAGGAGTATATAAAAAAGTGAATGTTCAAAGCTGAATGGTTGGAGGAACGATCTGTAAATCATTTGTAAATATATGTATATATATTGAATGAAATACTACAATGAATAATTTTGATTGCTAATTTTAAACTGAAATATTGTATGAACGTATCTTGGTAACTTCGAACTGCTTTTAGGCAGACGGAGTCGAATGAGTTCATTGCTGTATCACGTCATGTCAGAGAATGTAATTATGCCTTCCATGTTCCAGATAAATGTGTTTTTCTTCTTTTTTTCTTCTATTATGTAAAAGAATAATAAAATTTGCTTCTATATGGTCATGCTGCTGGAGTAAACCTTGTTTACAAAATACTTAATGTTTCTCTTTCCAGATCCCAAGCCTTAACTTTATAAGGAATTTAGGTGCCCCCCCCCCCCCCCAGAGGTGCAATGGGGGCCTAAATCCTCATAAAAAGGTAGAGGAGAGTAACAGGCGTCCCGTCAGAGAGATACCACCCCTACTTTTAATGAGCCATGTTCGGGGAAGGTTGTTTTTCCAGTCACCTGGAATTCCATCCAACGCCAAACCAGCTGCCAAAAATGATCGAGAACAGCCCGCAGCTCCCATTGATTCATCAACGGGACGCTGACAGCGCTATCTCTGGTGCTCTGACGGGAGCTTGATGGACCTCTCAGGAGGTAACTCTGTTACACTCCTCCCCTTAAAGACATACTTGATTGAAGATCAAGTATGGTAATCGGGTGGAATAATGAATAGCTGAGAACTGATGCTCATTTGTTCATAAATAGCTGCATTGGCGTTTTGGATGGGGAAATAAAAATTAAAACTGGATTGTCAATGAAGCTTCATAAGAAGTATCTTCATTGAACAATCGGGACAAAACGGATGCTCAACGATGGAGACTGATACCTTAGGAAATTAAAATATATATAGAAATTGAATGAATGAAAATCAAAAAATGACGACTGGCTTATTAGGCACAGACACTGGCTGACTAGGCACAGTAAAATTAAATTGCCCAACTATGGGACTTAAAATGTGCACTAACCTGGTAATTGACATATAGCAATACTCAGGTGGCATGAATTGAAATAATATAAAATATAAATGGGGAAGAAAGGAGAGAAATTATAAGTCAAAGACCAATGAAATTATTTATATACCAAAGAGTGATAATGGGAATTCCTTCTGGAACCCCGGGCCATGTTTCTTCTGAAACATTAACGCCCCAAAAAATAGTGGATTGGACTACTAGGCGTCAGCCGTGCATAATCCAAACCACGCTCTGCTACCATATAAGGAATTTAGGTGCCCCCCCCCCCCCCCCCCAGAGGTGCAATGGGGGCCTAAATCCTCATAAATCAGGTAGAGGAGAGTAATAGGCATCCCGTCAGAGAGATACCACCTCTACTAATAGCTTTTAATGAGCCATGTTCGGGGAAGGTCGTTTTTCCAGTCACCTGGAATTCCATCCAACGCCAAACCAGCTGCCAAAAATGATCGAGAACAGCCCGCAGCTCCCATTGATTCATCAACGGGACGCTGACAGCGCTATCTCTGGTGCTCTGACGGGAGCTTGATGGACCTCTCAGGAGGTAACTCTGTTACAACTTACATGATTGGTTGCATTTATTCACACATCTGATTCCAACATCTGGATTCAGAAAATGCATGAGTATTGAAACGGATACTACTCCACCAATCGATCCAAAAATATAGAAGACTCGAAGTTTATTTTAGATACTATACATATTGGTAAATAAACCATGCATTACAGGGTCAACCATTCGTCTGTTTTTCATTTTATTTTATTTTATTTTTTTTCCTAAGATTTTGGTGAGAAGTGCGAATGGATTATGATTTTATTGGATGTAGCTCCTCAATTATAACCTAACATAAATCTGAATATTCTACAATTAAACCTAAAATGTTTATACAATTGAAAATTTCATACGATTCAGATGAAACCTGAAGAAGTCATATTTACTACAAGGATTGGAGGTTTGAAGGAGCTGCTAATAATACGATCGTGATAAATCTTATATGGGTGATTCTCAGTAGAAGGGCAAATTTCATGAAACTGGTACGATATTACTATGATTTTAGTGCTGAATGAATCTGTTTTTCCTCGGTCATCCTACATTATTTGGACTTTAAGCAAACACATTCTAAAACCTCGTAAAAATAAGTGAAATGTCAGATTTTTCATGTTGAACATGAAATATTTTAGTCTCGTCGCTGAATCCAGTTCTGATTTACAATAATAAACTTTGAAAACTTGGCCAAAAAACATAAATCGAGGGAAAAAATCCTTTGAGTCCAGTTTTTGAATACTTCCATCAATTGTTTATAAGCTATCAAGTTTTTAAAAACATTATTGTGTTACTGTACAACGTTATAAACTTCGAAACCAGTAAAACATTCAGTATCATGAGTGGGACTTAATAACCCACAGTCTAGCATTTTAGGATTTACGGATTTTTTCTGGTGCCGTTCTGTCGAGAAACCAATGGAGTATCAGGCTGCCACATTTTTCGAAAAAGTTTTTGCGCTAGTTCTTGCCCAAAAGTGATTGAGTACAGTGGGTCGGAGAGTATTTTTATTCAGGTCAGTACCATCATTCAATGTTTCTGTGATTGTGGTTTGCATTAAAAATCGTATTTTTGTATTTCTCCTAGCAGCTTTTATGCTGATATCAAGGACGATTAACATCATTTCGTTGTCTTAAGTAAGTAAGTAAGGTCGATAATAGGGCTAGAAGTTTATGAATTCAGTCCCATGGTCCAATGTCAGTCAGTTCCATAGATGAATCATTCATGCATGGAATGGAGCATTTTTAGTAAAGCAGCCAAAACCGTCTCCCAAAACTACTTCTTTGAATTGATTGGTTGAAAAAAAAAGGGGGAAAAAATTGCCTTAGAGCTTTGTTGTACTGCAGACTATCCTTGGACGTGTTTGCAAGGAATTTACATATCAGTTACCTGTTTCTCTATAATAACGGCCTTGTCAAATGGGATCATGGAAAGAAGAAAGAGAGGGGAGGATGACTAGTACACTCAAGTTCGGTTTTATTTTCGTCACAGTCTGTAATGAATCCAAAAATCACTTTCAAAACCTGTAATGAGCACTTTCAAGTTAGGTACCTGAGGAGCGATCCCAAGAAAATGCGCTTTCGTCTCTTTATTTTCTGACTCGAGTGAATCAATTGTGTTTTCCAGGAACAAAAAATGGCGCAAGCAAAGAAATTTACAGCTGCAGAGCTGAATGAGCGGAAACGTTTAGCAGAACTAAGGAGGAGAGAAAGAAGGCGGAATGATCCTTCTTGAAGCTATAATACCTGCTCAATGCATGAGTCTGATGAACACAATAATGATTGGCTGATGTATTCCTTTGTACATCATTCTTTCGAGAATAATTTACTTTCTAATCAATTTTTGTACGTTTCAAACTTTTTGAGTCATTCCCATGGCAGCATTGCCAGCAACATGGATGTATCAAATTCAAATTTTCCAATTTAGGCTTGAAAATGAGTGCTGACCTATAAAAACTATTCAACACTAATAGTTTTCATCAGAATTACGAATATAGGTACAGTTGAAAAAATGAGTTTTGAGCCCACTCATTTTTTTGAAAACTGGAAGCTGAAAATTGCCCTTCTACTAAGAATTACCCATATGGGATATAGAATCATCAATCTCTAACTACGACCCGAACTTGAGTGAGGTCAATATTCGAGCAGGCTAATAGGCAATTAGGAAATGACACTTGATGGACTCAACGTTTGCGCATGCGTAATAAAAACTATTAAATTTAGAGTGATCAAAATAATATGGGACCATTCTCAGCCAAACTCGCATATTTATAGAAAATGTCATTGAAATCCAATGAAAAGTGTAGCTTTAATGCTTGTAACAAGGAATTCACATTCGCGTATATGCAGCATCTAATGATAATACGAGCTCTTGAGATTGATATTGGATGATTATTTTGCTATTCTCCGAGTATGCTGCAAATCCCTACAAGATATGAAGTTGAGAATATGAACAAATTATGTCAAGAATTATACGCTTGCGCATCCGCAGATTATCGTGAGTCATGTAATAGGGACCAATTAGAACCCAACTTGCATATTCCCTAAATATTTCATCAAAATCAGATGAAAACTATTGAAATTAATCATGTTAAAAAGATTTGTAGACACAACGAAAGACAACGGACACATAGACAGACCTTGTACCTTGGGCAGTGCTTCAAACGATCGGCAATTTCCCCCTCCCAACGACAAATCCTTAATTTCCCCAGTTTTTTGCACAATAAGACTACAATTCCGATCGAACAAAGTCATCACTAAAATCGGCTGTGAATCTTAGCCTGGGTAGCATTTCAGCATCACCCCTTCCGTTTCATCTCTTCCGTCATCGATTTTAAAATTTCCGAGGTTCGTTGCATTAAAATTGCTCTGCGAATACGATTATATTCACAGAAAAAACAAGATTACGGCAGTAATCATAGGAAATTTAACATTACGGCTGCAATCGCAGGGAAAATTATAATTATTACAGTAATTACGGGGAAAAATCTGTGGTAACGGGCTTATTTATAGATAAAACCACATTAAAAACTCGTAATTACAGTCGAAATTGCAAAAAAAGTTTTGATTACGAATGTAATTACACGAAAACTGTGATTACTAATGAAATCATAATCGCAATCGTAGTCATATCTCCACGTTCTGTGATTGTAATCGTAATTCTAATCGCAACTCCAAAACCCGATGACTGTAATTGTAATCGTGATTATGATTACAATTACGACCAACTCTGGCTTGAATAAAGCAAACAATGTCAATTTTCATGGTGTTAAACAACGTAGGGCATATTTTCAAAAGCTAAAGTAAAGTCTCGCACAAGTTTTTTGGCACATGAAATACCAAATAGCTATCATCTACACGCAATATGATCACAAGTGCATTAGGAACCTTTGTTTTAAGCGCTTTACAATATTGAACAAGTCTCAAATAATAGCTTCCTAAGACGAGGATTGAAACCTCAACTTAGTTGGGGTTACCTCAACGATAAGGCTTCCAGAATAAGATTTTAATAACCACTAACGCTTGACGAACTAACAGGAAGCACTCAAAGGCGGGCTGAAGCTTTTCAGTTTCGAAAGTAATTTCAGACTCAGTCTTTTTTTTCGCCTGTTGTTTTAATTCATCATCCATTAGCATGAGATGAACTTTATAATATAATTTTATGCAAATTTATTCATATCCCCAGATAATTATTTTCAGAACCCTGGGCTTTCAGCGTGTGGCCCACCCTATCCTATTCCTCTTTCACCTATGTACAACAGGGCCATTATATTTTTGAAATTACAAAACTTCTATGCCTTATTCTTTTCGGTGTTATTAAAATCAATAACAGTCATTCCTATTACTTTCATACTGTGTTTTTTGTTCCATGATAACCAAGGTTAGCCTTCCAGGGTTGTGTAGTCTTCTAAAATCCAAATACGTGTAATTGTCGTTTTATAACTTTTAAAGAAGATTGAGCTCGGGTATTTTTTATGTTTGTTAGTGTGAATGTATGTGCGCGTGTGCGATGTGGGCACACAAAAATTGTATTCGTTCCTATTCTCATGATTTGATTAAGTTTCCTAGGTAATTTTTCGTTTTGACGATCAAAGCACATACTTGACTATTTTTACGCCCATATTTTAACTTAATCACTTAGTCACTTTTTATCTGAATAAAACCTTGTCCGTTGTGAAATTTGATACTGACTATCTCTATTTAATTCGTAACAATAGTTATCTACTAACTGCATTACTTAGTAATATAGTTTGCACCATTTGTCAAGTTCTACTATATTCCCACCAACACTTACAGTACACTATAACAACGAATAATAGACAGAAGGGTCATGGTGCGAGTGAGTTATAGTTAATGTGTGTCCATATTTCCTATCTACATGTATATCTGCCTCAATTGTCATCCAATTCCCACGAAACTCTGCGTCTCCTATGAATTTCACCGCATTTTGAAATGCTGGTAATAGTAAATAGTGGGTGGAAGGTGCGTTCACACATATAACTCCCTTAGTTTTCACCTGACCGTTCAAATTCATCAGTTTTCTTTGAAATATCATGAAACTATATGAGCCTCATTGCCATTTGATTGAAGCTAGTCACCATAAATGCACAAATTTTAATTTCATAAATCGTAAATAAGTTCTGCAATGGTTATGTGATATGGTATGAAATTTCTAGAGATTATTTGGGTTACTCTGTGGATCGTTACCAATGATATCCGTTGTATTGGAACAATACCTACTGTGTATACGTGAACGGGGAATCCTTATTATAGAGCTCGTGACCTATAAGGGTTATGCGGAGTAGGTTCTTTAAAACCGTATATTAAATATATTGCTAGCTAACCATTCAGAGTTTACAAACGTAAAATCCTTAAACTGAATAATACTAATAATGATGAATATTTTCACTATGGAGTCTTTTGATACCTCCAAATTGTTACACTAACTTTAATTTTGTATACCGTCATGCTATGAGAACAATTATTTTCGAGAAAAAAATTAAATAATTATTCAGATGGCGGGAAAAAGTTATGCCAATGCATAGCTGTAAGTTTCTGCAACATAAAGTTGAGCAGTTTAACTAGGAAAGAGGTGGGGGTAGCGCCACTCCTTATTAATTTAGCCAGGCACTCGTAGGTACCATTGTTGTGACCCTCAAGTGATGTGGAGGCGCTAAGGTCAAGAGGGAGGACTAGGTCAATCCTCAGGGGAGAGCTGAAAGAGTGAGAGCCCTTCTTCATTTTCATTTTACATTCAACCTCACACTGCAGCGATGGGCGTGAAAAGTAACCCTCGGGATAAAATATTACTAGTGGCGGGATAAAACATGAATAAAAGGGGTTGAAACATCCAGTGGGGTGCGACTGGAGCGTTAGGGGTGGAGAGGTCTTTGAGGAGAGAGAAACGGTTGGTAACTTTATGTATATTAGTTCTCAATAACTTGGGGGAACAGAACATTCATAAGTTAGTAAAATGGACCACTTCATCATAAACACTTCCCTTCGGGGCTCACCCTTCAATCTTTATCTTGCAAATGTTCTTATTTTGTGTAGAGTTGAGACTTGAAATTTCTGAGTGAGAGCACGCGTACAAACTTTTCCAAGGTACTCCCGTTGTCTAACTTTAATCCGAAGGGGAGAAAATTCAGATTGGACGATGGAATCCAGGCGCACAAGCGTACCTATCTGGTATTAGCTTCGGGTGATTACCTCCAAAGAAATACTTCGCTCTAAACTTGGGAAGTATGATTGAGAATGATTCTTAAGACGAACTTCCGAGACTGAGGTTAACCGCAACGATCATGGATTAGAAAGTTTGATTTCGCTTTCAAGTCAAGCCTCGAAAGCCCATTAAACCCACTAAAATCTCAAATTTAGAACAGGTCTCGATGTAAATATCCAGGAATTTACTTCAAAGTTTACCTGCGCCAAGCTAGGTAACAATGTTTTTAGAGCAATTGAACTCAAGTTCGTGCAGAAAATCGAGATCATTGCACTTTGTGAAATTGCCACCTTTAATAAGAACAATGGTAATTGGTTTGGTATCACTTGAAACAGTTATCATAAATGAGAAGTTTGCTTACGAAACTTAATGTATCCATATTTTGAAAATAATTAGTTTTGAGTGGTTCTTGTTGTCTAGATAGTTTCGCTTGGTAGCCAGTATCGGTTTCTTGCACAACCCATCATATCACCGATTAGGCCAAAACAAATTTTAATACCCATATTAATCAAAAACCTACCATTTTAATCAAATTTTATAGCAAAAATACTTGCTCTGTATCACCGATTAGGCCAAAACAAATTTTAATACCCATATTAATCAAAAACCTACCATTTTAATCAAATTTTATAGCAAAAATACTTGCTCTGCATCCGATTTTTTTTTTCAATATGATGTTCGATGATATGCCCCTGTCCTCGTATGATGAAAAAATTAACGTATGTATTTCTTAACTGGAAAAGTTCTCTAATTCAGTGCTGCTTCGAGACACAGTATACTTCGAAACATAAGCTTCTTCGTATATCTCTTCTTTCAAGACCGATATAAATGATGGCGTAAAAAACTCACTGATCCTTTCAAGGCGGAAATCACAATATTACCCAGTACGGTCTTAATAAGTCATTTTCCCTTTAAGGTCTTCTCAACGAATGATGGTATCATGAGTCCCTCTTGCCCCAATCATGAGTCCAAACAAGCCGAAGTTGTTGAGAAAAATTTAAAAATTAGCTATCTTCTGAAATCTACACCAACGAATGTATCAGGTTTTAGAAATAAACACCTCAAGTATGAAGGTTGTGAAAACATGATTTTGTATCGACCACTTATGAAATTACCATTGTTTGTGAACATCGATGTTTACCTTTTTTTCATTTTCCCTAACATTTTACCTAGAATTTTGACTTTATTTTAGCAAATTTTCATAGAAAATTAAGCTATTGCAATGGCTCCAAACATTTTAAAATCAAAATGTTCAAAAACCTTCTTCATTGAAATCCGTTTTGAGACATTCAGAAACGAATCCTAGAGTTTAACACTTTTTTAATTGTATATATATTTATTTATTTATGGATATCGCAGCCCTATTTTGAAATCAGCCTTTTTTCAAAAAACCTAGCTTTTTCACAGTACGCCGCCCTTTCGTAATAAAAACGTTGGAATGAAAATCAGCCTGGTATTTTTTAGCCTGTTTATAAAGAAGCTGGATGAGATCAGCCGTTTTGCAAAGCCCAGCTATTCTATTTTGACAAAAAGGCTAAGCGTGATCCGCCTTAGTTTGGAGGACTGTATGCTCGCAACCTCGCATCTCAAGAACATTTACGTAACATCAAGTAGTCAGTCCCTTAGGAAAAAATTCAGATCAGTTGGACATATAGGCTTTTCACAAAAAGCCTGCACCATATATATGTGCCATTCCACACTAAATCTCCTTAGGATTGAGATAAAAAATTCGTTCTTGCGTCAAAAGGTCGAGCTTTCCAAACGACAGAAGCTCGTTTGCTAGCATTTTTGAGCACATTAAATTGGTCAAATTACATAAAAGTGCTAAAAAAATCACTAAAATATCGAAAAACGGCTGAAAATCGTTAAATTCGTATTTTTTAGCACAATAATACATCAATAAAATTTATTAACTATAAAGAGGACATTAACAAAATTGTGTACAAAATTATGATGAAAAATTTTGTTGAAATGTGCTAAAAAAATCTATTAAAACAGCAAAAAAGGTGAAAAATACAAAATATCTTTCTGAATTGCAGAATATTATTTAGAACGAGTTTTTTGCTATAAAATTGGTAGTTATCGATTCCTTTTCCTTCAATGTCCTTAATTTTCAAAACAATGAAATGTAATGCGATAATATATGAAAAATCGCTCATACAATCATGCTGCATGACTGGAACTTTTTTAAACTTGGGTTGTTCAGTTTTCTTCCAAACGTTCATTCTAACACATCGCTCAATGATTAATTGCAAAATTGAATACAGAGCAAGTATTCTCGCAATAAAATAGACCGAATTTTTGATATGTTAGGTTTTGTCTCGACGCAAATTTATAGTTTGAGAATCAGCTCTGATGTTGAATTTATGAAAACAGATATAGTATTTTTCTGGAACTAATTTCTTATATATCTATAACTTATTTATACGATACCAACTGATTAAAAAATAAATAAATTAATTAATTTTAAAAAAATGTCTTCCTCTTCCTAAGTTAAGTAAATCGTGGATTATGGGGGGATCTTTCTATTTTTACTCTATTTTATGTTTACTTTATTTATTGATTTGTTTACATGCGTAGTCGATCGTATCGCAAAGGAATTCGTGGGCGATCTTTTTGCGTTTATCCTTCATTTATGGTTTCTCGCTCGAGTCAAACGGATGGAAAGACTGTTTTTACATGAGGGACGGCAAGGATCTACAGTAATTATTATATCTCCGGAGCTCACGTGTCTCCAGCAGGTCGAATACCAGCTCCGTCCTTCATAATGCAAGAGAGTGTGTGAAATCTGGGTATTCATAGTGGACAATAGATAATGGATGTGGTTGACGGATCTCCCCGCAGTGCCGGAGTGAGTGCGACCTTTGGAGGCATTCGGTCAAACAATGGGCGGGAGGAAGGTGGCTCCCACTTCCAAAAACCTCGGGGAAAACGGAATCAATCCTAATTCCAGTGTCAACGGGGCAACGCACAGTAGAGATCCCGAGATGATAAAAAAAATTTCGCTAAAATAATCTCCAGTCAGCACTTGAGTGGTTTTGCGTTGATTCCACACAAACTCCTTCTTCAACTTTTGATAAGCTGTTGATGGGTTGGCAAAAGCTTCTGTTAATACCATAATACTACATGAGGGCCGTGTAATTATCTCCCCGGGTGTGTGAGCTCCATAGCGTTTGTTGTTTCGTTATGTGTGATATTTATAAAATTCACTTGATTGGCATTTTTCTCTAACTTTTGCAGTTTTTGATCGATAATAATTGTGACAAATTCATTTGCGTATTAAGCTAAGGGAAGTCAGTTGCGATTGTCAATTAAGGGGTGTTGAGGTACGCATTGTCAAGCTCCCAATAAACTAAATTTCATCAGCCCCATTGACAGACTTTGTTTTTGACAGACGCTTTTTGTTCACTTGCGGCCAAAAATTTTGACGAGCATATGCAATCATAAAATGTATTTGACACTGTGTCGTTATGCGATCTAATTATCATTATAGATTGAATTAACAGATTCTCGAATAAATTTAACGGTTTCGATTTCGTTTTAACGAATATATCGAGAATATTTTCAATTTAATGAAACGAGCTTAAGTGTACGAAGACGTTTTTTACTGAGCGTAACTATGTAGTTTACACATAGCATTAACAGTAGTTTACGGTGAGATCTAATAGGAAAACCGTTATTTCCAAGAGTAAAACAGTTGAATATGTTTGTAAAACCGTTAAATCTATTTTAATAACTGTTAATTCAATCCGAATAATTTTATACATGTATAAGATTGCGTTATTCATACAACATAAAACAAATCATACATCAAACAAATCATGTATTTATCATCATGTATACATTAAAGTTATATATATATGTATATATGATTATCATTGTTGCTTTTGGGCATTGGCTTTCACTACGGGTAGTGAGTGAGTGGAAACAGTAAGCGTTTGCCAAAACAACATTGTGGGTCGAATGTAAATATTATTCGTCAATATTGGTCTCCTACTGGGAGTGTTCAGAAATGTAAGGAGAATTTCCCTTCATTACTGGGTGTGGTATAACTGATTTTTCTGATTTGACAGATAGTTTCCTATTATAAAAATTAAACCGTTATTATCTTCTGCTTCCTACTACCGTAGGTCGGGAAGCTTTGTGTTCATGAAAAGAATCGGAAAAATTTGTGTCGTCCCAAATAAAAATTTACGCTTGCTTTTTGCGTTTCAGAGCTGATCAATTTTGGTTCGGTATCTGTCTGTCTGTCTCTGTCTGTTTTTCTGTCTGTGGTAAATTTTGTCACGCCCAAAACTATTCCAAGTTTCAGTCCGATTTCGATGAAATTTTCAGGGATTGTGCGGGTCAGCTCTTGGACGGTGCCCTATTGTTTTCAATGCCGTCGCATCAATAGTAGCTTGTACACATGCGCAAACGTTCATTTCCTATAACGTCGATTTCTCATAATCTATTTGTCCAATTTCATGCAAACTAGGTAGGTAGCTGGCTATGAACGAAGCCCAATAAATTACATTGCAATTGCTGGAGTAATAACTATTGCGCATGCTCGAAACTTAAATCGATTGACACAGACAAAACTCCGAGTCTAATAGAATAATTATGAAGCAATTTTCAGGGGCTTTGCGGGTTAGCTCCTAGAAAGTCCGCTATCACTTTCATTGCCGTCGCGTAAATAGTAGTCAGTGCGTATGCGCAAACGTTAATATTTAATTACGTCGATTACTAATGATGAGTTGGTCCGATATCGTTCAAACTCGGGGAGTAGAAGAGCATACGTTCCAGGGAAATTCTCTATGATTAATATCGTGATTGGAGGAATAATAACTTTAGCGCATAAGCAGAACTAAAATCGATTAACACCGACAGAACTCCGAGACTAATGGATCGGTCTTTATGAAATTCTAAGAGATCGTGAGGCTTAGCGCCTAGACGATCCCCTATAAATTTCGTTGCCGTTGGATTAACAGTTGTCTGTGTGCATGCGCAAACGTTAATTTCTTATAATGTCGATTACTCATCATCAATTGGTCCAATTTCTTTCAAACTCGTGAGGTTTTTGGATCCAGGATGATGCTTTTGTATTTTATCGCCTTTGCCTGAGTTATAGGTTACTATTGCACGCAAAACCAATAGCAGATGACACTCCGAGAATGATGAATCGATTTAGATGAAATGTTCAATTATTGTGTGGGTTAACAAGACGATATCCGCATATGCAAACATGAATTATAGCCCCAATTTGCATTGTAGCATGTATCCACATGTATTAGATACTGTTATATTCTGCATTCAATCATTTCGATTTCTACATTGTTCGTCAACTAATTCTATACCTCCATGTTACTGTTTATGAGGAAGTAATACTGCCCGCCCAACTTAGCAGTCATTTTTAAATAGTGAGAATAATAGTAATAGAACTTACCAATCCCACTATAACTAGAGATAACTTTCAATTTCATGGATATTCTCAGGCTAATGATAATTACCTACATCATTGGAAATAACTGTGAATGTCTCAATGAAGCAGTACAGGCGAAACTGGTTCGACTGGACCTCTGACATCTTGAAGACCGCGTTCTTTTTTCACCATCGCACAACTCCTGATACGACTATTGCAATTTATATGTGAATTATTCATAAAGATTCTAGATCGATTGTTCCCTTATCTTTCTCTACTTATAAACCTTCTGTTGATCATCTATGCTCCATTTTAAAAATGTCACGGTCTCACGATTGATGATTCAGAATATTTCTGGACCGAAAAAGAGCGCACATAACTTTGGGTTATATCATTCGTTTCGGATGAATTCCTTTCTGTTTGGGGTTTGTGGGGATTTGTAGGAAGCAAAACTCATTCATATCACATTGTGCATATTTGCCCAGGTAAATTAGCTCGTTGCATTCCAGCAAAATCCTTTGGTGAGCTGAGTTTCCTTATCACCTGGCCCGAATTGGCTGAAAACCACGATGTGTCCCTAATACATCAATACGTATTCAAAATCGGCATGAGCATGAGTGCAAAAGTGAAAAATTTTGTGGGAAGAATGAGTGAATTAATAGTAGGTATAGTTGCAAAACATGAACCATCACTTCCTGATGTTCTCCCTCTATTCGTAAGTATAACGACCTTTGAGTATTAATAAGATGGAGGGCTATTGCTCTGAATTCAACGCTGTTTCCCTGTCAAGGCATATACGTGCCACTACAGTCGAGTTGGCTTTGCAATTGACCCGTTCCCGCCACGCTTTTTTCAAATTCAAATGACAAAGCAGTTTATTGTCATATAAGTTTTGTTTGATATTACTTATTATTGTTACAGTTTAGTATTAATTTATGTAAGTAGACATAACTGTCTAGATGTTAGTATGTTCATACTTTGGTTCCCATGCCCAAATCTTGGTTCCTTTTTTTTTTTTTTTTTTTTTTTTTTTTTTTTTTTTTTTTTTTACGTGATCTACCTTCATCAAACATCCACTAGAGTGTACTGGCGTCATTTCAACACTCATTCATTCCCACGGTGTAAAAAATATGAAATATTAATGGTGTAAAATAGCCGTACATGTACGGTGCACAATTAGGGTGTAAATCTTAAATAAGCAATATGTCCTGAGTATACAACCCCCATTCATTCACCAAACTCAACATCACATTTTACATCAGCTGGTCAGTGTTCGGCAATTTTGCCCCAGGTCAATTCAAAAGCCAAACGACAGTAGTGGCACGGATGGTTTGACCGCCTGAAACATCACTAATAGCCCTCCATCTTATTGATACTCAAAGATAACGACATTGTCGCTACAAGTAAGTTTCATAGATGTAATAGAAGTAATTTATCTGAGCTTGTCATTAGAACTAGTTGTAATAAATTTACACACTGCGAGTTTTTACTTTTCACCAGTTGAATGGTATGATCAAGAAAAAAAAAAGTTCCAGTCATGCAGCATGATCGTATGAGCGAATTTTCGTAAATTATCGTATTGTATAATGTTGAATTATTTTGAAATTTGAACTTTTTGAGTGCAAGGAAATTGTTGACTATTAATTTTATGGCAAACAACTTATTAAAAATAATAATTTCGTATCACGTTTTTTGGCATAATTTTGTACATACATTTTTGAATGTTATATTTTATAGTTAATAAATTTTATTCGAGTAATTTTTTGCTAATTAATATAGATTTAATGATTTTTAGCAGTTTTTAGTATTTTTTCACCACATTTTTTGAAAGGTGACCAATTTAATGTGCTCAAAAAGTGTTGGCCAACAAACTCATCCTTTCATTTGAAAAGCTTGATTTTTTGGCGCATGACCGGAATTTTTATCTCAATCCTAAGGAGAGTTATCGTCTGGAAAGACGTATATATATACACGCATGTGAAAAAGCGTTAAACTCTAGGATTAGTTTCAGAATAGCTCATAAAGAAATTTCTCGAAAATTTTGATTTTAAAAATTTCCGAGCCATTGAAATAGCTTAATTTTTCTACGAAAATTCGCTAATAAATATAGAAGATTAGCGTAGGGAGAAACATAATAAGCAAGAAAGAAAGATCAATAATAGTGCTTATCATTAATGCACTTAGCCATCATACGCATCAGCAGTAATCTACTGTCCGTGACATGAATTTTTGAATATATACTGCCAGAAGATTCCCAGAATCAAAATGGCAGAGTAGTCACCACTCAGATCAGCACCACGCGTATGCCAGGAATAATCAAAACTTGGATGGTCAAAATTGTAAGCTGTAAGCGTGATCATTTTTTCCAGTCGTCCGATCAAGATACTAGTATTCAATTTCCTGTATGTTTCTTGTTTCATTGAATGCAGAAATACCCATAAACTATGTTGATCTAGTATGATGTGCACCACACTTGCATACAACAGGGTCATAATTACATGTTATCCAAGATTTTTTTACCGGAAATACATTCGTACCACAATCCATCGATTTCATGTGTTTATGTATCACAGTTTCCATCTAGTTTTATATTCATTAACTCTACCAGTTCTCCAGGTGTATAATTACTAATTTATAGATAGTAATAAATAGTCGCAGTACCTGACGAATTTTAGTGAATACCATATATACTGAAGTTGCTACAATTATGGTTTTGCTCTGAAATGAGAAGGACTTAGTTATTGAGACAAATAGTAGGTATACCAACTTTTTTTTAACGTTGAATACTTTTCTTATCAACCTATTACAGGAGTCATAATATTGAGTTGCGTTTCATAAGCTCTAAATTGTTTGCTGAGATATTTCACGAAATTCTGAATATCAATGAATGTGATACCATAATTTATAATATAAATTCTGGTATCGCATTCATTGATATTCAGGATTTCGTGTCATATCTCAGAAAACAATGTGAGAGCTTATGGATCGCAAATCATTAGGTATATTATATTCTGAGAGTTTATAACCCGATATAGAGAAACGATATGAAAATTACGTGAAGACGAGATGGCGGTAAATTGCGAGCCCGGACGAAGGTTACCCAGAAACGTGCGTTGTTTTTAAAATATTACGTCAACTGTACATACTAAGCGAGCCTACAGTGGACCTGTGTACATAGGGCGAATTTATCAAACGTTCGGTCTCATAGAGGTCTTATGATACTCCTACCTGTATCAATAGGCCCGCATTGCTGGCGTTGAGTTGAGGTACTTTGGTGGATACACTGTGAACTGAACGGAACGGAACATGTCGAGGACTGGTCGGAAAGGAGTCAACGGGTTAAAACAAACAGACTCGGACGCGATTACATTGCGGTTCAGTAGCTCGTGTTTCAGTGACCGTGCGCTCCACAGCTGTCTAAATATTCAATCATTCCCCCTACCTCACCTCAAAGGAAACAAAACCCTTGGGCCTGAAATTCGTATTTTTCATTCATCATGCTTTTCAACTCTTGATGTCCGGAAAGATGATGGATCGCTTATATGTAGAAGAGCTACACCATCTAAATCGTGCGTATTACTATGTACCATAACACACACGCTCAACCCGCATCGCTTCCTTAACTTAACTTTGTGATCCACGAACAAAAAATGATGTAACCCAAATAAAATTATCGATTACTCATTTTCGATGATTCAGAACTTTCAAAACGGAACTTGTAGTTTTGTACAGCTATAGAACGGAACCGGCGGCATCCAGACGTCGCACAGTGGATGGAAGCGTGCAAAAACCTCAAAAAATGAAACTACTTTCCTGATGAAAAATGATACTTACGTTCCTTCAAAATAATTATTCAGCTTGATTTTCTATTGATTCAGCTTTCGCGCTATGAAAAATGAAAAAAGGTTCTCATTTTCCATTCATCGCCACACCTTTTTTTTACTAGTCATCATTTTGGTAGTAGATACTTGGTGCAGTAACAAGGGATATGACTGGTTTCGGCTTTTCCAATGTAGAAAGCTGGGCATTCTTAAATATACAAATATATAGGTATATATACACATAAATAAGCGTTGAAATCCAGGAATCGTTTCAGAATACTTCAAAACGGATTTCCATGATGAAAAATTTTTTAAATTTTTATTTTAAAAATTTTGGAGCCATTGCAATAGCTTCATTTTCTAAGAAAATTCGCTAAAACGTTGCTATCTGATTAGCCATTATAGTTAGCGAGTTGGGAATGGTTTCAATCGACTCAGCACTCCAAAAAACATGAAAATCCATATCAAGTTCAACCACTTGGCTCATCTAAGAGGTTTTTGCACAAAAACTGCTGTTTCCATCCGCTGTGCGTCGGTACGTACCTATTGATTTTTTTAAAATACTGAACAACGAAATTCCAAAAGTTTTACATTCAAATTTGTTTTAAGAACTTTCTGAATAAAGTTAATTTAGAAACTGACTGAATGTCATTCCATTTGGTTTTTGAGCGAGTCATGCTAAGTTCAATAAATTCGTGCTTAAAAACCTATGCAGTGGCTTTTAAATACACACGCACAAAATCCAAACAACTTGCAACCATGCAACACATATCGCTCCCAAATGTTACTTTATTTTTATTAAATTCTCGGTAATGTGTGCGTTTTTTGTTCGATGATTTGTTATGAATTCCATCTTTTTCGGTTCAATGGCTGTATTCAATACTCAGCTGGTTTGATTGAGGTTTTTAGGGATTGAACAGGTTATGCTATAAATAGTTTCTCATTGGAAATGGGAGCTAACGCCACAGCGTGTGAACGTTAACATTTGAAAAGACTTTTAAATATGGCAATACCCAAATTTTTCCACTACTGCTTTAAAGTGCTTTCTATTGATATTTCAGGAATACCTAATCAGACTAAGGCAGTGGGTAGTATCAAGTAACTTCCACTACATCGGAGTTGATGGTAGCCACTCGTTATGTACGAAATGTGAAATTTGCATAACACCCTGAATTCTAAACGGATTAGCGTGCATATTGCCTGTATTGCGTGTGAGATTAGCTGTTTATATTCTACCATTAATCTCGTGACATTTTAAATGATGTTACTGGTTAACTAGTCCCTTCTTTCCGATTCCCGGTTCCCAATAAATAAAAGAAACTGCTATCATCCACGTACTATCTTCGTATTCAAAATCATGTTGGAATGGAAATTAAATGGGGTTAACAGGAGAGAGATCAGAAAACATGAAATCAACCTATTTACAATGAAAATAGCTACTGTATACATTATACGAATGCAATACAAATTATGCTGGTCTTTTATTGAACTTTAGTGGGAATTTCCTAATAAATCATATTCGAATTCTAGTAATTCTACCATACTTTTTGAATGTTATTGTGTTTGATAGTATAGGATTGTTGTTTTAAGACAGAGTATTTCAAACTAATCTACTTCGCTTCTATGAACACAAGTCCTACCATCTCCAACTGAAATTACTACAAAATTTTATTCATCAATAGTACGAAACTAGTATGGAAAATCACGACAGTTTTGATGTAACTTAACGTTGCGGCCCTAATTGTAAGTGAAAGCTAGTAAAACAAATATTGGGGCCAGCCACGGTAATTGCATTGTCAAAATGATTGTTTAACTGCAGCGTTCTTCGAAAAAATAAATCACTCGATCAAATAAATAAATAAAAATAAATGAATACTAATTGTAACAAGAAGCATTTGCTAGAGTTGAAACCAACTTACCTTGCGTAAAAACCTTCAAACTAGTCAATCAAGCAGTCCTAGCCATTCAAGTAGAAATCTTCACAAGTAGGATTTTTCAGAATTACGTTTCTCAGAAATTTGAGCCCTATTATGCTGCATTTGGGCCTTGAAACCAATTGTAGAGTTTTTAGTTATTCTATACCTACTTTTTCTGCAATTTTTGGTTTTTAATGTTCCATCTTATGTATGATGAAGTAATCGTCTGCTATGAAAATGTGCGAAACGATTTCAACCGTTTTAGCGATATCTGAACCTACTTTATCTATATATTTCCTCTCATAATGAATTTTCGGCAGTATTAAAATGCGTCTCAATTACTGGTGATCCAGGCAATAACAAAAAACGTCCCATTTAGGTTGTTTTTGACACCCCCGCCTCTGCAAAAAATGTCTTGATCGCAAACCGTGCATCCAGTTCTATTGTTTTTTCTGCATCGCCAGATAGGACCAAGGCTCAAAGCGACTATCCTACCTTTTAGAGGAGCCAGCTTTTCAAAAAAACTCCTTATAAAATTAAAGAAAGTATTAACATTTGAGTACCAAATATTATAATCTGACGTAAATCAGAATGTGACAAATTTAGGATTTCCTCTAATATCTTTCTTGCACGGAACCGACCTGTTTCTGTTCAAAATGAACGAAATTCATTATCATCCCAAAGAATTTCAACCCTCATTACACTTTGGATGTTTCATTTGCACTCCTCTGAAATGAAACTCGTTAAAGAAATTAGGATACATTTCCCCTCAGCGAAGCTCCGTGGGAGAGCTTCCACCTCCAATAAAAACCGGTGTGGCGGTATACCGTGAACGCGGGTCGCAGGGATTTCTAGTTTGTGATTAAAACTTCTTCACCCCTCGGTAGGTACCTACTCTAGAATTTATACTCCACCTCGAACTCACCGGTTTTACCTTAGCCTTCCCTTGTTCTCACTGCCACTAGACCTTCGTACTAAGGTCGGATGTTCGATGGCAGCTCACCCGTCGCATGAGCGCTATATGTATGAAGATTCATCGGAATCAAGAGTGATTTCAAGAATATTGAAAAGGATTTCAGAAAAAAATATAACTCATACAGAAAAAGTAGATGAACTTGAAGTTCAGGCTGTTACACTAAAGGAACTCTAGGATATTATAATGAACAGCATTAATGCAATAAAAACGCCAGTCTATATGACCCAATCAAAGGCCGAGTTAATTAAGGGCTCCCGGGAAAAAGCTGAGTGTAAACTGATCACATTATAAGTGAATTCACATTGTACCAATAGAAAGTTGCTGAGGTCATGAAAATTCCCAAAGGAAAGGAAAGTCTCTGAATTAGAAGTCCTGGTATCGTCAAATATGCTTGCTCCCCGTGATGTCAAAACTGTTCGAAAAGCTGCTACTTATACGACTTAGCCAATAATAGAAGACAGAAATTTGATTCCAGATAACCAATTCGGGTACAGGAAATGATAAATATGCATTCTAAGATATACCAGATTAATCAGAACACTGACATAAAGAAGCTCTGGTAGGTGAAACAATTTGAGCAATCACTTTCTTGGATGTGGCTCAAGCCTTTGATACGGTGTGGTACACAGGGCTACTTTATTGATTGCACACAGCATCATCCTAGGCAGTGCGTTCAACTTTCGATGTGCTACCTTGAGAACAGACTCTTCAGGGTGAAGTAAGATGACCAGTATTACGGCTTTAAGCCTATCTAAGCAGGGATCCCTCAAGGAAGTGTTCGAGAACGAGTACTCAACTTCCTGCACACACAGGACCTCCTCCAACAAAAAGGTACATGTAGCTGTACATGTAGCTGATAGCTACATTTTCTGATGGCACGGCTATACTCTCCGTTAGAACATAAATACCCAGATGCTGCAGCACGATACCAACAAGATTGCACGATAGGCTAAGCTTTGGAAAATGAAATGAATTAAAATCGGTACAAAAACTTTACTAACCATAAAACTGTAGCCTAAGAAGTTAAGCTCAACTATAGTATTGCTCTTCCGCCTTTTTTCATTTGCATGAATACTTATACTATACTTCATATACTTACACTTATAACATTATACTCATACTGCAGTTAAATACTTATGTCTGACCCTGGACTATAAACTGAATTGGAAACTTCAAATCCTAACGAAAAATTTCATTAACGCAGCATAACCGTATGAACGAATTTTCGTAAATTATCTTATTGTATATTGCTGAATAGTTTTGAAATTTAAGCTTTTTTAGTGGAATTTGTACCGATTAATTGTATTGAAATAACGTATTCTAAATAATACCTAATCTCCTATTCAAATAGAAGGTTTGAATTCTTAGCTTTTTTGCAGTTTTTATCGATTTTATCAAATTATAAAGAATTTTAAGTAAATTTTTCAGCATACTTCTGTACATGAATTTTTTAATGTTCTATTTAATAGTTAATAAACTTTATTCGAGAAATATTCTGTTGTAAAAATATAACTTTAAAGATTTTTAGCCGTTTTTAGCCATTTTTAGTGATTTTTTAGTACATTTTTTGGAATTTGACCAATTTAATGTGCTCAATAAGTGCCGGCCAACAAACTCATCCTTTCATTCGGAAAGCTTGATTTTTGGAGCAAGAACGGAATCATTATCTCGATCCTAAGGAGAGTTATCGTCTGGAATGACACAAAGATAAATAAATTTATACTAATGATAGAGCAATAAACTCTAGGATTCGTTTCAGAATGCCTCAAAATGAATTTCACTGAAGGGTTTTATCAAAACTTTTTATTTAAAAACTGTTGGAGCCATTGCAATAGTTCATTTTCTACGAAAATTCGCTGAAAGGAGTACCTACCTACTAACTAAAAACTAAATTCAGAAAAATGTATTGGGTGATCGGGAACAGCCTAACACAACAACAACTGTGCTTTCGCTCAACAACAATATCCAAAAACTGCTAATTTATCAGCAGATTCTTCGCCCCATCTGGATTTATGCGATACAACTCTGGGGGTGTGACAAAAAGTCTAATATTGAGCCAATTCAAACCAAACAATGAAAACCAAATTCTGAGAAGTATAGTTAGAGCTATAAGGTACATGAGGAATAATGTCATCTTTCGTGATCTGATAATAGAAACAGTCAATAAAACTATAGTGAAATACTCAAAGACTCAAAATGAGAACTGGGAGATTTGAACGCTTTGACGTTTGACGTTTTGAACTACGAGGGAGAACTTATAGGTGTAATGCGCAATGAACCGGTGGACATGGTCAGTGCTGTGTACGTTCAAGTTCTGGAATCAGGCCCGGAGTTACCTAATCAATTATGTGATAAGGGCTAAGATTTACTGAAACACTATTTAATTGTAAGTGATCGTTGTGAAAGAAAATATCGCTAAATTATGATGCAACAAAACTGTCCACGGATAGAAGAAGAAGTTTTGGTCATGTCTTAACGCCAAGATGAAGTGAGAGTAAACCCAAGGAGGAATATGAAATTTTGCAACGACTTATTTGTTTGTTGGTGGCTCTTGAAGATTTGGCTGGAAGAGGAGTGTTGATCTGAATCCAAATTAACGATGATTAGTAGAACGAGACTCGGATCATGTTTTCTTTGAATTTCAACAATTCATCACAAATAAGATAAATATTCTACATAATCGGATCATAGGAAATACCATTGAAATTCTATTCTCAATGAACTGCTGCTCAAATAAGGAAAAGTGTGTCTTATCTCAGGATCACAGAGACAGGAGTAGTTTCTACAGAGGCAAAAGAGAGAACCTTCTTCCTATGTTGAAGTAAGTGAAAAAACCTGTTGCTCGGCATCGCCCTCCGATCGGGACCTAATTAACTGGAGTTGGAAGGTTGGAAAGGACGCGCCAATTGCTCGAGAGCCATGAAAACGGCTAATCGGCAGTCATAATGCAAATGAGTTTTCGTTGGAAAAACAGTCAAAAACGATTAACGTTTATGCTACTAAACCGAATTACCTGGCAAACATACCGCATTAACCAACCAACTTGTGTTTTATTTCAATGGGCATTGTGTTCGGTATAAACCTTTCCAAACTCATTACTGCAACTGTCTGGTGAGGCCTATCCTTCTATCGAAGGGATTTATGAAATGCGTAAATAGATGACCGATGAGTTCAATAATCATTTGCAGATAAAATATTCAAAACCAGTTTGAGTTTGTCTGCCAAGTATGTCAACACGCATACATAGGAGGCAACTGAGGGTCACCGTAATGTATTTTAATAGGATTTATTGTGTGAAAAGTATTGCGTAGTGCAACGTATTAATGTCAAATTCAGCTAAATATTCTTCGATTGCTAAATATTTACGTGATAGCGCATTTAAGAATGGGTCAATAAGTCACCACGGCAGGTTTTGTAATGTTTTGAACTGAATGTAATTTGTTTGGTGAAATGTTTAATTGCGAATCATAAGTAGTATAGCGTATATATATATATATATATATATATATATATATATATATATATATATATATATATATATATATATATATATATACACTCGGCGCGTATATATATACTTCGCCCCCCTGGACCCCCCGGATCTTTTCTCTTTTGTACTGCGTGGAAAACGAGGATAATTTGCTATGCAATTCTCAGCCTGAAAACGCTCAAAAAATAGTTTTTTTCTCTTTTGTACATTTTTATTCGTTCATTTTACATTAAAAAAATGGATATAAAAAAAAATGTTCAAGCCTGGCTGGGATTCGAACCCACGATGCGAAAAAAATGGATGTAAAAAAATTTTCATATAAGAAAATGTTCAAGTCTGGCTGGGATTCGAACCCACGAACTCGCGCTTCACGTCACGGACGTTACAAAAAAAAGTTGTTGGGGGTCAGCCTAAGAATTGCATGGCAATTAATATATATTAATTACTATGCAGTTCTTAGGCTGACCCCCAATAATTTTTTTTGTAATGTCCGTAACGAAATTTGTCTCGTGAGACGAAGGTTGTGGGTTCAAATCCTGTTGACTGGTCAAATTTTTTTTGGTCGTACAATTCCCGAAATTTGCATAGCAAATTATCCTCGTTTTACGAAGCCCCCCGGCGAGGCGCGAAGCGCCGAGTATATATATATATATATATATATATATATATATATATATATATATATATATATATATATATATATATATATACCCTGAAAAACTTTTCATTCTCGAGAATCGCTTCAATCTCCTATATGACCATCCCCCACCTATAACCATCACAAACTCATCGTTTGTTTTTCTTATTTCCTTAAAAAAAAAGGTACGAGCTCCTAATCATGAACCATTAGCAAAGTCATAGTTTCGTTAACAACTCAATGAAGAAGCGAAACCAAATTGTATGATATAAAGAAATAGTTTCGTCGTTCTGGAGTGAAAACGTGAGAAGCATAAATTTACATTTGCTATGCCTATTTTATGCCATGTGGCGCAATTTAATTTCGTTTTGGATTAAATCCTGTTCACTGACAGCACATTTGAGGTAACAAAAAACACAATTTAACAAATATACAATGGCATAATCCTTTGATTAATTTTCAGCCTCCTACTACCCACCTTTCTCCATTATTTGTTTTTCTTTAGAGTTTTCCTTGTTAAACCGAAACGCGTATACGCAAGACAAAACGTGAATATTATGAGATATCTAGTATAGGTAATCTGGATCTAATCTAATTTGCTCCTGACCACTGGATTTTCATGCAATATTGAAATCGATAAATTATATCGGTATCTGAGTGTATATTTGTAGATTTCATCGCTGTTGGAATATTTCAAAAATAACCGTATGCACGGAAATACCTAAAATTAATATTGGTTTTTATTAAGGTTATGAAGTGTATCACACGTCTACTGTTAATCAATGTCCAAATACATGCTTATGCTATAGTGACTAGCATATTATAGGAGGCAATGTGCTTTCCTACCAACAAATAGGTGTATCAAATATGATTTCCCAAAGAATTTGGTAAATGAAGAACACAAAACCTTGACCATATTCTTCTGAATAGCAACATTCAAATGATCCAGGTTGAGAGCAGAAGCTTTAACGGAGAGAAAGTTGGAATTCCTCCCTCCACAACCAATAAATTCTGTTTATCAAGAACATTGCGCTGCCTCTCCCATTTTCGGCATCCACGCTGTATTGTTGTTACGTTCAGATTAGTTGACGCTATAATGCGTACAAAAAATTAAAACCTCCATAACGGCAAAACTTGTTTTATTTATAGGTAAATACTAATCGTGAATTTCCTGCCACTGAGTATTTCCTTACGTAGCGAAATTTTTATCGCTCAGCGGGGATAGTGAGAGTAGGATTAATAAAAACAGGAAGAGGATGTGCCTCCGGCATTCCCGTGTGCTCCATTTATTACCGTAAATTTTTATTAAACATTTATTTTATACTTAGCACTTCAATTCCATAGTGTGTGGTTTTTCATATTTATACAAGAATTCATCTGGGATTATTCTATATTCACATTATTCATAGAAAGGTTTTGTCAGAATGCCGTTTACTTAATGGGGTATGTTTATAGTAGTACATCATACCTAATAGGGATAATATATATATATATATAATACATATATATATATATATATATATATATATATATATATATATATATATATATATATATATATATATATATATATATATATATATATATATATATATATATATATATATATATTTATTTATTTATTTATTTATTTATTTATTTATTTATTTATGTGACATTCCAGACGACTCCTTAGGATTGAGATAAAAATTCCGTTCCTTCGCCAAAAAATCAAGCTTTCCAAACGAAAGGACGAGTTTGTTGGCCAGCATTTTTTGAGCACATTAAATTGGTCAAATTTCAAAGAAATTGCTGAAAATATCACTAAAAATAGCAAAAAAATCATTCAATTTATATTTTTAGCAGAAACTTGCTTAAATAAAGTTTACCAATTATAGATTAGAACAATACAAATTTATGAATCAAATTATGATGACTAATTCACTTAGATTTCATTGAAATGTGCTAACAAATCAATAAAAAAAGATTTTTTAGAACGAGTTTTATGCCATAAAATTGGTAATCAACAATTTTTTCTCACCCAAAGTCCTCAGTTTTCAAAACAGTGTAACATAATACAGTAAGATAATTTTTGAAAATTCGCTGATACGATCATGCATGATTGGAACTTTTTTGTGATTTTTTGATTACGTTATTTGGAATTTCGCCAATGTATTGAATTCAAGAAGTTCTGGATAAAAAACTCATCGTTTCATTCGGGAAGCTTGCTTTTTTCGGCACGAGAACGGAGTTTTTATCTCAAACCAAAGGAGAGTTCTCGTATGGAATGGCATATCGCTGAAATGGCATATTGTCAAAATTAGTTATTGTTAATGTATTGTTATTACTCATAAAACCACTATGCATACATGCAATTAGGCTTCTCTTCGCTAATATGGAGAAGCCTTGCATCACTATTATGTGTGTCATGTCCCTAGGGACATTTGGTATTTCCACAACGCATCATTGTTTTAAGCGAATGTGGCTTAGTTTTCAATAGAATGTGAATTGCAAGTAATTTATCAACTATAAACTAGAACATTTAAAAAATTTCAAACAAAATGGTGCCTTAAACGTGGTGAAATGTACCTAATTAAAATGTGTTAATAAAGATTCTTTAATAATTGTTAAAAATTCGTTGAAAATCCTGAAATTGGTTCGAAAAGCGGAACATTATTTAGATAGAGTATTAAAACATAAATACGATAGTTAGCATTCTTCCACACAAAAGGCTCACATTTCTGTGAAAATTGATATGAATATGATGCGGGAAAAAAAAAATCAAGAAAATTTGATCTTATGGTCATACTGCATGACTGGGACTGTTTCAACAATGAGCTGATACAGAAAGTCTTGGGCTAATAATACTGACGTGCATTGTTACAAAACTCGGATGAGTTAATGAGTTTACGAATATTCCACTCGTCAATGCCAGAGTAAGAAGAATATTTCTTACATTAATTCATTCCTGGAATTTATCGTATTGCTTCCAATTGTGTTTTTCGAAGAAAGTTCACGTCAGCGCAGTTAACAATCTTTCCCTTTTTTTGCTCATGACATTCAACAGTAGATTACGAGGCCCATTCTCGTTACCTCAATGATCAATAACAAAGGTATTTGATTGAGTTCGTATTATCGTATTCAATAGAAACAAATGACCACCACCAATTCACGTACTAGCCTCCAATTTTCCACATCATCCCACCTGCTGTGAAACTCATCAAATTCCAAAACACATCTCGAAATTCAAAACTAAATTCAATTTAAAAAATTCACAAATTAACTTTCACAAAATTCACGAGTCAAGGATTCTCTCTTCTTAACCACTCGTCCGCTCCACGTCATCTTCCCGGCCTCTTCCTCTTCTTGAATGCCTTGATCCAAAGTTTTAATCTAAGACACAACTTTGACACTGTTTGACTCTCTTTGTCAGTGTTTTCCACACGTTTGTCATCTCTGCCACTGCGAGCGTCACCCTCCTCTCGCTTCCTCCGTTTATCTCCTCGCTGAGGGGACTGACTGACTTTCCTTTTTACTGCTGGTTTCTCGGAATTGCTTCCAACAGGTTTATTAGCAACCGCTTCCACAGATATGAGCCTTCCGTGAAGTTCTGTCAAGTTGAGGCCTTTGATAGGGGCTTGGACATCTTCTGTAGTGGCCATCGTTACAAAACCATAACACCGAGCTCCAGGCGTTTTCGCATTGGTCCCAACTTTGGCTGCAGCAACCTTCCTAACTTTTGAAAATATGTGTTTCAGATCCTGTGCTCGGGTCGCAGCAGCCAACCCGCTTACCCACAAGTTATGGTAGTTACTCTTCTTTTCTTTCTCATCAGTTGAGTTGTCTGGGGTGATACTTCTGGCGTCGTTCTTCTTCGTGTCTTGCTTCCTCTTTCACTTCTTTCTGCGCTCATATCGTTGTGTTTGTTGACTAAATCATCCTCTCTAGCCGTTAACTCCTCTTCGTATTCACCGATGGTTCACCTTCTTCACGATGGAGAAACACGGTGTTAATGCAAAAATAAATTGGTTTCTCTGGAACACTCTTTTATAATTCATATACATCGAATACGATTGAGATGGAAACTTTATTCCATTCTCAAACTTTGGAGAGTTCTACTCCATCTTTGATCCAGATTAACTCGCAATTTGTTTAAAATTTAGCTGAATCCACCTATAATTATTGTAGATGGCTAGTGATATTTATTGGGGCGTATAGATAATATAAACTTTAGGTCCCATTTGGCACGTTAAATTGAACATAGTCTATAATGAAAAAAAAAAATATATATATATATATATATATATATATATATATATATATATATATCAGTAGTTGTGAATGCTTGGAACTTATGACTGTTTGATAGTTAAATGAGTATTTTTAGTCTGCCCATCATAGCATTGTCCGGGCCCCATTCCACCTGGCAACCCTGGTTAAACTGCGTTAGAGCCACCTGTGTTAATTTGATTGATTCTTAAAACCAAGTCTTCCGACTGAATTCAAACTCAAGTTGTTTGCGAGTTCCTGAAAAACATTTCATGTTGCATAAATCCCGTTCTGGTCCTTCAGGGTGTTAAGATAGTAAAATTTCGGGGTCGATTCCTCGAAAACAAATGCATGCTCGTTGTTGTGGACATGAAATCCTTGAAGAAAACACCACACCATAGATTGTTGGGTAGAAAGTTTCGTGAACATCGGATCAGAAACTGGAAGACGAACGCGAAAGTAGCATCGTCGAGACGAGAGAGTGAAGAGAAGCTTGGATACTTTCTCATAAATATCCACACCTACACCGACAACCACCTTCCCAACCCTCCCCTCGCCACGCCACAGAATGCATAATTAGGGCTACAGGGTGAAATCGGATCAAAAACTTCGAGTCTGAACTTTCTAGGTTATTTAAAATTGATGGGTCTTCCGGGCAAGCACAATCCACTTGCTTCAACCTATTGCAAATATCACCCCGCATCATCCATGAAGTTCACTGATCGGCTTATACATGAGTTTGTTCAACTGACAGACATTGGTTGTGGGGGGAGGGGGGAGGGGGGGTGTTTATTCGTGAGAAATGGGTTCCGAATTGAGCACTTCTGACGTCAAATCAGGATTCAGCGCCATTGATCAACATCGGATATCAATCATCTCGAAATCCCAACTAGTATCGTCATAAAACGGGTTGAAACAATTACGATTGAGTAATAGTGTCAGGAAGCTGAAACCCCCCGTTCAGACGGCGATGGCGCCACGGTTGCGAATTCACATTTTCGCTTCACTCCCATCACATTGGAACTTTTCGGAATGCTACCACCTAATTCTTCAATAAAAATACTGAAATGAAATGCAATAGTAACAATATAGTACTCGTAGTACAATAATCTAATGGTAATTTGTTTCACACTACTTTCCCCAACATATTAATTTACATGGATGGCAAGGTGCTTTCACCAACCCATACTGATAGAAATGATCTACGAAATTTCGAGGGCTTCCCGGAGTCTTTGAGATTGGTTATGTTGCAATCTAGCACACCTTCCAATCTATATCTAGTTATATGTACATGTATAAATATGTCTACTTTTACATTTCCACAAAAGGCTTAAATTTACGTAACTTCAATAACTAAAAAATTATATATACATACATATATATATGTATTTCTACTCACTTGGGGGTAGTGTGTAAATAGTATCAGAATCGTTAAATCCGTTAATTTTTGTGCTACATAATTGTACCTTTGAAGGCAATTATAAAATGCTTTCCCATTGCCAGACATAACTGATAATGTCTCAAGATCATACTCTCTTCATTTAAATTATTAGGTACTATGAGGGACCTACACCTATGAGTGATAGTTTAATAAAAATAAAAAAAAATAATAATAATAAAATGAATGAATCAAAAGAATAAATAAAAATAATTATTATAAAATTAAACCAATACTATTTCTTATATATTATGATTGTTTTGTTTTCGTTTCTTCCAGGTGAGGATCTATTGGGACCATTCGATTCAGTATTTCTCGGTAACGTATAATTAGTATTATTATATCAAAACACAGTTTTTGAAGATTTCAAACGTTCAATTTTGAAGAAAATCCTCTCCTTGAGGAAATTATGTTCGTCATTGTGCTAAAATTCTTGAGTTTATATTTTATTATTTTAATTATCGAACCTTTTATATCGACCAAGAGAGAATAAAATACAACCCCTCCCCCCACACACACACAAAAGCTTGCCCGTGTATCTGTCACCCGAAACTTTTCTCCGAAACTACAGTACCATAGTTCACGAAATTCGGCTAAAAAATCGTCCACGGCTGGGGGAAATGAAATAAATATATTTAGAAAATAAAATAAAATAACAATTATGAATTTTTTTCTTTTCGGCCTAGTCCGAATAGCTTTTGTTTCAACAATTTAAATGAGACCACCCTGGTGGCTTTACATCACCTTCATTCTCTAGTGGGGATCTTTACTGGAAAAGCAGTGTGGAAAAACCTGGTTTATGAACTACGTTGCATATCTTTCGCGATTCACTCAGTGCTTGGATGGCATGCCTTGGTCGGTCGTGCGGGAGACCAAGGTTCGAAAACCTACCGTGTATAGAATATTTGTACGTAAACTCACCTTTTTTTTTCGACCAACCTCTATACACATTATCAAGTCATATATTTAGATAACGTAATCTGCAATATACTGTATCTTTTTTAATTTTTTATTTTATTATTTATTTATTTTTTGTTCCTGTAGGTGCTTACTTTTAGTTGTATTTATATAATGTACCACAGACTCCGTTTAGTAATTATATATTAACCAGTGATCTGAGCAGAAAGTTCTAGTACGGAAATAACTAACCTTTGTCTTATAATTTGTAGCTTTTTGATATTATTTGAGTTAACAATACGTATTGACTCCTTCAGGCCATCGATTGTGTTTATTATTATTATTTTCCTTTTGTAATCTTCAACTTTTGTGATTCAGTCAATAAAGTGATCTCTAATATTATTGTCAGTCAAAGTATTGGGGATTTTTTCATTTTATAATGAAGATATATATTAATAGTATAAGTTAATATATATATATATATATATATCATTGAGTATAAAACGGAATACCGATGGTCCGTTGTCAAAATTTGAGGATAGAAGTAATCCATTAAAGACAATAAAGCGAGAAAGGCCCTAGAGCGAGACAAATGGAAGACGAAGAAAAAGAAGATGGAATCGAGGAGGAGGAGATGGAGAGAGAGCGTGAATGTGCGAGGGAGAGTGAGAGCGAGGATGACCGTGAGGGGAGCGTCTGAACTGGTTGCCGACTTTCACGAACCAATCAAACGTATGGACTGAGTAGTCAGCCCATGTTGAGAATGTAGAGTGCAGATTTTCATCAGACGGAGACAACAAATTACTCTCCCCTTGAGCTACCCTTGTCAACGTTTCACACATGCCTTCACTCACGTAGGGTGTGATGGATGGTTTTTTCAATCGAAAATAATCTTATAACCTCATAAACTGTACCCCCCCCCCCCCCCCCTGTGAAGGGCTCCACAGCAACCAACCCTAACTGCCCTGGAATGTATGGCTTGACCGGTTTCAATGAAAGTAACACGTGATACCAGGCTCCACAACATTTTCTCCACTTGTTTGCAGATTGCACGAGCGCTATTGACATAGCTGAGACTTAGGGTAAGGGCCTGTGCTTTGGGTATCTATAGCATCATTTTGTTTTTGAATATATTTGTTAATATTATAGTTATTTCGAAAGGTAGGTGATTTTTTTACTTGGAGGTAATGGGTTATTTCTAGGAGGAATTATTGTATCGGTTCTTTTATAATTAAGTTATATTTTTACTAAGATTAAAATCAACTTGGTTGGTAAACAGTCCATTTTTGAATGGGAAAATATGATAGTATTTAGTATCTTAGTGGGTAGTGGGTTCGTTTTGACGGTTAGCTATGGGATACTTGATTGTTTTTTCTGCTTGGTTCATTTGTTGACTGATTAGGTAGGGTGGATACCCATTATCCGATAACATTTTCTCCACTTTGCCTTTAATTGTATTATAGTATTCTGGTGATGTTATATTTCGGACCGTAAGTGCATAGTTACGTAGTAGGTTCCGTTTAAATGTGCGTGGGGAGGATTTGAGTTTTCATTTATAATCAATCCGGTATATGAGAGGTTTGTGTACCATTGGAAGTTGATAGTACCATTTGGGTTTCTAATGAGTAAACAATTAAGGAATGTTGTACAATTGTTATTTTCTATTTCGATTGTGAATTGGATGGATTTGTTTGTTTGTTGTATCTTGCCATATATAAGAAAAAGCCAACAGAGCCTACATAAAAGGCTTAAACAGCATGATAAAAATGTTCAAAATAAAAAAGATAAAAAATCATTAGACCAAAATATGTTGAGATTGAACCATTGACCAGATTTCGATAATGTAAAATCAATTATTAAACACCCAATAACTGCACAGAAAAACATTTCAAAATATTAAAAATAAAGATAAATAAATGAATAATACAACATAAATTAATCACTTAGGGGAACAAAGTTTCCCCCTCCTAGCATAATAAAGTATAATAACATAATTATATTACAATTTAAATATTTATAGATTAAGAACATATTAAACCTACCAACACTAATAGCAATTACCAATAAATAATTATATAATAGATAACATATATAACTATAGATAGGTACTATATTCGTCGTAAGTGGGCGGGGTCCATAAGATAAATAATACTTGAACTAAATATAGTGCTTAGCATGGAACACCATCTTCAATAGGACAGAGGATCCACCAAGCACATGGGCCAAAAGTGATAATAACCACTAATGTTAATAATAGTGTAGTAATATGCAGTTCTCTCATAAAATTAGTTTTTCTTGTATTTCAAACTATTACTTATCGTAATTTGCTTACAAACCTGTTAAAAATGCCTGTACATAATAAGGAAAATCCTCTGCTATGCAGGACTTTATTAATCTCCCTAAGGATGGTAAGGATCTCAACCTCTATCACTTTCACCTAACTTGCTGAATCCCAACAAATTACTTCTACTTAAACTCAATATTTCCCAATTCCAGACTTATCTCAGGGCCCATATTAACGTATTCAAGCAGAGTAATCGAATCTTTTGCAAAATTGGTGAATTACCTACAACATAGTATGGATTATGGCTCTACCCTAATTGTAAAGTATTTATTTACCTTTAGTTATAATAAGGTAGTATGATACGAAGAGCCCTCTGTAAATCTGCGATAAAAATACACATTTACTTTTGTAGCACCTGAAGAGGCCTTTTCACTGGCGAAACCAGTTGTTAGATTGAGAATAATACTATATACAGGAAGAAGCAGCTCAACTTCCACCCTCATATTAGTACTTCTTTGAGACATGATGGCTACCACTAAGAAAACCTATATTTTTGAAACTTGATGTTGATTCTAAAACTTTCTCGTATGTAAATCTATATATATATAAATCAATTGCTGTTCGTTAGTCTCGCTAAAATTCGAGAACCGCACGGACCGATTTGGCTAATTTTAGGAAGGTTTAAAAGGCTTAAAATTTCCAATCTGCCCCATAGGGGGTGTTTTGGGGGAGTAGGGGGGAATGTGGTATCTTTGTCATCACTGAACAAACTGGGGATTTGATTGACGAGTATGTTTGGATTACTCCAATTCAAGTCAAAGACTACTTTTTCCAAATCTGACCCACAATGGAGGGGGAGGGGGTGGGGGGAGTTAAAGCGTTTCGAACGTCACTAAACGAACTGGGGATCTGAGTTGTCGAATATGTTTGGATTACTATAATTCAAGTCAAAGACTACTTTTATCAAATCTGACCCATTGGGGAGGGGGGAGGGGGATATGGAGACGTTTTGAACGTCACTGAACCAACTGGGGATCCGAGTGAGCAAATCTATCAGAATTACTTTAACTTCGGTCACAGGCTTTTTGATATTGATAATGTTCGTCATCCTGTGCAACGCACGGGTGAACCAGCTAGTTTCTATATAAATATAAGTCACATGAATGTCATTTCAGTAGAAATTTTTTCTTAAAATCGAGATAAAGAATCCCTTCTTTCTCGTTAAAAATCAAGCTTCCCCAAAGAAAAGATAAATTCGGACAGAAGCAGTTTTTTTAGCGCCTAAAAATTCTTTCAAAGCACAATAGATGTTTGAAAATCATGAACTTTTGCTTATGTCGCAGGATATTATTTTTTCTCTCTGAACAAGTTGTAGAACCATGGTCTACGAGTTTCGGGGGTGGATAAGCAATTTTCAAAATGTCTACCCCCACCCGAGCCACCCGAATGTATTTTTTGCGTTCCCACCGTCAATTCGCCCGTCTACACACGTCGGTTTTCAACGGAGTTCTTCTTACAGACTCGGGATAGAGTCAACAGTAAGCATCATATACATCCCACCCTGAGAAAGAAAACTGCGCTAGTTATATCTGAATCGTACATATTCTTTCGTGTGTGGTCTTAATTTTTTCGTCTTTTCCTCTGCTTTCATGGTTTGGTACGAGTTTCAATTTTTAGGAGTGGTTTCGGTGCTCCATTCTCTAGGCCTGAGCATCAACATTCTTCCTGGGATCTCGGAGTCATTACAATTTTGTACGTATGGCTGCCAATTGTATTTGCGTCCGTAACCATCCTGCTAAAATTGATGAAGACTTCCCCCATTTTTCTGCCAGCTTGTGTCCTTTCAAATGATTGGAACTCTTTATGGAGTACTCTCTCTCATATGAGTAGATAAGAGAAGTAAACTCACATATCGTCTTCTGCTTCATCATATTTACTGTGTTTGGCACGTGCAGCAGCTCTGGAGATTATTGCCCGTTTCTGGGAAGAGTAAAAAGAAGCGTCTACAATTATGATGGGATTGTCCATCTACGCGACCTTTTTTCTTTCCCAAGGAGCTTGAATTATGATATTGGCTATCAGAACTGGGTTTCCTTGATATCCTTCTGGCATTACATGATCGCTTTGAACGTGGCTCTAGGTATGCAAAATTTACATGTCTAGAACACTTTTTCCTAGCCATATCGAGATCTTGAATGATCGGATCACCTCTTTCGCAGTTTAGAGCGCGCGTGGTATCTGTCTCTCCACAGCCTTCGTAAGGTGATGGCAGACCTAAAGCTATGGCATTCAAAAACTGGCTGCGCGATAAGTCGAGATTGTGTGCAGCCAAAGGTAGAACTGTTTTAACTATTGATATGTGTTTCAGATGTAAGACAGTTTTGAATTGATTCACGCAAAGGGTTCAATCCACACGTTGAATGTACCCCCCACTCCTTCTGGAGCGACTTTGCGTATATTGTGTAAACTGCTTGAAGGCATATTTTGCAAAATGTGCAAACTTCCCGACGTTATATACCCAATCGGTCACTTTTCCATGAATAAAAATCTGTTTTTCAACCCATTTCTCCCAAAGGTCCCCTTAGGAAACAGCAGTGGAACCCCACCAGATTGATCTGTGGCATACCTTGTTACCTCAGGCAATTTTCATTTTTGACCATCCTCCTAAATGTCCTTGCCCTTCGATTGTCATGATTCCAATCTATTTTTTTCTGGCGACCACATCAAATAGCCTCTAGTACCAATTAATCAATACATTTTTTCTATAGAGGTTTATTTATTTGATCAGCATTCGTTTTATGTCAGGCCTAGTTTTCATTGGCTATTTTGGCTGCAGAATTCTGCTGCAAAGGACAATTTTACACTCTGATGAGCTCGTACCATCAAACAAAGCCTGAACTGCCTCTGCCAACTCCCCCACAAGTTGACGTCCGGCAGACTCTACTATATTACTTTCTTCCACCTAGTGTACCGTTCTGTCATATCGTATTGTCCAGGTGAACATTACATTTTTTCCCTGAACCCTGCTATGTACAAGTTCTGCACAGGCCCTGTTTGCTGAGCCTCTATCAAAGGTGAAGCTGGCATGGTTGTTTGATGCGGGTGCGAAGCCCTCATGTGGTTTGCCTGGGCTCCTATGGTGAAATCACGCGGACAATATGGGCAAGTGACTTGATTTTTTTTCAACCAGGATCGTTCATGGTTGCTATTAATCACTATAACGGCATAAAAAAATAATTCCTACACTTCTATATATATATATATATATATATATATATATATATATATATATATATATATATATATATATATATATATATATATATATATATATATATATATATATAGACGTTTTCTATATATATATAAACCTATATATATAAAATATATTTAACTGTTGTTATTATTGGTGATCAATATCATCAAACTATGTATCCAACCTAAGAAAATAATCATATTTACATATATATATATATATATATATATATATATATATAATAATAACAAATGTTTTTTGAACGCAAGAATTTCTCATGACCGGAAGTTATAAATTAAGTTATAACTATCCTTTTCCTATTTTTTTACTTCTAGGACATTTTAGTAGGTAGGCACTTACTTACTATGACGGGGCTAACTCCTGACGTTTTGGTGGAGTTCTCCAAATGGAAGAGGTTTATTTCTAAATGGAAAAGGTTAAACCTAAATGGAAAAGGTTTAAATCTAAATGAAATACTAAATCCAATGGAAAAGGTTTTCTAAATGGAAAAGGTCTAAACCTAAGTGGAAAAGGTTTAAACCTCAATGCTCCAGACCGAAACCCGACTAGGAACTCACTTAAAACGGATAATCCTGGTTTTGGTATTCTTGCAGAGTGTTAAACCGCCCTTTCAGAAATACTTCAGGTGTTTTTTATTTATCGAAATGTAGACTTTTTTCTCAATTTTTTCGCAATTTTCCATCAAATAGCCGTCAGGAGTGAGGAAGTAATCGAATATTTATGCTTCTAAAATATAATAAATTAGTGAATAATGCAGTACGAGAGCTTGATGTCAGTTTTGGTGGTAGGTGTTGTTGATGTGGCTTCACCAGTAATTTTTATTACGGTTTTAGTGTTTCGTATGTTTCAAAGACAGACTAGCTGCAGTAAGTGGAATTATTCTTCCAGTTTTCAAAGCTACGCATTATATATAGTTTTCACTCTTCCGTCAACATAATGGGAGTTTCGGAAAGCAAGGAAAATTATAGTGGAAGAAATGTGGAAGGGCTGGCTTGGCGATACGGAGAGTTGGGCTAGCACGCCGCTTGTAAACTTTGGAACTGTTTCGTAAACTTCAATTAAATTAAGATACGTTGGAAGTCTAGTAAACTTTGATGAGCGCCCATAAAACAAGTTTATTTATTTTCTTTGAGAAGTATTAATGAAATAAGTTTACAGATAATTTCCCTCGAGCTGAATGGCAGCACCTTAGTCACTTATGTACGCAAAATCCCGCTTTAGATAACTGTAAGCTACATGTCCGACTCGCTATCTCCAAGAACACTTTAAGCTGTAATAAAATAATATTCTAATTACATCATCTGTTATCGAGTTTAAAAGGCTATTAAACTACGTCTACCTATAATATCACTGGTTCCTATCCACGCTCGTATTTTTCCCGTCAACGTTCGGAATGATCGAACCAATAAACATACTAGTAAAACAATGTTACTTTTAAACGTACACTTACTCTTTGTATTCTTAAAACTCATACTGTATCCATTTGTGTGACTGTCTTTGTTTAAATTTTATATCCATAAATTCTCCGCCCAGTTAGTTTAAATTGTTCATCAGTACCATTATGCTACCAACTGATGTTCTCAATCAACGTTTTCCGAAACGTATACCAACTAATTTATTTGTAGATTAAATTTTAAAATACTTGCTGATCAGATAAAAAAGGATTCAAGATGTATATTCAAGGAGCAATAAAATGGATACAAGAAGCATTTATGAAAATCGTCCCCCTTATTGCGCGCTTATTGCGTCACTTCTATTTGCATGATCATAGGCAAAATGCCTGAAAAAATAATACGTCTTCCATGGATTAGGGATAAATGACCGGACTTAACATCCTTCAGCAAGTTACTGCAGCTGAGCCCTTTTCAATGTTGAAAGGAAGCCTTACCAAATGTATATATTCCAGAATTGAGTTAATGGAGATCTTTGATTGGTCTCCGATTTCGGGATGGATAGGTAACTTAATACATTGCTTTATGTACAAATTTGAGATATTGGAAATTTCTCGGTTTAGGAACAACAACATGTTGACGACAACATGAAGCGGTAGCAAGGGTTCAAGAGGTTAATCCTGATGGTCCACCCCCTTCACACTCTTCGAAGAACAAGGAAATGGGTACACTTCACCAACCTGCTACCCATCAGGCTCAGTGACTCTTCGCATTGCACCACGTACGGATCGTTTCAACTAAAGATCGGCTCAGCGGCCGTAGTTTATTTCCTGCTATGTAGTGAAAGCTCGTGATTTTCTCAACATTCTCAAAGGAAATCAATCCTAATCATCAGGATAATAGCCACTGCGGGAAGGCTATTTTTCTCTTCTCTTCGAGGTAATTAGCTCATCAATCTCGCAAAAGATCAAAACGTATCTAAGGAAGTTGTAACAACCTCTACGACTCCGATTCTCATAGTACGAATTAGTTATGGCCTCCCGAAGTACCTACTACTGACGTTTTGGAGGCCACTTTTCTCCGACCCGTTTTGTAAAGTCCCGTAGACCACTGAGAGATGAAACTTGAACATATCACACAATTAGGAATGTTACCACCAATTTCGTGTGCTCATTCATAAAAAATATTTCTTAATCTCATTTGGTTTTTGTATTACTGGAATAAAGAGTTCATTATGACATTTCATCTTAACCAACCCGTTTCAACACCCCCTTTTCTTCCTAGTAAAACAGCTGCTTTCTGATTTTACATAGTAGATCATCAATAGATCGCATGAAAGTCGAGTACATGTTATGAAGGTAGCGTCGAGTTGACTGTTTTTCAATATTGAAAGTTCAAAATTCATTGGGTTCCAGTTTTGTTCGACCAAGTTTCAGTTCACCTTAGGGGACGTTTGCCTCCATTTGCATTCATTGCAAGCTCCCGGAATTTCATCCAACGGTGAACTCTGGTCGCAGAATGAAGATATATGTGGATGTTGATTCTCTCACGTAGATACTGCAGAAAGAAAAAAATAAAGAAAAGTAAAGGCAAAAAGGCAAACGCGTCGTTGAGAGCGGACCTCTGATGGAAATTCGATAAGTAGTTTCTCTCCGAATGTTAGGCACATCATTTTCCTTCTCACGTTGTTTCCGGTCTAATGCCTAACATCTCCCACCCATTCAAATGGGAGAAAAAATATCCGACTTCAATACCGTTAGGTCATTTCTAAAATCATATTACACACAATCATGCAAATAACGACGAACAGGAGCACGATATCATGTAACATGATGGATTATTGGTTGTTAGACATATGGATTAATTAGTTAGTTACTGTTCTAATACGCGTGATGAAAGAAATGATCTTCCAGATTCGCTCTACTTACCGCCAACGGAACCGACATGTCCATTTCCCTCCAGGCATCAGTCCTTCAGCACTACAACCCCGTCTAACGAGAGAGTCCTTGTCTACCATCCAAATGGATGTGAACACAGTCTGCAGAGTGGAAGACGTAGATAAAGCCATGAGACCAAAGCTCATCTACTCGCTATAGTTCCAGGCTGGATTTTAAAGGCTAACCACGAACCGGTGACTTTGTTGAACATGGAAAAAACTCCACTCAGATCAGTTTTGTTTGGAATTCGTGTTTGTACTTCAATTAGCTCCTTTGATATTCATTCGCCGTGATAATTGGCACCTTGGCGATCGTATCTCTTCACAATTTGAACCTAATTTACGGAATTTTACGTCATTTTCTCTACGAAAATGTACATTTCACCTTACTACGATTAGCTCCCAAGAAATGCTTCTTAAATTTATTATAACTTCAAGGACCACATCCTTTTACTCGTGTGTTCCAAAGACATTCTGGTCACCTCCAAGAACTAAGGTTTTAAAAATAATAGTAAAACAAATTTAAAAAAAAATTAATGAATCCGACTGTTGAATCCGACATTTATGATTTGGGGTGGAAAGGTTCTGCCATGTCCTGGAGAACATTTTGTTTGATTTCTAAAGCTGTGTTTACACTAGGCGCGTTTTTGCTTCCACAACTGAAGGTGGCTTGCCCCACTCGCACTATTTTTCGCTCTGAATTGCGCGGTTTTGGGAAGTGCGAAATTTCACTAGCTTTCTCTAGCGAGTTTGACTAGTGTAAACCTGGCTTAAGGTCCACCGAGGCTGGATGTGATTCGCAAGCCGTCCAACCCCACTAAAGCCCTTCATGACTTTACACATAGCCCGCATACACATATACATATGTGTGTTCTACGTGTCATTCCAGACGATAATCCTCCTTAGAATTGGGATGGGGGAAAAAACCGTAATTGCGCCAAGAAACCATGCTTTCCAAAGAAAGGATGAGTTTGTTGGCCAGCACTTTTTGAGCACATTAAAGAGCTCTAATTTCAAAAAAATATGCTCAAAAATACTGCGTTTATCAGCCCCAATACAGCTTGTCTATTTGAGTTTTCCCTCAGTTGCCGACCATCCAATAGGTGTTGTACAGTTACCTTGAATTTCATGTCGCATTTTAGTCACGATTTAATCACTCACGTTCATTCAAAATACTGGGTTAATTGAAAAATACTTTTGGTTAGTTTCTTGATTTTGATTGCAATATCGATTGGTTCGGTAAATACTGCACATACGTTAACGTTAAATTTTCCAGTCATGCAGCATGATCGTATGAGCAAATTTTCGTAAATTATCGTATATTCTTTTGAAAATTAAGGATTTCGAGTTACAAAAAATAGTTAGTTACCAATTTAATGGCAAAAAACTAGTTCTAAATAATATTCTGCGATTCAAAAAAGATTTTGGATTTGTGGCTTTTTTGCAGTTTCAATCCATTTTTTGGGAAGTGTTATCGAAATTTAAGAACAATTTTCAGCTATATATATATATATATATATATATATATATATATATATGAAAAAGTGTAAACTTCATTAATTGCTTCAGAATGCCTCAAACCGTATCTCAAGGGAAGGATCGGCAATTTTGATGTTAAAATGTTCCAAACCATTGCAATAGCTTCATTTTCTATGAAAATTCACTAAAATTTATCAAAATTTCATTAATGGTTGCTGCTAAATCGATAAAAACTACTAAAATTGGTTAACATTATAAAATGTTTTTGTTTCCGAAAATATTAGGTATTTAGAACTAGTTTTTTTTTTTTTTGCCATTAAACTGGCAGTTGACAATTTCTTTGCACTCAATGTGCTCAAATTGTATAACAATGTAACATAATATATACGGTAATTTACGGAAATTCACTCATACAATCATGCTGCATGACTGAAACTGAAACTTTTTAGAACTCTAGTGCCTTGAAACGTAAGTTAACAAATTTTGAGGGGAGTTCAAAAATTGCTTTCTTGGTCAATTACAAGCGTTCATTATTGAAAAAAATAAACCAAAACAATTATTAATGAAATTATGTTATACAGATTTTCATCCAATGCTTGTTTATCACAATTTTATCGTGAACCAAGAAAGACCTGTCACAGTGAAAAAGCAGTAACCCCCCCCCCCCCCCCCCCACCATCACTACCCCACCTTGGCAGGTTTTGGAGTGTTTTGACTAAAGTGATATATCCTAAATTGGCACATTATCAGGGGAATTTGTTTTGATTAACCCCAACTTGGATTTTCCGCAATTAGATAAGTTTTGGAGTCTGAGGCTGACAGAATTTAAGGGAGTTGGGTGAACCCCACACGCTGTCTAACACGACACGAAATGAGAACGTGACTGTAGGAATATAATTAGATTAATCTTTCTTGAATTGAGGTTCGTAGGACATACGGCTGTGAAAGGGCAATTTCCCCGAATATAGCTTAAAATAGGTGGATGTGGGTCATTAGTTTAGGTTCATCGCTCTTGAAGAATTGTTTTTCTGGGAAAACTAATTTGGGAGAACTGAATAGGTGTATTATCGCGTATCTTATGCAAATTATGAATACATTGGCCTGATGGACTAAAGTCATGGTAGAAAAACTATAAATGTAAAGGACACACGATGCTGACATTTTTTGGATATATCAGTTTCAATTTGGTTGCTTCACTGCAATGGGGAGCCAAACATGATGAAATATGTTAGCCACAATTTACTATAGTTTAGTGTTAATCGACATTGAACTATTAAGTTGCGAGAAATGACGTTTTAGTCGAAATTTATTAGTCTACAAAGGTTCCATCCGTAAACGATGAATTTTTCATCTGATACGTTATTCAAAATCGGGTAATAATATAGAAGTAACTCGTGTTCCAAAGATCAGCACTCACACCGAATGATTTGCTGACACTTTACAGAAATATACGCAAAGTCTGTCAACATTAGACTGATGATATTTCGGTTTACGGATTTTGCAGATACTCGATCGTGGTTGTTTCATGCTTCCTGGAATTGTTAGGAGTTTATTCAAAAGCGTGCTTAGTTTATTTCTGCATCCTTGTAAGCCGATTGTGTCACCACCTTTCAGCCAGGATCTTCCCTTCGCTGGTATAATGTGTTCTTTTGGTGATCCCTCCTCCAGGAACCCTAACAATAACCCCACCCGTGCCCAGTTTAAGTGGAAACTCCAATTCCTTTGAAGTGAGTAACTCTTCTTTATGGATTCCGCTAAACACAAGGATTCGGTCGACTTCAGCAGGTTAGCTGTGGTTTTCATCTTTCTTCTCACTCCCCCTCATGAGTGGTCTTCGTTGCTTATCTTTCCCCAATACAAAATGGATCGATTAGTATCAAATTTTTATGTTACAATCGATTCCTCGTTTGCGCATGCGCAGTGGCTTATGTTGAATCAATAGTCATAAAACTCGTAAGCTGTTGCTATGAGGGCAGTTTACAATAAGAAACCAGAATTCCAGGAGCACCACGTTCGTCCATACCCTTATTTCGCACAAACGGTCATGCAATTTATTTGTATACAAGCAGAATTCCTAATGAGTTCCTCACAATATGACTCAATCTTAGAAGCAGTAGTTTAGCGCTTGAAGAAGTAGAACTGATCAGGAAACTTGGAAATACAAAGAGCCTGGAAAGATTTCGATTCCGAAGTATCTGTTTCCTATTGCGAATGGAAATCGCCTCTTCCCTTGAAAGAGAGGAAGCAATAGCGAAAAACGCTCCAAATTATCACAAAAAGATTTATTATTTCTGATTTGGATGGCCCTGCTACATTGAATACTAGTATACATTAATTAAACGTACCTATACAGTCTAGTCTAAGGTAGATGTCACATTATCACTCAGAAGCCTACTGAAGAGAAATTGATTCAATTGAACAACAAAGCTACACATTACTAGCTCTTCTGGATTGTATAAGTACTGATTCTGAAGTTAAACAGTAGGTCGACATTGACGTTGGCACTCACCAACTAAAAATAAATGAGATCAAATAAAACACACGTAAAACTAGTCAATTTAAAAGTTCCCAGAGTTATTACTGAATCGATTATTTGAAGAGGTAATTCCATTTGAATTACATCAGCTGATTTGATCGTCGTAGTTTATAAGGTGATTCTTACTTGGAAAAAAAGAATCAGTTCCTATTTAACAACCACATACGCTGCCTAGAGGTTACTAATGTAATATAGCGATTGTATTAAATTCAATTAAAACTGTTAAGCCTGAAATTAAGTGTAGCGTGAACAATAGGTCAAACGAAGGTCGTACAGTACCTATTTTGGATGTCGTACAGTACGCATTCGATTTATTGAGAGTTCTAACATCATCGAACGAAAACACTAGCCTTTTGTATTTACCCATTGGATTTCACCACTAAGGGTTGATCACAATCAAGGCTGAAATTACACGTACATCCCCGACTAATGAATGATTTTTGACCCAAATTACATTAACAGTGGTCCCCAATAGTTTCGGAGAAATGCTTCGATCCGGCGTACAGTAGACGGCCAGTTTTTTTTTTTTTTTTAATTTTTGGAATCTGCGTATCTTGAAACGTAAACCAACAAATTTTGAGGGGCAATAGGTGGGGGAGGAAGGGCTAAAATTTATTTGTCAATCAATTTTTTTGTTTTTGTTCGATTACATAGTTTCATTATTAACAATAATAAACCAATTATTTCCGGGCTGTATCGGAAGTAAAAAAATCTGCGCTTATTGAATATGGAAAATGGAACGGCGAACCTGAACAAGACTACTTGATGATAAGAGAAGAAGCCGCTGAAAACAAATACCTTCCTTCTTAATCTGATTGAAAAACAAAAATTATTCAATTGTTGGTCTAATATATAAGTAAAGTCAAAACGAAAAAAAAAAAAAAATAAAATAACAAAATCTAGGCGACGTTTGTATTCTACCTTCACAGCCAAGCGTTTTATAATATGATTCGAAACCACCCTGCGTACATGAGAGGCCACGTGTTTGGAAGGTCTTCATATTACAAAATTGGCGTTGCCGAATCGGCCGTTCCTGTTACAAGTAAATTGTTGCAGAATGAAACTCAATTATTGTGACTCCATCCAGGCGGAGGATGAGGTTTCAGAGAAGCCCGTTAATCGCCGCCAAGCCGTTAGACATAAAAACCTTGATATCGCAGTGAGCTGCGCCATAACTCGGCTCATCAAGTTACGCCCTCCCCTTAAACTTTTCTCCTCGAGTTTTACTACATGTCGTTATTTGCTTGATTACATCCAGGGAGGAGTGCGCGTTTTTCGGAGTGTTCTTTTCCAAGGTTTGTGGGACTTGTTTCGTAACTATCGAGGGCATCATTTCATTTTGTTTTGCTTCAATTTTATGGAAGATGGAAGAGAGTTGTCAACTCGAGAAACGGCAGTACGCAAAAAAGGGTTATTGGCGTAATTTTTAGGTGTCCCTCCGTCTACCGAGGAACCGAGATCACGATTTACGAAGCTCATGAACTGTCTCTTTTCATAGGAGGCAGTTCTCGATTTATTGATGGAGTAACAGAAAAGATAGTATGTATGGGAGTGGGGATGGTTATCGTGTATCATATAATAAACTAATAGGTATTTTGAATATACCGTGGAAGCTGAAGCATTTCGTTCACTTTTGAAAATGAAATATATATTTTCTTTATAATAGTAATTTTCATTAGCATTTTATGTGTAAAAATGCTTCCATAGCCAATAAGAGTAACCGACCGGTACTAAAATAATAATTGAATGAAGGTTCCATCCTAAGAAGATTGACAACAACCGCACTCTCCCACAATGACTACCTAATTGTTTTCCAATGATTCATCAAGTTTCGCGCACTAAGGCCAAAGGTCCAAATCAAGAAAACAACGCATAATAGGAGAGTGCAGATGGTGTCAAATTTATCATAACGGAATCTATTTCCAATTAAAAATATAAAAAAGTCCAGTCATGAGGCATGACCCCATGAGCGAATTTTTTAAGAAATCTTCGACATTTCAGTCGCTATTGATCGTGTAGAGAAATTTTAGTTTATGATTTTGATAGACAAACATGGAATCAAATTATTAAAAAGAATTAGGAGGTACTCATACTTTATTATTATTTAACTAATCTTGTAGATTTAAAGACAAATGTAGGTAAATATTCATAGATTTCGATGTCCAATGTGGTCAGTATTGAAGGCAGTTGAAATCTTAACAGTATACTATCATAACATCATCAAATCTTGACATAAAATAAAATAACATACCAACTTCATATGAAAGAAACGTATTTCCACAGCCAATCGATGATGAGGCTTTATATTACGCGTGATATAAAGTCAGTTGAATTCGAATCTAGTATCCTACAGCAAGAAATTGACAGACAAACTGTAGTCTCTGTGCATCTATTGACAGCCTAAATTAGGGGGAAGTGTCACTTGGCTTTTCCGTTTTAAACAGCATGGTTCTAGGATTGGTTATACAGGGATACTTCCATATGAGTAGTTCAATCTGAATTTGGACAATGTTTCATGCAAATTTACCGATTTTTACAATTAGCAAACGGCCTTATTTCGATTTTTGATTGATTTTTCAACTTTGAAATTTTTGAAAACTTGATACATATTCTCACAGGAAATCTTACGCTGATTCCGAATATACCACATGTTAGTATGCTGAAAAAATTATTTCGCACAACAAATCGCAAAAAACTGGCTATTTTGATTGACTACATTTTTGAAAGTTTCAACCCGAAGATGTAATCCGATCATGCTGGCCAACGAACTTGAACTTTCGTTTTGTGTCCTTAACATTTTAAAATTTGTTTGAAGTTTCTAGCACAATTCTACGGACAGTTATCGTCTGGAATGACACATACATACATATATACATACATACATACATAAAAAAAAAATGCGTTAAACTTCAGAATATGATTCAGAATAGCCTGAAACAGATTTCTGCATAAAAGTTTTTCAAAAATTCACATTCTACAAATTTTGAGGCGAGAGCAATAGCTTAATTTTCTTCATAAATTCGCTAAAATGAATACGTAAGTAACACTCATTTTAAAAACTTGCCTATCCATCAATCTATAAGCATCATCCACAGATCCTTGCATAACTTCCACAATTTGCATTCAATTTCAATGAAATATTGAGAGATTGGGCGGATTGGACCATGGATCGTTCTGATGGAAAATCAGCGCTCGCGGATCAATATGAGCCTCTGCGCCTAGCAAGCGTTGATGCCTCAAAACAAACTCCTCGCAGACTTGATCAAGGTACTGTTCCCTCTCAGATGGAGTTGATTTTTAACATTTGTATATGATTGAAATAGTATTCGAATTGTTTGGTAAGAATGTCATTTTCTTGCAGGTGAGTAATTAATAACAAGATAATTGAATCCAATTTTATCAGCGGAAAACAAATAAAAGTTAATGTAATAAAATGTTGTAATAATGATAAAATTCGTTATCTATCCGTAACAATGGTTAGCTTCCGTTATATGTAAGTTTCTACAGCCATGATCAGGGAAAATTACATGAACAGGGTGTTCGGTCGTAAAAAATTTGGAGGTTCGTTATATGTTTGACCATTTTGATTTCCATTCGAAAAACATAACTACTGGTCGAATTGTGTACCTACCTACTACTCATTCCTTCTCGTACTTATACATAACCTGTAGATTGTATTAGTAAACTTCTGATTTTACCCTTCATAATTTTCTTTCTTCTTTTTTGATAAAGCTATACAAATTAATTTATAAGATGCCAATAGGTATATAGATGGCCCGCAGAAGTAAAGACATAATGAGTAAAGAAATAATATAAGTAATGGAAAGTACGGAAATATTTTTGAAACATCAATCTTGATTATAACTCGGGCGAGTGAAATATATGTTAAAAAGATGCTTCAAATCACACGTCCAGGATTTTTATCTCCAGTTTTTGAGAGATTTTTCAGGTGAGAGCATCAAGGGCCATTCACTTTAACATGGTAGGCAGAGAGATAATTTCTTTGTCATCTAAAATTTGTTAAAGTACGATGTTGATAAATAACAAAAATAATATACTAAATTAAATTTGAATTTCAACAAGATGAAATAAAATTAATTCATTTCACTTCTGTCATTCGACAGTAATACTGAATTTCCCCTAGTAATGTACGATGACCGTGCTGGATAGTGGATAATGTGGCCCAGCACGGAGTTGATATGACCGTGAAGTATTTAATTGTTACTTTACCTCTTTATTATTTACCGAGTGTATTATTGTACTTACTGTTTTTCTAGTTTTATAATTTATTTCTTACCTATTAAAATGTGACAACTTGAAAGTTGTTAATTTTTTTTTTTTTCGGTGATTTTTTTCGTGTTTTATGAATCCCATTCATCTTAATTTTTCTCTAGAAATAGAAATATCCATACCTATTGAAATACCTATGAAATATCCAAGTCGTAAGTTAGCCTGTTACACACCAAAACACTACAATATACTCGTACTTCGAGGATTGTTAATGCTATGTAGTTCGTCAATAACTTTGAGTGTAGGTCAGCTGATTTTATTTACTGATGAGAACTGGCGGAGCTGCATTTCCGCAAGAATGGCTTTGTTGTATGTGACAATCATCGGAATGAAATTTCAGTAAGTAGCACTGATAAAAGTGCTAATTTTTCCCGTTGTGCGCAAAATTAAAGCCATGAATGTCAAAATCGTTGTCCACCCACTTATGCATGTGGTACCCTCATTCCCTACATAATTCTAATTCGTGGTATTGCCACGGTGTAATTCCACAAAAACATTGTCTTCAGAAGACAAACTCATTGTAATTTCTCCATCGTCCCTTCGGAATGGGAAATTAATAATCACCGTAATACGGCGGGGTTGTGTTGAGAAGAAAAACCAAACAGGAATCAGGCTTAGTTACCTACACATTTTTTCAAGATCAGGAGCTATGAGAAAGTTGCGGATCATCGCTGATCCATGGGTTAACCCAACCCAACAGGCATATTCCAGAATCCGAGCGTTATCACGGAAAGATTCCTAGTCAAGCTTTGGTAGAACGGTAATTTCGCCATTTTGACAACTCACGGTCCTGGGTTAATCCAAGGAAAACTCCCGTTGGTGGAACTGACCTGGAGGGAATGCTAACTGCAAGACCATGATTGAGGATTTCTTCATTTATAAAACTGAATGATGTTTAAGAAAATACCTCATGTCAGCTCTGGTTGAAAAACTGACATCATGAATAATCACTTTATGGAGTAAAGATCTACGGCATTGATTAACGGTGGTTATAGTTCTCAGATTCCTCACGCATGCCTATTGAGTGATCTAAATAAAAAGCTAATATCAAGTTTTCACTTTCCCGAGTAAAGTTCTCCAGTTTCACGACATCGAATGACCAACAGATGTGTTATTGTGACTTAACCTCCAATACCAGCCCGACCAAACGCTCACACCTTCAAGGATAGCAATGGAGAGAACCAATGAAGCAAGTTTCCCTGCTGGCATCACAAATCTTGGCAATAATCCATAGTTTCCGGTAGATAGTTTGGTGGTTGGGGGAAAGGGGGTTTGGGTATTTCCGGAAGAGCGTGCTGATGTTTCTTTCGCCCCCACCTCCCCGTTTTAGTTTAATCGAGGGAATCCGAAAAAGCGGAGGGCGAAAAGGGTTTACGAGAGACCGGTGACGGTGGTAGAAGGATGGCGGAGGACGGCAGGCCGGGGATATACCGTCGCAACCGGAATAGGCACAATAGATGTTATCATAGCCCCAACTGATGACCGCACTTTACGCCCCTCGCCTCGTTGCTCCCAGTTTCATCTCCTTTTCCGCAGGTTAAGATTATATTGAAAGAAGGGCCGCGCTAAGATCTCAGAGCCCGATATTCGGATTAATAAAGCAGGTGGTGAAAATCGTTTCATTTCGAGAGGAAAAGAGAAGGGAAAGGGCTGGTAAAAGGGCAAGTGACCGACCTAAGCAGCTTATCGACGCATGATAAAATCTTTTATAGTCGATTCGCAGCAGAAATGTAAAATAGGGTGAGGATCGTTGCGCAAGATGGGCTTTCTGATGCCGACGAAGATCGTTAACACGTTTGTTAGATGGCGAGAATAGGTACCTACTCGTTTGTTCATTAAATATAGGATTGTACTGACGACTCTGCCAAAGCCTGCAGCCAAGGCGCACGTTGTACCAGATCACAAAGCTAGCAGACAAATTCCTACTGCACCAAGTATATTTTCTGCACGTGATATGCGTATATTATGTTCCCTCATAGTTTTTATCGCGATAAATCAAACGTCCACGTCATATTTTACTTATCTTACGTAGTTTGTGAAATGCCTAACAACGGCGGTCTTCCGTCGATGATTCGGGCTCTATGTGAGAACAACAATGCACTATCCTTTTGCGATTCATTCTGTCTTTAGGGAGCGTCAAAATTCTTCCACAAACATTTAAATGGGGTGACAAAGCCTAAAACAAATAATGTACTTACCAACTAATTGGTTTATTATTTTCAATATTAAGCCTATATGATCGTGTAGCAAAAAATTTTTATAACACCCCCTCAAGGTGCGTAGAATCCAAATTTGACTTAAAAGGCCTAAGAATTGACTTAAAAAACCCATTCTTTCGCACATAGACTCCATTTGGGGTCTAGTTGGTCCTAACGTTTAACGATCCCAATCGCTTTACTTGCATAGATGCTATGGGCCAAAAACGGGCGAAAAAGTGTCTTTTTCGAGGCTTTGAGTGTTAGCTAATATTCCACGGTTAGGATAACAATTGGCAGTAGGACTTCGCAACAGAACACTTTAGGACCAGATCATGCACGACCACAACAGTACGACGTAATAATTATTATTCTCATGTTAGGACAAAATTCACTCATCCCAAAATGCACAACTTTCAAATGAATGCTGATGGAAAAATATGAGTGATATTATAGTGTAAGCGTAATAGGGCGGTGAACCTCCGGTTGGGAGGTAACGAGACCTAGGGAGTACCTCCAGGGTGGCGTGGAAAACTTCCTACACTTGTATTGCTTTCGAATTTCATGTTCCTTCGAGGCATGAATATACGTTTTTTTCTAGGTCATATTTGTGTGTTAATACCAATGCTTTGCCTACGCATATTTAATAACAAATACTCTCGACTTTTCGTGCGTACTTAGATAATGATATTATTAAGGCTATAACTATTTGAATAGATAGGAGCTCAAATCGAGAAGTATAAACATACGTATGTAATTATAGAAGTATAGGTTGTGGCAACTCGAAATAGGACACGCCGAGGAGTCTGGACGGGCCTTATGACGTACGCAAGCCAACTAAAACTATGATCATACTCAATTGAAAAAATAATAAACCTTTGTGAAATAATTTGCAGCGTTTTTAGCAATATTTTCGAGGTTGTTTTATGTTAAACTAGAGCACGTACTCATGAGCTAAGCCGTGCGTTGGGATTTCAAAATTTTCATTAAGATGGTGATTCCGTAGGGGGATTATCGATGATAAACCAGTTTATTGGTCATATCTTGTGTGCCCTACCTTGTTCCATACTCTCCGTCGGATTCCGCGTAGCTTTTTCTATACAGGGTGTCCCAAAAGTACCCCCCCCCCCCTCATCCTCAAATTTTTTCCACAATTTTTGAGATATCAAAGCGATGCTTGGAGAGCATTTTTGGGTGCCTCATACTAAGTTTCAAGCAAATAGAAATCATGAAAAAACCCGAAAATTTTCTGGGCTACCCAAAGAGAGTTGTAGGTACTTCGGAAGGAAATTTCCCATGTTTTGCCAACTGACGGCTCATTTAATTGAATTTTTAGTGCTGAACACGTAGGAGGGTACTTATGGGCCACTGGAGGATACTTATGGGCCACTCTGTATATTCAATAACAGCCGGAAGAAAAAATCATTTTCAAGCTTAGAGAAGTGTGGTGTTTGGTTAAACATTGTGGGGTATATTTTTCCAGGCCTCAACAAGATTTTGTTAATATTTTTATTACTATTATTGTAGTTATTTTATCATGGAAATCGGTCTAGTTGTCGTTTACGTCGTCGAATCGTGGAATCTTGTACCTGAATGGAGGTCGGAGTTGCAGGGGAATGGTTTTACAAAAACCAGCTGGTAGCCCAGGTCTCCCGGTTGGCTAAAAACTCGCAAATTCATATAGTCCGTAATACGAGTATATCATCTATCACACCATGAAGTGATTTTCAACGGAACAGCAGGAACATTCCGCTTCATACTTCCTCCGAAAAAGCAACATTTCACAGTTCACCATTACTTTGTGTACACAACTGAATTTTTATGTTTCTTGGGCAATAATTATATATATATATCGGTAGTTTGTCATAATATTCATGATCAGTAGGACTCTCATTCGAATTTGAGTGGTTGGTACGAGTATGAAAATACCTACCCCCTGTAGCCGCACGTTGAGAGAAAAGAAAATGTTAACTACCAATTTTAAAAATTTCTAAATAATATTCTGCGATTCGAAAATAGATTTTGGATTTTCAACTTTTTTGCAGTTTTTATCGATTTTTTAGCACATTTCAATGAAATTTAAGTAAATTTGTCATCATAATTTTGGTCATACATTTTTTATAGTTCTAATCTATAATTAGTAAACTTTATTTAGGCAAGTTTCTGCTAAAAATGTAAATTGAACGATTTTTTTCTGTTTTTTGCTATTTTTAGTGATTTTTTAAGCAGTTTTTTGAAATGTGACCAATTTAATGTGCTCAAAAAACGCTGGCCAACGAACTTGTCCTTTCGTTTGGAAAGCTTAATTTTTTGGCGCAAGAACGGAATTTTTATCTCAATCCTAAGGAGGGTTATCGTCTGGAAGGACATATATATGCATATGAAAAAATGTTAAACTCTAGGATTCGTTTCTGAATTTCTCAAAACGGATTTCAATGAAGAACATCAACGAAAATTTTGATAATGAAATTTATGGAGCCATTGCGATAGCTTCATTTTCTACGAAAATTCGCTAAAATTCAATTCCACATCCGCAATCGATTCTAAATACCAGAATGTAACATAGTGGTAGATGATATATCATGATAGAAATGCTATTATACCTTTAAAATGCTTTAATCTCACATATTCTTACCCCACTGTTGAAAAGGCGTCGGCCTCCTAATGGCGAGAAACACATAGATGAAGGCAGTCTAATCATGTTATGCTTCATTCACCACAAAGCATCTACGCCGTAAAGCAGATAGCGATAGCGGTTCCATTGATTCATGCAGTCTCAACAATCAACGAAAAGAGGAGGAAAAATGTTGCGAAAAGGAAAACGTCGTAAGTCTTGTGCCGTTAAAAGGGAGCGACGACCGCAGATTTGTCGTCCGTATTGATAGGTTTTTGTGTGAGAGAACCTTATATACGAGTGTACCTTCACCTTCCTCCGCCTTTCATGGTCTGATAATAACCCCTCACCCACCGAGGCGGACCACCCACTCACGCCCCCTCTTCCGCAGATAAAGTGTGGCTCAAGATGGCGAATCCTTCACTCTGATCCCAAGGCGTCGACAATACATCCCTGATATGTCCTTTGAAAGCAACTGTCATAATGAAACTCATATTTTACGTCCTCTGGGTTCCTCGTTCTCTCTCACACTCCCTCTTTCTCCCTCACTCTCTCTCCTTCCCGCTCTTCCATTTCTCATTCCGTCCGGTTTATGCCCCACATACTCACGCTCACAGTCACGTGATGACTCCTCACACGTCACCCTTGTTGAACTATAAAGAGCGGTGTCCCGCCCTGTGTCAAGGTGATAGCGTCTTCCAAAGGGAGGCACCAGCTTTTCATCATACCTGCACCTATGCTCAAACCTTCGGATGGACGGAGGATGAATCAGAAACATCACCCACTCGACACTCAAAGCTGCTCGTGTCATCCACATTAAAGTTAGAGTAAAATCACTCGAGATGTTCTTGCAACGATAATCGCCCTATGTCGGTGTTTCCGAGTCAACCATAGTTACCAAAACCTCGTACACTTTTTGATGGCAATATATATATATATATATATATATATATATATATATATATATATATATATATATATATATATATATATATATATATATATATATATTAATTGCTATGCAATTCTTAGGCCGACCCCCAATAATTTTTTTAAAATGTCCACTTTTTTTGTGTAACGTTTTTTGTCCCGAGATGGGAAGCGAGAGGTCGTGGGTTCGAATCCCGGCCAAAATTTTTTTTTTTTTTTCCTGAAATTTTTTTTTTTTTTTTCCTCGTGAGACGAAGGTTGTGGGTTCGAATCCCGGCCAGGCCTGAAATTTTTTTTTTTTTTTTCCTCGTGAGACGAAGGTTGTGGGTTCGAATCCCGGCCAGGCCTGCTCGTGAGACGAAGGTTGTGGGTTCGAATCCCGGCCAGGCCTGAAATTTTTTTTTTTTTTTTTTTTCTCGTGAGACGAATTGCATAGCAAATTATCCTCGTTTTCTACACAGTAGAAAAGAGAAAAGATCCGGCGAGGCGCGAAGGGCCGAGTATATATATATATATATAGTATATATATATATATAAATTAAATAAGACGTTGAGTTTAGAGTTTTTAAAAATGACTTTATTCACTTTTCACAAGACTGAACAAAGATGATGCACTGCGCGATGTTTATGCGGGGACGTACGTGAACTCCAGTGATGGCCGCGGGCTTATATAGGGAAGAGCTGCTGAGTCAGCTCTGTATTACCCAAGGGTTGAGGCGTCGTATGTAACTCCTCCCCCCTAAGTTGAAATTTTGGGGACCCAAAAGTTTTATTTTAAGGTTTTTTTTTTATTTTTGTGGGCAAAATTTGAGGTAATTATTTTCGTGGGCAAATGTAAAAGTTTTGGGGACACGGAATTTCTTGGTTTATGATTTTGGGGGTGTGCATCATCTTTTGATTATAATGGTTACGATACAATAATACAATGATTATCAAACAATGAATACAGTGATTACAATAAGAATTACAATGAATAAAATGATTATTATTACAATAAAAATGATTACAATACAATGAGTATTACAATAAAATGATTACAATACAATGATAAGGTCATTCAAAATTGACTGACAATGTTACAATGACAATGAATACAATGGTTATAAAGTGAATTACAATTACAATAGAGTGCAATAGTAATAACGTTGATTACGTAGTATGATTACATAAAGGTGACATAATGGGGTGCCCATTAGGCGTATGCTTCTTGTATTGAATTATAATTGTGACAATAAAACTGAGTAACATGACATAAAGGAGTATAGACCAGAAGCTAGGGGTTGCAAGTTGGTATAACGTGAAGCGTTTGATAGGTTTCCAATTTTCTAGTTGTATAGAGGATAAATCTAGATTTTTAAGTTGAATTACATTATCTAATGTTTTTGAGGAGTCGGGCGTGAGTTGTACGTTACTTATAAGGGGTGTGCCTAGGATGCTTCTATGTGCAGCAAACAGGGTTTGATTGTGATAGGACACTAAGTTCTGGCTAGGTCTGGCCCTCGTAATGAGGGAAGACGAGTAGGTATTGATTGATTCTATACAAGAGCGAGACGTAGTTGGTGGGGATAGCTTTGCGTAATTGCAGTATAGGAATTCGGCTTCGCACTATATATTAACATGTGACCGGGGCAGAGATAATAGGCGAGGCCAGAAGGGCATTCGTCTCTCAGGGTAAGGACTTCGTTTTGTGATTTCAACAAGTAGCGAACGGAGGGTACAATTGTTACGTATTCAGAATTTAATGTTGCTGGTAGGGATTCTAAATAGTACAGGTCGAAATTCCTGGGATCTACAATAGGGACATCGAGAAAGTAGACTATTTCGTCTGTTCCGATAAAACATTGAACCTTTATGTGGGATTTAATTTCGAATAGGTCTTTTCCGGAATGGTTCAGGAACCTGGGGCCATAGAATACCGTGAGGCGGTCTAATTCGTTTAACAAAAGTTCTGAGCTCAGGATACTTGAGTTTGCCCAATTCACAGAAGGTGAGTGACGTCTCTATGTCCTGAATAACATTTACTAGTAGTTGTAGTGAAATTTGGCAATGTTCTAGAAAGTCATTCAAGGCACGAATGTGGGTTTGTTCCCCTACTTTCATGTCCCGAAGGAATTCAAACTCTTTCTGGATCTGGAGGTTGTTATGATTGATGATATCCATGGTTTTGTTAAAACTTTCGGCAAAAGCTTGATTCACCGAATATTGGGAGTTTAGTTGGTCCTGTAAGTTTTCTTGAAGGTGGTTTATTATGTTATCGTAGCGTTCGCTATCTTTCGCGTCTAAGTTTCCTGTAACAAATTTGATTAAGGAGCCTAACCCGTCAACGCCTCTTTTTGATCTCTTTGTTCGTTGGTTGCCGATCTTAAAGTTTTGTATCTTAGAGTCTCACGTCGAAGGTATGGTTTATAGTTGTGGTGAACATATCAGTGCGTTCTATGTATGTAGTCTGGGAGTCTATAACGGAAGTGAACACTTGTTGGTATTGAGTGCGAAGGGAATTGATTTTTGAAATTAAAGCGCTGAGGTCGTAGTAGTGAGTGATGGTATGATAACCTTCGGATGGAAGGATTGGGTCGGAGGATGAATCAGAAACATCAATATGGGAGTAGCCCACTCGACCATTTTCGACTCTAAATTTAGATATTGTAACGGGAGGTTTACATGAGGGGTTTGGAAAGCTTATATCGGCTTTTATGAGTTCTAGATTATCAATGCCGATCAGCAAATCGTGTCATTTAGGTTCCACATTAAAGTTAGAAATTGTGAAAATTTGGATTCGGGTTTGGATACGACATTGGTTTCCAATTCCTTTGAGTGTTTTGGGAAGATTTCTGAATCTGTCTAGGCGGGCCGGACTCGAGATGTTCTTGCAACGATAATCGCCCTATGTCGGTGTTACGCGGTTATTTTGTTTAATGCTTCCGTTATCCGAGTCAATTTTGGCTTTGATGGCATGTAGGATCCATTGAAAAACCTGTCGTTCAGTTCTTGTGTTAGTTACCAAAACCTCTAAGTTGTGTCGCGTTTTGTTCCCGGAGCATCTGTTGGGACGCTTCTAACAAGTGATTAAATTGAGTATTTTGTGCCATAATTTTGCATTAGGTCTTCAATTTTGGGTTTGCCTCCGGTGGCTCCAGTATCGACTTTTTTCGGGGATATTAGATGGCAATTTTGATGCTTACGGGGTCAAACCTAGTCTGACCTGTACAGTGCCGAGTTAAGAAAGAAAGATATAAAAATACAGCTGAAAACAAGGTTAAAATTCAAAGATTAAAATTCCTTAAAATTATCTTAATAATAAGAATGGTGTCTTCGTGTGGGAGACGAGAAGAAATGCAGAGGTGAAGAGAGGTTTAAATGGGCGGCGGCCGTCAATTCGGCGAGTGGCCTTCAAGGTTGAGCTTATCTGCAGCTCGGGAGCGATAAGGTTTCTAATCCGAGACCTACGTCCTGTGAGTGGGTAGATCTCTGATGAGGTGTCGTTTTAACAAATGAAGAGGGGACGTCTATATGTTCTGAAGTTTAATTCTGAAGTCAAAGTTTTTCCCGGTCAGATATTCGTTCTTTGCGGGTTCAAAACTTTTAACAGAATTTTTGAAAGCTTCTTGGAAGTGATAAGTTGTATATTTGAAGTGGGCTTAAGAATGGGTGAGTATATATATATATATATATATATTATATATATATATTTCCGTCGTGTGTAATCCCAATCAGACACTTTTCTAGAAGGTTCTCGGTTTTTTCCTCGCGTGTGCGGAGCAAAGAAAAAAAAACCACGTCTTTCCGACAAGCGCCAATTAAATAAGACTCGTTGAGTTTAGAGTTTTTAAAAATGACTTTATTCACTTTTCCAAGACTGAACAAAGATGATGCAATGTTTATGCGGGGACGTACGGGCGGAGACTGTTCCTTTCGAACCTTGTTGAGGCGTCGTATGTTATATTAATTGCCAGATTTTTCCGAATAAATTTGGCGTTGTGGTTGTCTGTTCGTCTGTGAATTCAGCAATCCTCACAATACGCATAATTCTCTCAAGAATATACCATACAATTTTTATCAACTTTTATGGTCCATTCCCCGGATCACGAAATAATCCGGAGTTAATCCAGTTACCTCGAAGCTGTAATTTTGGGATCACACCCGCGACTCAGGATTAACTTCCATTTATTCCTCGACGGTGGAACGGGCCTTTAGTGATTGTGCGGATGGTGGCCGAAATAATTATTCACATTTTTCATTCCTGAAGCTGTGTGATATTATTCATGTGGTCAACACGCCAAACCTTAGCGAAATATTCACCCAATTTTGGTAAAATCTCTTTCAACTGGGCATTTAAGCTCAGGATGAGCATTTTTTGGCCTTGGGATATACGGGTATCATTGAGAATACAATTCGATTTCTATGACAATTTCACAAATCGAATGGGTTAGCTTGTATACGAACTCCCAAAGATTTCACTGTAGTGGGATTAATGGTAGGTGTTGTGCATATTTTATGTGCGAAATTCTTGCAGCATTCATAGATCCGTAATCTATGAGCTCCCTCTTTCCAATTCCGTTCGAATCCCAAAGTTAATTTTCATTTTTATGCATTCGGACGGTAAAGATGCGTCTGTTATCGCTTAGTTTTGCTCGAACTATCTGTATATCTTTACGTCACCTACTTCGGTTGTTTAACGGCGGTTCAATCCTGTTTGTTGTTTAACCAGGACTGTGCTAAATGTTCACGGGAATCGGGTTCCACGAGGATGACAGGTGAATGCAGTAAGTGTTCTGCTTCTTATTACCCGTCGTGTACACGCATCAAGACACTACTTAACTGCAAAATGATGAACAGGGATGTCAAGTCGAGATGGAAGTGTGACCGCTGTAAAAACACTACAGAAAGTAACCAAAGCTTAATTGGAAGTTGTGATCCCGATACTTTCGGGGAACATGGGAATGAAGATGGGAAATCAAGGAAATCAAATCAAGCCTTTGCACTGGTTCTTTGGAAATTGAATTCCCTCAGTAAATAGGACAACGTACAGGATGTGCGAAAAGATGTGCCAGAAAAGAAAGCCTCCGTTCAGTTCATATCCGAAAGTTTCGATGGTTTTGATACACTAACAAACTCAAAAACACTATGGAAGAGCTGAAGGCGGAAATAAATAACTAAAAGCCTCTGTTGGAACTCTTCTGAGCGTGGATCAATTGAATAAGACCAGTATGTCCGATGAAGTCGTTATTGATAGAGTACCTGAATTGAGAGATGAAACATGCGATCAAATTGTCCATGAAATAGCAATAGCACTGAATGGAATAATTACCCGATTTGGCACCAATGTACATATGAGGGTAAGCTTACTTTCAATTATCATTAGACCCAAATGAACTAGAATACAAAAGCGAAACATTATAGAATTAATGAACTAGTTTTATTATAACCAGATAATCTTAGAACTATACAAATTAAATTATAAGCAGTGGGGCAGAAAAGAAAGCCTGGAGCTAGTTACCCAACAACAAGTACATAGAGCCAGAAGAATATGGTAAAAGATACGAGAACATAGTTCGATACATGGGGACTTCCCTCATCTTCCGCAGGAATGGGGTTCATTTTTCGGCCACCTCGGCCCAACAATGATGATATTTAAACAATTTGATGAACTTGAAGTTTGCGTGATACGTGTTATACATATGCAAATTGGTCGGGCCATTTCTAGCAGTTGATTAGAACGTTTTGAAGATGAAAAAACGGACGGTAGACCTACGGTTCTACAGTCAGATCATTTAATAAAGATTAATTTTACATATTATTAGTTCATTATGGTTACTTAGCAATATTAGTTTATAACTGAGCGTAATAAATCAGCTTTCCTTGACAATACAGAGACTTAGGCATTATGAGATGCTGTGATAAAATGAGAGCATTCCAAAAAGTGGCTAACGATTTTCCCGCTATGAAAACTAAGGGAGCTACACTTCCCTAGTAACGCATTGGTTGTACGAGAAAGTCAATAGAAAACACCACCGTGACGTGACGCTCGTGACGTGACGAAAACAAATAGAAACGTCCTGTTAATCATTATTAAATTATAATAAAATAAATAAATAAAAATGGTGGTTCAGAAAATCTTCATGAAATTTGTGGAACTGACATTTGTTTTCCCATTGGGATATAATTTGGTGTACCTCGTATTTTGGCAAGGCATTTTCGTAGATACGAGTGTTCCTAAATTTCAAGGCTACCGCCTCGTCAAGGCTGTCTTCTCGACATCCACTGTTTCATTACTCCGGGTCAGTAGCAAAGGAACGACCTCGGTTTTCTAAAAATTTCAAGTGCAGGAACGTGTGCCTGTTTATGTCTGTTAGAAAATTAGTTGGAAGTTAAACGTTGAGTCCCTCAAACTCGTCCCTCAACCTACGAGCACTAAGCACTGATTCATCAGCTGGCGAATTTTCAAGCAATCTTATTGGCTTTCAATTTCTTCACTACGAAGAACAAGAAGTACTTACATTTTTCCTCATTCCAGTTCATGGACACAAAACTACATAATCGCATAGTGGGTAAATAAATTCTGCGAATAACTCTTGACTATTATAATCGCTCAAACTCGAAATTCCCAGAAGTGTTTAGGCATTTTCAACAGATCGTTTAGCGAATATTTGATGAACCACAAGAGCGTTAGTGTCTTACACCGCACGCATCCCGTGGTATAACGTTTATGAAACTTTTGACGAGTTCGGCGATAGTAATGAACAAATGAGATCATGGCACCTGTAGGTGAGTTTAACGGTAACAGTTAGTGAGGCCTGATCTGCCATCCTAGAATGATATGATTGGTGGTGGTGTGTGTGTGTGTTTATGTGGGGGGGGGGGAGGGGGAGGCTTTATTACTCTTGTGCTGAACTCTTCAAGGGATTGTCAAAAAACACAAAATTATGAAACTAATTTAACACTTGGATCAACCTTACGAAAGTGTATTTTCTCTTCTTGATCTTATACTTTGACACCAGTTGGGCCGCATGGAAGGCTATTTCCCAGAGTGGTGAACCGGTTGTCATCAGGGAAGATCCAGGTCTTTAAACAACGGGTTTCAAGGTGGACGTAAAATGCCGTAAATGAAAATCCCTCGACCTCCCTCCCTCCGCCGCCATTAATAACACGAGGACCTACAGCAAACAGGACAAGGACGGTTGATGCACCCAAAGTAATAGAAAGGGGCCCACAGCCGAGTTCTCCCCCCGCTGATCTGCGAGGCTTGGATGCTGGGCTGGGGCAAACGAGGAAGAAAGAGTCTGGAAAATCCGTACTCGCTCAGTGAGCGGGCTCTCATTCCTTGTTTTTTTGAGACCATATTTACCGTTGGGAGAATGGAGAGGTGGATGGGCTTGGTGGGAGGCGGGTCTCTTTTTCACGGAGCACGTTAACTTAGCAGGGATTGCGGGTTCCCGCTGGCTAAACCACCTATAATAACCTCGGAAAAAATGGATTCTTCCTCCCTCCTTCACTTTTCCCTTCCGACACCCTCCTCCACCCCTCATTCCACCGTCTTCAAATAATATGTTCTCAGTGTCAACCGAAAACCAGGGCTTAGGGGCAAACCGGGTATATTTTCCACCTACCATTTATCATGACATGTTATTGTTGTATACGCCGTTTTACCACCATAAAATGAACTGACTTCCTATCTTGCAGCAATTTGATAAGCTTGAGAAGAGCAGTCTGGATTTCCCCAGAACCACCCGGTAAAGAAAGCATTAGTTAGCATGTTTATGAGTGGTTTTGTGTCTTGTCCAACAATGGCATGAGCGGCTGATTTCCACTATACAGGGTGTCCCGCATAAGGTGGTCAGTACTTCAGAGCGTGATTTTAGAGCTCATTTCTGATCGAAAGTTCCTCCTAGAGATTTTTTTTTTTTTTACGCCTAGTTTTCGAGTAGGTAATTCAATTTTTGAGATTTTTTTCGTGTTCTCGACCTCAAGTCAGTAAAACAGCAATAACTGCAATGATTAAAACAGTAAGTTTAAATTTGAGGATTCCGTTGGAAAAAGCGTTACATTTCTTCCCTCTCAAATGCCAAATGAAATTTTTTTAATAAGATTCATTTGGTGAAAAAACTGTATGAACATGAAATTTCCACGAGTATGAGAAATTCTAATTTCTTAAACCCGCTGTGAGTGGCCCATTTCTGTACTGTTTTTTGCGTACCACATCTGTAAAAACTAGCCCAAGATCTTAGCTTTCTGGGGTTCTAAGGTATAATCAGTTTTTATTTTACTTTAATAATTACAGGAATTACAGGATAAAAGTATGTTTGTATGTTGAAAAACATCTTTTTTTCCCAAGAAATCGATGGTTTTCGTGAAAAATGAACCTCTAAAAAAAAAAAAAAAAAAAAAAGCAAGTTTGGAACCGGTTTCTACGTATTTGTTCCTTGCTGAACTGAACGGTAACACCAGCAGATCCCCCTCAACTCTGTTCTAAGAGAGTTTTACACTCACACATAAAAGTTACCAAAGTTGTGTTAGTAAGTAGTTTTACCCTTAACAACACATAAAATTGAGCCTAACAAAACGAACTAAAAATTCGTGAGTTAAAGTGTAAAACTCTGCTATAACGAAGTTGGTGAAAGCTGCAAGTATAACCATTTGATTCAGCGAGAAAAAAGACGTAGAGACCGGCCTCAAAACTCGAATTTTTTAGAGGACAATTTTTCACAAAAATCCTCGATTTCATTTTAAAAAAAAAACATGTTTTTCAACATACAAACATACTTTCATCCTCTAATTAGAAAAGTAAAATAAAAATTGATTAAACCGCTAGAAGTTGTTTTTACAGATGAGGTACGCGAAAAACAGTACAGAAATGAGAGAGTCACAGCCGGTTTAAAAAATGGAAATTTCATATACTCGTGGAAATTTCATGTTCTTGCAGTTTTTTCACCAAATGAATCCTATTGATGAGTTTTGATTTGGCAATTAGGAAGGAAATTTAACGCTTTTTCCAACGGTATCCTCATTTTAAACTAACCGTTTTGATTGTAGTTATTGCTGTTTTAGTGAGTTAAGGTCGAGAACAGGGAAAAAATCTCAAAAATTGAATTACTTGAAAACTAGGCGTTTAAAAAAAATCTCTAAGAGGAACTTTCGATCAGAAATGAGCTCTAAAATCACGCCCTGAAGTACCACCTTATGCGGGACACCTTGTATAACTGTTGGAATCATAAATGTTTTTCGAATAACCTTGTAACATGTGTCTTTCTCATGACATTCAGACTTTGATTTTTCCTGGCACCACATATACTCTCTGGCTGTCGTCTGTCTACTCGTGTTCAGTAAAATTGTAGATGTTCAGTGAAATTTATATACCTTTTATAGAAACGCGTTCATTGAACGTTAAATGTTCCATATTGGCTTTAAATATCGTGATTGTGAGCAAATTCCGTAGTATTAAATAGCAAGTTGTTTTTCAGCCACTCCCTGAAAACCATCCTCATCATCTAAATAAAGTTTATGATAAATTATTGGATACCATTGTTTCTATCAGAGAATAAAAATTACAAATTCCAATATAATTCATTGCATGTCCTTATAATCCACCGATTCCAATATTATTATTGCATTGTGTTAGTGGTCTGATAGTTCTCTACCAGAGTTGCCGTGAGTTAACGCTTCTGAACAACTATGTCTGTTTCACTTGCGATTAGTATTAGACCTAGAGCTGCAGATCGCCTGGGCAAACAATAAGAGGACAACAAAGAGCTATTAACGAGCATAATTATATCCCTACAATTCTCTACAGTTAGATTCAGCATCGCAGAGGACGGTGGGCGGTATGAAAAGCGGCATATGGGCTACCCGGTTCTCTATTACTGTAACGGAAAACGTATCCCATAACGGAAAATGAAGCAAATATCATTCAATCCGTTGTTTCCGATCTGCGCTAATACGATCTCATGTCTGAGCGTGACCTTTTTCCTATTATATAAAGGGAAGAAGAGGGATCAATTTCATATTTCTGAATAACTTTTGTGGTATGAACCATTGAAAGACCTAGAAATGGGTGGCCTTCGCCAAGCCAAATGGTTTTATTGGGCACAGGCGTTTAGGAAATAACGCAATTTCCTCTTCAGGGACATTTCGACGTGTTTCCCTTCCATTGTATGCCTACATAAACAAATGGATAATAATAATATCGTCCAATTTATTTCCCGATGAACACTTTACTCCAATGTCGCGTCGTCCATAATCTTCAACTGCAAACATACGTGTTTTGTATGTATTGGTATGTGAGGTGATTAAAACACAATTTTCGAATCAATGATGAATAAAGATCCCTTTTACTGTTCTCCAAAATTTCTCCCCAGGAACTTGGGCTTCCTCATGGAGATGATAAAATTAAATTATTAACATCAAGGTTAAAATTACATAATGCCTATTGTTTTATTGTTGTATCAAGATCACATTTAAAATTATCAGTTGATGAAAAACAAATTTTAAATTGTTTCTATTCACGTAGGTAACAAAGTGTATCCGTTTATTCTACCTATTTTATTTATACTAGTTCGCTGATAACGGTAATTAAAAATTTAAACTCACTCAATCAAATAAAAAAGTTCCAGTCATGCAGCATGATCGTGTGATCGAATTTTCGTAGATTATTATTGTATTATATTATGTTACATCGTTTTGAAATTTTAGCTCTTTGAGTGTATGTAAATAAATTGTTCACTGCAGTTTGATGACCAAAAACTCGATCTAAATAATGTTCTACGATTCAAAAAAGATTTCGGGTTTTTAGCCTTTGTTATTTTTTTTTTTCTTCGATTTTTAGCAAATATCATAGAAATTTAAGTAGATACATTTTTCCGCATAATTTTTTACATAAATTATTTAATGTTTTATCATTGATACACTTTTTTTACTACAATTTCGCTAATAAAGATACATTTAAATTACATTGAAATTTTGACGGCACCTTCCTGTTCCACGGGTTCAGAAACGTAACTTTGTTCCTGACATTTGAAGTGCTCGCAATCAAATTTTATTAGCGGATAGAAGATCGAGGGCTTGGCGAAAAAACGCGCATTAGAAGGGGCTTCCACTTTCCTCCTCTCGCCAGCCTATGGTTCGGGTGGGATTAGAAATCACTTATGCCTCTTTTCGGAAAAATCTAAGAAGATCCCACCACTCGTAGACTCCCCGCACTCAACCGTTTGGCCCTTCATAGCATGGACAGACAGACAGACAAATTAACTAACAGGCGGAGTTTTATTCTTATAAAATAGTATAGATAGTAGAGATATCTATACTACTCGTCATTTACAAGAATGAAACTCCATCTGTCCATCCGAGCTATGCACGGCAAAGCGGCAGGTATATGCACGTGGGATGTTCTTGGATTTCTCCAAGAGGGGGCATAAGCGATTTTAAAATGTTCTAATCCCACCCGAACCATGGGCTGGAGGGGAGAGGGGGTAGGGAGCCCCTCTTAATGCACGTTTTTAGGCTGGGCACTCAATATTCCATACGCTGCCACATTAAAATTTGATCGAGGGCACTTCGTATGACAAAGTAACGTTTAGACCTCGATGGTAGCGTCAACATTGCCGAACGATGTTGCCTTCCCTGAGAAATCTGCGAGAACATGCGGGAAATGACGAAAAAAGTGTGTTAACAGCTATGGTTTTTTTCGCTCTAGACCTAGCAAATTTCGACGGATTTACTCGGGTTTGTCTTAAAATGTTCATTGGAGTTCGGATTCGGTCTCATTCGAGTTTCGAGGCATGAAATTGTGTTTTCCGATTGTGGTGAACGAAAATGTAGTTCTCTTCCTATTTTGTCGAATCATAGGTATAGGTTTTCTGAACTTTTTAATCCAACCTCTTGATTGACGAAGGTCTCCCGTTTGAAAGATACTTCCGACAGAAAAATAGACGGTTGAAGCCCTTCGCACATAATATAATGGCATGTCTTTATTAAAGCTAATAACTTTTCGGCGATCCACATAGTTTTATAAGATTTAAGTTGTTTGAAAGTAATTTCCAACAGAAAAAAAGTCCGCCAAGTTGGGTGTGCAGTATAACTTCCTCGCATATTGTAATCTGTACGTATAGAATTAGTAGAAGAATAAAAATTTAACATCCGACAGTTCTGTTTGTAGGTATTGAAATGTTCTTAAAACTAAACTTTTCGTGGTTCCACATAATCTATACTGGATAGACCTTCCACACAGATAAGTGTCCTATCTTTATTAATTAACCTTTATTCATTTAACCCAATACACTTTTTGTGGTTCTTCGTGGAAAACACGGAAAATTATTGCACAGCAATTTATTAATTTGTTTTACTCCTTTCATAAGATTTATATATGATTATTTATTTATTTATTTTTTGTTATTCCCTTGGGATTTTCTATAGAAAAGGATTGTGAGCAATTTTCAAATTTTCCACCCCCACTTGAACCATGGGCTGTTGGTCTCGATGGTATGGGGACTATATCTATTCGCATCTATACATCCCACACAGAGCGAGCGAGAAAACCCAACCCTAGCGAGCGAAGCGAGCAACATCCCCTACACACGACAGATTTCAACGGGGGTTTTCCTAGTAAACTTGGGATGGACCAAATATCCCATCGCATCTATGCATCCCACAGAGAGCGAGCGAAGAGAGCAACATCCCTTACACATCAAATCACCCTTAGTGATCAACCGTTTCCAATCATTCTACATGTCCCACACAACACTAATGACCATCGTACTACCATCGTACCATTGGGGATCTATACAGCCATACCAAGCGAGCGAAGCGAGAATACAATTAAAATAATAAATTACAATTTTGTTCTATATCTGCAATGAAAAGTGGGGCTTTCTTTTTGAATAACGCGAGATAGGAGCCGTAATGCCTTTATGGCGCGTGATAATCGGATTCTGATTCCACCATTGAATATTGCTTAAAAAAAATAAAAGCGAATAACTGCTGTTTGACATTTTTCAAAAATATCATTAGAAATTAAAATAATAGGCTTTGGGAAAGGTGTTTATATAATAAAATATCATATATTATACAGACAACCCCCTTTAGGGGAGGGATACTTTGTCATTTTCACGAGGGGGAGAGGGAAAAGCAAAGTAAGAAAATAAATTTACCACGTGGGGTAGAAGTTAGTTAAGTGGAAAAGGTAAAAAACGAAGTGTGCGAGTGGGGGAAAGGCGAATTTGAATGCGTTAGGGCCGATCGGGACTACCAACTTGATTATGAAAAAGGAGGATAGTTATTGTGGTTAGAAGCAAGGTGAATTAACTAGTTCAGAGTCTTCGAGGTAACGCGATAGGGAATGGATTAGCCCTCGAGCGTTGTAAGGAAAGCGCCACAGTGAAGCTATTAGCGGGTACCCTTACACATCAGAAGTTTTTAAACAGATTTAAAAAATAGAAACCAATTTTGCGCAATTAACATAAGAACCAGTCATGCAGCCTGACCCCATGAGCGAATTTTTGAAAAAATCTTCGACATTTCAGTCGCTATTGATCGTGTAGAGAAATTTTAGTTTAAGATTTTGATAGACAAACATGGAATCAAATTATTAAAAATAATTAGGAGGTACTCATACTTTATTATTATTAAACTAGGTAATCTTGTAGATTTAAAGAAAAATGTAGTAAATATTCATAGATTTCGATGTCCAATGTGGTCATTATTGAAGGCAGTTGAAATCTTAACAGTATCCTATCATAACATCATCAAATTTTGACATAAAATAAAATAACAAGTTTTTTTTGACCGGTGACCCCCAATTTTTATTCCGGAATCGGATTCTGCGTTCGATTTTGCGTCCAGAACACCCGCCACTTTTGATCTGCGCATGCGCAAACGTGCGCCACGTTGAATTTGGCCTAGCAGAGCGAGGCTTAGGAATTTGTCTTACTGACGGCCGAGTGGAGGGAGGCCTTGAGATTAACGTTACTGACGGCCGAGCGGAGGGAGGCCTTGAGATTAACGTTACTGATGGCCGAGCGGAGCGAGGCCTTGGGTCTGCGTGCTAGTACGTACATTAATAGAACTTCTTCATAATTTCATGGCTGATATTTTCTAAGCCACAGTCAGTATTAAAGCTACTTCAAGTCCTAAAACAGTTGAACGTAAAACATTAAAGAGAGCGACCGAGAGAATCGGAGGACGGAATATTTCACAGAGTAAACTCATTAGTTGTGATTACATTTTTTTTTTAAACAAGCACCTACTACCTACGTTTTAAACAGCATGGTTCTAGGATTGGTTATACAGGGATACTTCCATAAGAGTAGTTCAATCTGAATTTGGACAATGTTTCATGCAAATATTACCAATTTTTACAACTAGCGAACGGCATTATTTCGATTTTTGACTGATTTTTCAACTTTGACATTTTTGAAAACTTGATACATTTTCTTATAGGAAATTTTACGCTGATTCCAAATATACCACATGTTAGTATGCTGAAAAAATTATTTCGCACAACAAATCGCAAAAAATAGGCTATTTTGAAATTTTTTACTACATTTTTGAAAATTTCAATCCTTAGATGTAATCCGATCATGCTGGCCAACGAACTTGAACTTTCGTTTTGTGTCCTTAACATTTTAAAATTTGTTTGAAGTTTCAAGCACAATTCTACGGACAGTTATCGTCTGGAATGACACATACATACATACATACATATGTACATACATACATACATACATACAAATATACATATATACATACATACATAAAAAAATGCTTTAAACTTCAGAATATTATTCAGTATAGCCTGAAACGGATTTCTGCATAAAAATTTTTCAAAAATTCACATTCTACAAATTTTGAGGCGAGAGCGATAGCTTAATTTTCTTCAAAAATTCGCTAAAAAAGGAATGCGGAATTCCAACTTTGCTTCTTTCAAGTTTTGCAGAAATCGGAACCGAAATTATGAAATCGCTGTCCGAATGGTTGCTCACTGGAACGCACCTTCTCGTTCCTAGTAGTTCTATATTCCTGGTGCACCGTACGGAAAATATGATGGAGTGACTGCAAAGAGCGATGGACCGGAATATAAAACATAACATTTTTTCAAAAATTCACATTCTACAAATTTTGAGGCGAGAGCAATAGCTTAATTTTCTTCAAAAATTCGCTAACATAAATGAAATGTTTTTGAAGCTTTCAATCCATGATATGTATGTGGCAGTAATCTGATTATGACTTTTCTGAACGACCGCTGCTGAGTGAAACCAGTCATGTAGAATAATACTATGAGCTAATTTTATTAAACTATCGTATTATGTTTGTGTTAAATCATTTGGAAATTGGAGGGGATTTAGCGGAAAAAGAAATAGTTAACTATTACTTGTATGGCAAAATACCTTGTTATCAATAATAATCTGCTTTTCGAAAAAAGGTTTTAGACATCAAGTACCTATTCTTTTAGCGAATTTTTCCAGAAAATTAAGCCATTGCAATGGATACAAAAATCTTGAAATCAGAATCTTTGAAGATTTTCTCCATGGAAATCCGTTTTGAAACGCATTCTCAAACAAATCCGGCCGTTATACTTTTTCATATTTATGTAGAACCGTAAACTCCATGAATGATTTTAGGAAGTTTCATAACGGATTTACATGAAGAAAATTTGAGAAATTTTATTTTCATAATTTAGTGACGCATTGCTGCAGCTTCATTTTCCAAGAAAATCCACTAACAATCTTGGACGGCTGATATGAAACTTGAATTGATATAGTAGGTACACATTCAGGTAGCAAATTAAACATTCATGACACTAAAATGGCTTGATTCTACTAAGGTGTCTGCTTGGAAGGCTAATATGATATGGGAACGAATCACCAAATTAGAGGAAGCGGCCCAGAGCGGCCTGAATATTTAATGTATCATTCTCATATTGATTTATTCTTCCCGGGGTTACGACATATACCACTATGTACCACAATGAATCTATGACTATTATATTGTTCCTCCATTCGAGTACATGACTAAAAATCGAATGTAGCTGCATTTAAAATTAAACTATAATGACACGCTGCAAGTATACAGGGTGTGCCACTTATAACCCCCCCCCCCCCCTCTCCTATATAATTTCTCCAATAAATGGGCTTAGTGGGCTTAGAAAAGAATTCAAACCCTCCGCTATTTTTTTTTTTTTTTTTTTTTTTTAATATCTCAATACATTTTTCTGCACGTTCGCATGCCGAAAAAACGAAATTTTAGTACATCAGAAGTGCAATTCTGGCCAATATTCCGGTGTTTTACTTAGTTGGTGTTGCAAATATCAATAAAAGAACATCATTACGTGATTCATCATGGCAAAATACCCCAAACTCATTTATCACATGTGGCAATTGAATATCTTCAAAAATGCATTACTCCTCAATTTTCGCACTTTTAGAGCAAATTTGTGCATGTTATCATAAAATATAGAATAAAATAAAGAAGTAGGGTTTCTAGGATTCTGATGGTGAATCGAGCAGCTAAGCCCTCTTACAAGATAACTGCTACAATATAGCAATTGAACTCAGTGAAAGTAAGGCCGGGGGTGAAGCGAACGTTACAATAAAGCGCGACTACGTAAATGGTGTCCACAGGAAAGTTAAGTTGTCTGATTCAATAGGTAACATAACACAATAGCCTTCATCATCCATTAGCGATGTCACTAAAAAAACGCTGCAAATTATTGCATAATGGTTTATTATTTCTGAATCAGATAGCCAGCTATAGTAACCAGCATGCTCTGGGGCTTTCACCAGTCTCTTTTCTAGTATCCACCTCTGTTCTTCCTCTCACTCCACCCCCCGCTCACCCCCTCACCACCCACCGTGACCTCCTGCCAAGCGTGCCAGGCGCGTGCGCGTGCGTAAGTCAAACACTCAAAGCCTCGAAAAAGACAATTTTTCGTCCGTTTTTGGCCCATAGCATCTATGCGAGTAAAGCGATCGGGATGGTTAAACGTTAGGACCAACTAGACCCCAAATGGAGTCTATGTGCGAAAGAACGGGTTTTTTAAGTCAATTCTTAGGCCTTTTATGGCCCGGACGGCGAACTTGGATTCTACGTACCTTGAAACGTAAAGTGACAAAGTTTTAGGGGGGAGGGGGAGGGGGGTTTATAAAAATTGTTTGCTATACGATCACGTAGGCTTATAATTGGAAATAATAAACCAAAAGTGGGTCAGCGCCAGGAAACACCGATAGACCTTGACTGCTGTTCATCAGAATCTTTTGGAGCTCAATACCTAACTACCAATCCTACGCTACACTATTCCGACCTTGTCCCACGATTCAAGTATTTTACTTCCATGATCCACCCATCAGCTCCTCCACTTTTTACATAAGGACAGTTGCCACGAACTACATATATATTGTACATATACCACGCATGCAGAGATTGTACATGCATATATTCTTCATATGGATGTATTTGGGTCAGGTGTTCACTGTTTTTGGGATGACGGGTCTGAAGAATTACTCACGAGTTTTGTTTTTACATTTTACGTTTTATTTTTACATTCAACTACGCTTAGGACTTTGCTTCAGCTTGAATATTTATGAAGTTTGAATTTTGTATTTATTTACAGTTTTTAGCGAATTTTTGTAGAAAATGAAGCTATTGCAATGGCTCGGAAAATTGTAAAATCAAAATTTGTGAAAAATTTCCTCATTGAAATCCGTTTTAAGGCATTCTGAAATGATTCCTGAAGCTTGCTCTTTTTCATATTTATGTATATGTATGTATGTGTATATATACAATGTGTGTGTGATTCCAGACGATAATTCTCCTTAGGATTGAGATAAAAATCCCGTTCTTGCTCCAAAAATGCAATCATTCCAAACGAAAGGATGCGTTTGTTGCCCAACATATCTCCAGCACATTAAATTAGCCTAATTTCAAAAAATGAACTGATAAAATCACTAAAAATGGCTAAAAACGGCAGAAAATCGCTAAATTTATTATTTTAGTAGTGTTTCAGTCAAAATAAAATTGTCAACGATTAAATTATGCTGAAAAGCGTACTTAAATTTCATTGATGATTGCTGAAAAACCTATAAGAACTGCAAAAAAAAAAAAATAAATAAATAAATAAAAAATAAATAAATAAACAAATAAATAAAAACCCAAAATAATTTTTGAATTAAGTACCGAATTCAATTTAGTTAAAATAACAAAATAAATAATTAATCACCATTTTTTTGCCATAAAATTGGTTTTTCAAACATTTTTCCACTGAAATTCCTCAAACTTCCATACAATTCAACATATTATAATACGATAGATAAGATTGAAGACAATTCGCTCATACGATTATGCTGCATGATTGGTCGATATTGTTTTTGACATTTTATTTCGAATGTATTTACTCTTTGAAACTTGGGCTTCTGCCCGTGTATGGAAAAAAAAATAAATAAATAAATAAAAAATAATGCATGACGAGTAGCTACTATGAGAGTCGTAACATTGTCCGAGTTGCACAGCTTTGTTTGAGAATCGCCCTATTAACGTATAAGGAGTTAGTATACAACCTGATGTACTGCGGGACAATACGGGTTACTGCGTGGACTGCTGCACCAAGCGGAATCTTTTCATTTGCGAAAATCCATCGATCGGCGGATCGTTCCACTTTGGGAATCCGTGGAAAACTCGGTGAGTTCCGTTGTAGGGTTATTTACCGGCAGTTGAGCTGTCGTGTGATGAACGATAGTATAAAGTTCGGGATATTCGATTCGGCGGGCGCTCGTTCGCGTGATGCGGGAGCCCTGTGCATGCTGAACATCGATTACCCGCGGACATCTTAACATCTCCGACGTATTATCATTGAGATTGTCATCGTCGTTTTATTTTATATATACTGTCTCGTTCCAGCTAATTCTGTTATCGTTATTCGGAAGCTAACGGGCTCCGAATAACACGCGAGAATCGATACTTATTTAATTTACTGTGTACTCGCGGAATTTGAGATCCCCCGGACACCCGTTTTCTTCTTTCTAGGAGTCATTGCACAGTTAAATAATTAACTGGCATCCTGTGCGATGCTTCACACTACCTAATTTCCCTTAAACAATTGGCTTGGATCCCCCAACTATAACTTTGAAGTGATCATAATTAGTGCGGCTGATATAATAGAGAGAACAGTCTAACTGTTTCTAACTGGAAAACATTTGTCGTGGCCCACCCTGTACTTCTAATAGCTTTTACCAATGAATAGGTAGGTATGCACTGACCCTGTAGGCCCGAGGAGACATTAAATACGTCGAGGCGATTTGGCGCCACCCAAAGGGGGATTGTTCTCTCACGTATCAAGAGTAGTGTATATACTGGACTATCACTTTGCCGTCAAATTTCGACTTGATCATTTCGAACCTATATCCTACCTTGATCTGGAGAGACGGTGTTTCGAAATTCGGCCTCTTCTTTATTCAGCATACGAGAGCAATGGTGTTCCATACTCCGATCTTCTCTCCCGTAGGCAACGGATATCCGTAATCTGAATAATCTCCTATCTAGGATCCTCTGAATTTAACCAACGTTTCGTACGCCGGAGCTAAATTCAGAACTCCTTCTCTCTATAGTTTCAAGTCTTAACTTCTACAGGTAATTCCCTGAATCCCCGCGTACGTTCAGCGAGAAAAATTTTGGCCTTTTCAACAGTATAATCAATTTTTATTTTACTTTGCGAACTAAAGGAGAAAATTATGTTAATATGTTGAAAAACACGGTTTGAAAACGAGGGCTTTTGTGAATAATGACCCTCTAAAAAAATTCAAGTTTGGGCCGGTTTCCACGTATTTTTTTCCCTGTATCGAATGGCAACACTTGCAGATCTCCGCAACTCCGTTAAAACAGAGTTTCACAGTTTAACTAACTATTTTTACCCTTGAAAACACATCAAATTTAGCATAACAAATAAGGTAAAAGTTCGTGAGTGTGTGTGTGATACCAGACGAAAACGTTTCTAAGAATTGAGATGGGAACTCCGTTCTTGCGCCAAAAAATCAAGCGTTCCAAATGATAGGATACGTTCGATGGCCAGCGATTTCGGAGCATATTGAGTTGGTCAAATTTCAAAAATGTGCTCAACAAAAATCACTACAAATGGCTATATACGGCTGAAAATCGTTAAATTTATGTATATTTTTTGTGTGCAGAATGTGAGTCTGAAAAAGGTTATCACCAATGAACTAGAACATTAAAAAATGTATGCACGAAATTATGTTGTGAAATGGACGTAAATTTAATTATTCGCTAAAAATCAACGTTCTAAACTTCAAAACAACTCAACAAGAATGTAACACGGTAACTTATAAAAATTTGCTCATCGTCCATGCTGCATAACCGGAACGTTTTAAAGACCACTTGTTGTAGAAGAGTGCGGTTGGTTTCAAAGTTCTCATCAGGTAAATCTCGACTTACGTCAAAAGACGTGAAATCGCGTTTACTGGATCAGGTGATTCCTCATCTAAGTTCCATTCCTGTCAGTTCCAATCAAAGCGAAGGAAATCAGTAATTAGAATGAGGTCTCATATTTAAAAAAAAAAAAAAAAAAAAAAAAAAAAAAAAAAACAGGAAACGTTCAATTATTTGGAAAGAGCCTCTTGCAGGGGTGCAGAATGTGAGTCTGTAAAAGGTTATCACCAATGAACTAGAACATTAAAAAATGTATGCACGAAATTATGTTGTGAAATGGACGTAAATTTAATTATTCGCTAAAAATCAACGTTCTAAACTTCAAAACAACTCAACAAGAATGTAACACGGTAACTTATAAAAATTTGCTCATCGGCCATGCTACATGACTGGAACGTTTTAAAGACCACGTGTTGTAGAAGAGTGCGGTCGGTGTCAAAGTTCTCATCAGGTAAATATCGACTTCAACGTCAAAAGATGTGAAATCGCGTTTACTGGATCAGGTGATTCCTCATCTGATAAGTTCCATTCCTGTCAGTTCCAATCAAAGCGAAGGAAATCAGTAATTATAAGTCTCATTAAAAAAAAAAAAAAAAAAAAAAAAAAAAAAAAAAAAAAAAAAAAAAAAAAAACAGGAAACGTTCAATTATTTGGAAATAGCCTCTTGCGGGGGTGGCTGTCCTGTTTTATAAAGGACCTGTGCGGCCCTGGAAACAATTTCCCTTCGTGCCCGTCATTGGCGGGATCATTTGGGGCCGGGATCATGAGGTGGCGGTGTATGAGGATGATGGGAAGGGGGGGGGGGTCTATTGGCTGTACGAGCACATTGCGGTGGAGATCCCCTTCACCCCCCTCCTACACCACCGCACCGCCCTCATCCATCCCGCGGCCGACCCACACACGGCCCACACCCCCAACCGCCCTCCACAGTTTACGTATAAATACTGGTTATCCCCTTGTTCGCTTATCCTCCGTGATGAGCTCGGCCGATAAAGGTCGTGTGTGTTTGGTGGTGGTTGTAAGGAGGAGGGGAGTATTTATTTCGGTTAGGAGGCTCATCAATCGAACCGTTTCTTCTCCCCCCCCCTCTCCCATTGTAATCAATTTGTGCGGTTCGGTCCTTCATTTTGATACCACTAAAGTGTTCTATGGAAACCAGAGGAGTCTTATCGTCTCACACGATGCGCGGCAAAGGAGCCCAAAGCGTCTAAAATGGGATAATAAACCGTTTTTCTCACAACTCTTTGATATTTGAAGCGGATTAGAAGCAGATCACTCCAAATAACCAAATTCCACAAATTGTGATCGGAGTACGTTTTGAGCTCTCGATGTGCATAACGTAATTTTCAGTTCTCTGAAGCACCCATATGCAGAGTTGATTCCGATAAGCCTTAAAAACAATTATGATAAACTCGACAAAATGGAATGTCAAGCGAAACTCCATATAACAATCCGTATTCGAGAGATGATTTTTCATGGGTTCTTTTAAAAATGGCAGCTTCACACCAGATAACCAAATTCCACAAATGTTGGCTACAGTATGTTTAGAGCTCTCGGTGTGCTTAACGTACTGATTTTCAGTTCAATGAAGCACCGATAAGTAATACATGTTTGATTCCAATTGAAACTATACCGAGAATGGTATAGAACACAAGCTCAATTTTATGTTACAATCCTTATTCGAGATATGACTTTCTAGAGGTTTTCTAGAAGAAACCATGTCTTTTACCATAAAACGCAATATTTATTAGCTGAATCCCAACCAAATTTGATTTTTTAACCATATTTTAATATAATTTAGTAATTTAATTTAACATAATTTCTTTTTTAATAATCAATGAATTTGATTTTTCGACCAAATTTTTGAAACGCCCGTAAAATTTCCTAGATGGATAGTTAGTTAGATTTTTCCCTCAACAAATATAATAACCTTTGTTGGCAAGTTTTCCTGAAAAATCACTTAGATTTGAAATGTAAACTGATCTCCAATCGCGAAATGTTACACAGGTCTTGTAGCCACTGCTGTATGATTTAGTTGACATTTAAATATGACATCAGTTGTCATTTCAGGGTCACTCGGATCTTGTGGGCCTGTTTCATCCGTATTTTTTGCCTATAAGATCAGTGAAGCGTCTAATGTCGGTGGGCGTGCAGACGCCACCTTCGATAATACGTCCACCTGGTGAGAAGATCATAGCCGCCACTGGGACTGATGGACGAATGTTGGGTGAGTCTCACAATGGTGAGTCCTCCGGCGCCGAAGGCACACAGTTGCTGCTTGTGGGTAACTTATCGAGCAAACCCCTCAACAAAGCAGAGATGGGATGACCTGTGACGAAGGGGGGCTTTCTTTTATGTCAATTTCAGTTGTGAATAGGGTTAAATCCTGGAGGACGTTCAGTCCTTCAGATGGAGTTAGAGCTGGAGTAGAAGCCCTCATTCTTTGAATCCAGTATTTTATAACTAGAAGCAGCCCCAGTCTTTATAGCCATCTTCAAATGTAGAATCATGCTTGCTTTTGAATCTACAATCTGCAGTAACATGATTGGTACGTCGACAAACTTCACAACGTTGTTTGGTCTTATCTGAATTTTTGTTGAAGTTTTTGGGGTTTTTGTTGAAATCTTTGTTATTTTTGTTGAAGTTATTGTCGGGGTTTTTGTTGAAATTGTTGTTATTTTTGTTTTTATTGAAGAATTGCTTTTTGTGAGAGCTATAGAATGCCCCTTCAGTGGTAGGTAATCCCTTGCCTTGATTCCTAGCCTGAGACTCTTCTAGAATATTTATTCTGAGTTCACTTGGTTTTGGAAGTGTGTCTCTACTCTCTATTGCGATCCTGAAGCCCTCAAAGGAACCAGGAAGGCTGTATAACATCATGAAAGCCAAAAGGTCATCATCGATTTTTATATTCATGTCGCTCAATTTGTCAACTGAGTCCATAAAAGTGTTTAAGTGCTCACGGCAATCGTCACTATCCTGCATTTTGAGTAGGAGAAGTCGTTTGAGGAGGGTGGCCTTACGAGCAGGACCAACACTACAGTAAATACCCTTCAATGTGTCCCAAACGCTTTTTGAAGTTTGACAACACTTTACTTGTTTTAACTCGGTAGGCAAATTCTTTATTGCGGCGGAAGAGGCTTCATCGGAGATAATATTGTTCAATACAAATTCAAATTCTGAAAATTTTCTCATGTAGATCGCCATTCAGAAAAGCTGTGACAACGTCTAGCTGATGAATTTCCATGTCGTACTCTACTGCTAAGGCCATGATTGTTCGTATCGAGCTCATTCGGACAACTGGTGCAACAGTGTCATGGAAATCTTCCCCTTGACGCTGGTTATATCCTTGTGCAACCAACCGGGCTTTCTTCCTTTCGACTGAACCATCCGCTCTCAGTTTTTCACTCAATACTACACGAATTCCAACCACATTACAGCCTTTGGGTCGATCCACAATGGTGAATGTTTTATTATCAATTATTGAATATATCTCAGATTTGTACGCTTCTCTCCATCCGACGCTGTCCGATTGGGTGAGTGCCTGTTACAATGAGAACTCCACAATCCCTGCTTCTTCTTGATTAGGAAGAACTTCAGGATCTTGAACTAGTTCATGATCTTCATTTGAGTTTGGAGTTTCTTCTTGGTCAGGGATACTAGGTGGTTCTGAAATTCGTTGAATCTCGACTTGAATTTCATTGTAAACCGTTTTAGGCCTTCCCCTGTTTCCGGTACGCACGATTCGCGGCCTTCCTCTACTTTTCATAGTTCTCGTGGTAGATTTAAAAAAAAAAAAAAAAATACTAACTTCAAACGAACTCCAAAATTCTCCAATTCATTAGTTTCATTCTGTTGTACTTTCACGTTGTTGACCCCATTTCTTGAAACCCATGTTAAATTTTGAAATTGAGGTAATGTCCCTTCAAACATGAAATCTTCGTACCCATCTCCTCCTGTGAATTCTTCAAGAAATTTTATATTTCTGGAAACAATTACCTTCTGATCGGTAGGTGACCAGACTCTATACCCTTTAGATTGCTCAGAATACCCAATAAAAATGCAAGACTGCGCAAATTTGTCTTTTCCGGGTTTCTTATTGAGAAAATAAACTTTACATCCAAAAGTACGTAAGTAAGAAATATTCGGTATCTTACCAGTCCATAGTTTAAATGGAGTTTTCCCATTAATACTTGAAGAGGGACATCGATTTCGAATATGATTCGCTGCATAAATCGCTTCTGCCCAGAACGATGCTGGCAGTTTTGATTGAATTAGCATGCATCTCGCTGTTTCGACTAGTGTTCTGTTCTTTCTCTCCGCAACTCCATTCTGTTCAGGAGTGTGAGGAACGGTTAGTCTACGAGTAATGCCACTACATTCTATGTATGCATCAAATTCTCGACTGCAGTATTCCCCTCTATTATCCGACTGGACGCACTTGATCTTCTTTCCCTTCTGATTTTCCACTAGACTTTTAAACTTCTTAAATTCTTGAAGTACTTCACTTTTCTTCTTCAGAAATCTGACCTCACACCATCGAGAAGAGTCGTCAATCATGGTCAGAAAGTATCGTGCTCCACCTTTCGACGCAATCCTCATTGGTCCACACAAATCGGTATGGATGATATCCAAGATTTTTGACGATCGAAATGATTTTTTAGGAAATGGTATCTGCGTCATCTTTCCTTGAACACATATCGTGCAACTGGACTATTTTTCATTTCCTCCCATCTTCAATCCTAATGCCCTTTTCCTGGACTGAAGTGTCTTCAGATCAGCTTCATTTAGATGACCAAACCGTTGATGCCATAGATTAATGTTCGATCTATACTTGATGGTATTCTCTATTCTTTTCACGTCTTCTGGAATAGTTTCCTCGACGAAATAGAGACCCTGAATGCGTTTCGCAATCATTAAAATTCGGCCATCTTCTGCTGAAATTTTCGTAAAAATGACTGAATGCCCCTTATCTGTCATTTTGCTGACCAACAACAGATTTGATCTCAAATCCGGGACATGCAAGCTTTCATTGAGATTCAGGATTTGGTTCTCATCCTCTACTGAAACATACATTTTTACGATTCCTTTTCCCAAAACTTTCGATGTGGGTTTGTTAGCGAGGTTCACACTACTGCTACTTGCTGATTCAAGTGAGACAAATCGTTCACCATCACTACACATATGCGAACTGCATCCAATGTCAAGGCACCATCTATTCGAATTCGAAATATGCAAGGCCGATTCAAAAGTTGTTAAGAGATTGTCCTCCTTATAGTTCATCACGGATTTGGCCTGCTTCTTTTTTCGACATTCAGAAGATTTTTGTCCTCTAATACCACACGCATTGCATTTGTAAGGGAATGGTTTTTCTCCCTTTCCTTCTTCCGATAGATTCTTACTACCCTTCGTTTTATTCAGGAACTTATTTTTCACCATCATTGCATTCGGATGTGCATTCTTTTTACGCCGGGAGTCATATTGTTCGACAATTTTAATTTTCAAAGCTTCGGGAGTAGAGAGATCATTGCGTGCTTCAATTGCACACCTGAAGTTTTCAAAGCTGTCAGGAAGACTGTAGACCAACATTATTGTCAACAAATCTGTGTTGATTTCTACCTCCATATCATGGAGCTTGTCAACCGCATCAAAAAGTTTTCCTAGATGATCCCTCACGTCGTCATCCTCCTTCATCTTGTGAAGCATGAATTGTTTTAACAAGGTTGCTTTTCTTGCTGGCCCTTTTGATTGATAAATAGATTCCAATTTAATCCACATCTCCCTAGACGTTCTGCAGTCCTTGACTTGCTTCAATTCACTTGGTGAAATAAATAGCAATAAATCGGTTCGAGCTTTTTGGTCGGATTTCATCCACTCCACCTCTTCTTTTAGTTCTTTTGGAGAGCTATCAGGTCTGATTGTTGGGCGTTTCACCGTGCCATTCACGTACCCAATTACATCATTTTTGACAAGAACAGCTTCCATCTGAAGTTTCCAGGTGTCGTAGTTCTCCATACCTAAACACTCAATTTTATTCGGGTTCATAAGCGGAATTTTGATCCTAGAAAGCCACTGGTACCTATAACCTCTTATAAAGTAAAATTATTACAGAGATAACGCACAGGTTCAAACTCCGAATTACAACAAACTATATTTTGTGGAACATGTGATAAGACTGAAAATATCAAACGTTAGGTAATGTTTGTCAACAATAACAAAGTAGAGGTATCAAATCGTCTTCTAATATTTTAAATTTGTGTCTTCATTTTTTTTCCATTTTTGTATTTTTTAGTTTTTTTAAAGTTTACTATGTAATTTTTAAACAAAACTAATTTGTTTCTTTTAATAAAAACTTCTTATACTTTGATGAAATAATCATATTCTTTTTCCAATATAAGTTCATTAATTTCCTTCTTGAACCCGTTTTTATAATCAATTTTCAGTAATTCTATTGTTACTCTAAATTCTTTGTTTGTTATTCTGATACCTTTTTATCGCGTTTTGTTTTGTGCATAACTGCTTTTTACGTTAGGAAGTTGTACCTGTATTTATTTTTTCTCGGCTCACGTACCTCTGTTTTAGGATAAGTTTTTATCTTTTTAATGAGCATCATCATGTTTTTTGTACATAGCTGACTCATCCTATGTAATTGTAACTCTTGAAATTATAATACCAACGAATATCCTCTAGGTTTCCCCATTATAATTTTGAGGGTTTTCTCAATATATCTGTCAATTAGGAATTTGAAAGCTGCTTCCCATATAACAGCATATTGCATTACTGATTTATGCAAAGCATAATAAATGTTTTTCAAAAATTCTTTTTGTTGAGGGGGGGGGGGGGGGGTTAATCCAGTGTAGTTATATACCCGTGGTTTTCTGATTTCTCCTGTATTGTCTTTGTCAACCGGTGGGCTCTAAATTCCTTATTTTGAGTTTCACATTCTAGGCTTCAATTACCTACTCAATCTTGTCTATTACCCATATTTACCTGGGGAAAAAAACTTGACACCCTTGTATCTTGAAACCGAAGTTCAATTCGTTTGATTGCTTTTTCTACTCCCACAGTAACGAATAACACCATAACTGGAGTTTTCTTTCTAAACTATTCCCTGTTACCTCCTTGGTTTTCTGTATTTCGATTTGAAATACATAAATGCAGTGGCACTCATATCCTAACAGTTTATCGGATTTCGTTCTTACGCCAACACGATCAGAATTCACTCCCTTACTCGACAAGCTAGCTGGTGCACCGAACTTTTACCGACGAAATATTTAGTTTTGATACTCGTAGGAGGAGTCAAGCGTAATAACAAGCTGCCATCCACCCCATACAAAGTTAGCAATCCCTCGGTCCCTCTCAATCCTCGGACACCATACGGCGATTAGGGGGCGCTGGGGAGTATTTTAGGTCTGGTCTGAAGGGTGCGCAGGGGGGCAGAGATACTGATCTAACGCAATGTTTAAATTACGATATCTCAATAAACTTGACCGTTGATAGGCCCATTTCAGTTACGCTAGTTTAGTAAGAAAAAACTTTCACAATGTTAAAAATTAGTTTTGGTAACCTCTTCCCTACCCCATCACTTCTCCTGACTATAGCTACAACCCCCCTTCAATTTTCTCCACTTCATTGGCTCTCTCCCAGCACTTTCCTTTCCCGTGACCAAAGGGGTTCGAGCTCCAATCCATCTGCGACTATATACCTAAGACATACCATTCTAACTGTATGTTTAGTTATTGCTTTTCACTGATGATGACTCTACCGTCAAAATCAATCTAACATTGAAAATGATTATTTTTGAGGAAATAGACAAGTTCTTCATTAACATCCGTTTTCTACATTGAAGCTGAGCAGAACTGACACTTATTTCCAATAAGTATTGTGTTCCTGTTGCCTCTCGGACCAGGATCCGTCCTGGTTGGATTTGCTCTTGTTTTTATGAGTGCTGAGATTCAATTGAATCCACCACGAGCTCCATTACATTCTTAATACGAACCCACTCACCTACAGAATACATTTTCCAACAAGCTTTCTGCTCTACATGGTAGGCAAGATTCTGGGTAATCTGAGAATCTGTCCCACAAGTGTTCAAGCCCCCCTCAGCGTCCCTCGCTACCCTTCGTTTTCTGCTGTGGCTCTGTCTGTGTGTATGCCGACGGTGCTCCTGCTTTCCTACTTTTACTGCATAGTCTCATTGATAGCAAAACAAGTTGACAGCTTTTACCACACCGTTTCTTATATTTGCTATTCCAGCACACATCAAGACACTGTACGCCATTTATCATCCAATCATCCTAATTCTTACAAACCGAAAATGTTGAGCATCTCATTTGTAAAACGCATCAAATTATTACACAAAGATTTATTCTTTCTGTGTTAGATAGCCCTTCTACGCAGATCACTGGTCAATAATTATTAAACCCCGTTTATAGTATATTAACTATTAAAACTCGGGGCTTCGCTCTTAGCAAATGGGTTCACCGCATCATATCACCAGAACCTCACAGTTTAACGCTCTTTAATAAAGTAATGGAACAAAACAGTCTATGAATTAGTCATCTTCCCACCTAGAAGAATGGTTTCATACACTGTATATTGATTTGAAACATAAAATTTTTACATCATAAAATACCTACCTACTTAATTACAATTACCTATTGTAAAAGGGGAAAACATATTACAGTCTCAGAGGACCCTCAGCTGATAAGTCGTCTTCCGTATTTAATAAATTTGTTTTCAAGCCATTATAAAGGCGCTCTATTCCAAATTTCAGCGCCGTAGGTCGTCCAGAACAAAATTTAGCCTGTGAATTTCCTCAGCCAATAAGGATTCCATAACTCGTGAATATATTCCACGCGTTCCAGATCTGTAAGTCGAAAAGGAAAGAAATTAGGCTCTTAGGCCCCTCAACTGATCAGAGTCTTTCCTTAATTTGTAATTGTATCGTCGACTGTGGTACATGGCTTACGTTCCAAGATGCGTAGAATCGTAAACGCAGAACACTATCATCAAATAATCATTAAAGTCAATAATCATTCAACGAAATCTATTATACAATATCTAAATGCAACTGCATAGCCGTAGACGCCAACTAAGAGACATTAATTCATAGAACACCTACACTTTAATAGTCCTGTATTTAACAAGAGCAGACCCCCCAACTTAAAATTAATGAGGTGATCACCTACCTACGCTTCACAAATCTATAGGATACAGATTTAATATATAGCAAACTCGATTTCGTGAAGTCAGGATTTGGTTGGAATTATATCAGCTGATACATTCGTCGTAGCTTTCAAGGCGATTTTTGCTATACTTTAATGGTTTTGATTCATTTCCATGTTGATGTATTTTTTTCTTGTAGATGTTTCTGCTCTTAGGGCGACCAAACAGATAAACGTACAGCGACCTGGGTGGTTCCATTCGACTCGTTGGGTGGATAAATGAACTTTCATTCAATAAATGAAACTCTAAAAATCTTTAATGTTACCTTGAAAGTTTTCGAAATCTCGATTTTGGAATATTTAAGAGCTTAGATCCTACCCTTTAGGAATGATCGAACGTGATGCCGATGTTACTTGCACATCCCCGGCTGAAATATGATTTTCCAGCCATATTTCATAAAGTCCAGTAGTTTCTGAAAAAAGCTGTGGACGGCGTACGGCGGACGAACTGTTTTTAAAATTTTTTAATACTCACTAAATCACAAAGGCAGCGCCAAGTAAACCCCAAATACTCATATTCTGTTCATTTTTTGAAGGAAAGGTACGTTCAGCGGAAAATTCATAATTAATTTTTCGGGGTCTTCGTTCAAGTAAACAATCAGACTTGGAAGGAGGGGTGGGGGCATAATCTTCTTTAAATTATTGGTGAGTTGGTCCGTTATTGAATAATTCACCACATTTCTGTAATATGGTGACAATAGACACCTAATAATGACGTATAATTGACGTGTTTCCAAAATGTCAAGTGGGATATGAGGCATCCAAGATGAAGCCGCGACGCGTGGTTGCCCCTGCGATCCCTCGCTAATTGAATTTCATTGTTCAATATTAAGGACGATAGTAACTCACAACCTTGATGTGGATTCTAATCGCGTGTTTAATCGTTGTAAATTACGTCACCAGACTGGACGCGGCATGATGACATATTATACGGGATATTGTACATTATAATGGTAATATTGATTTCGTGGATTACTTAATCCACAAAGCCGTGAGCGGTGTAAATGATTAGAAATCCGATTTGAGTTACAATGATGCTAAGCTCGAGGAAGCTAATACATTGTTTTCAACTTCTGTCGCATTCCAACAAACATGTTGACTACCTCCGTTGTCACATTGTGTGGTTGGTAAAATAAATTTGAATATTAATATCTATTTAGCATAATTAATTAGTGGCGGCAAAAATACAAGGAAAAAATAAATTAATAATATGAACACTACGTACAAAACCGGGAATAATTCTCTCAAGCTGTCCTTTTGTTGATAATCAACCATTCAATCAATAATGCAATAATAAGTATTGAAAAAAAAAAAATAATAATAACAGTAATATATATATTGAAATCACCCTGAAAATCAATCTGTGAAACTCATGCTAGGATGGGTGTTTTGTTCAACCTGAACCCATATCTATACGTGTCATGAAAATGTTGTGTGTGTGTGTGAATGTGTGTATGTATGTAACTCGTGAACACGATTGCGACCTTACGTCATAAGAAAATTCCAATTTCGGGGTTGGGTTTTTATACCCAAGAGCTACCTACTGTAGAAAAATCAGCTTAAAATGATCATTTTCGGGGGGGGTAAAAATCAGAATAGGTAAAAAACCGTCGTTTTTAGCGCTCTTTTGGCCTTTTCTCCAAAATGACTCGAGAGATTTTGATGAAATTTACAGGAGTCACTCTTCTTGTAAGTAAAAATGATAATATACCCCTCATGCTAGGGAAAATACTCTGAGGGAGGGAATTAGCAAAATACTTCTAAAAGAATGTTAAAAAACGCAGTTTTTTTGCACCTTTTTGGTCTTTCCTTTAATGTGGCCACTAAATAATGCAAAAGAACTATCCTTTCATCATGTCAGTGTTTTGTTCCATTTCCGAAAGGTGAAGTCGTAAAAAATCTGAATTAACGTTTATTACTTTCCTCACTCAACCAGAAGAGTGAAGAGAAAGTTTTGCAGTCACCCTGAAAATCAATTTCTGAAACTCATGCTAGGATGGATATATTGTCCAACCTGAACCCATATTAATACGTTTCATGAAAATTTATGTATGTGTTTGTGTATGTATGTAACGTGTACACGATTGAGACCTTACGGTACGACATAAGAATATTCCAATTTCGGGGTTGGGTTTCTATACCCAGAAGCTAGCTACTGTAGAAAAATCAACTTATTTCCGATTGTAGAGAACAAAAATGTAGACGAAAACGTTGGTTTTCGAGCTGTAGCTCTTCCTTATTCAATCGAAACGTAGTTACTCTGAACTTGGTATTCGAAATCCCATACACATTTCAAATCACCCTTAGTGATCCAGCGTTTCCAATCATTCTACATGTCCCACTCAACAATAAAGACCATGCAATATATACAGCCATACCGAGCGAGCGAAGCAAGCGAGAAAACTAGGCTAGTAGTGAATAATTATCGTCGTATATAACCGTTTTAAAGGTGAATTCTCATACCTGCCGTATCAACGTGGTACTGTTTTCATGGAGTTTGTGAGGTTGATCCCTGTAATTTCATGGTATTGCTATGCACGATGATATCTGACGAACACGTTGCGTTATGCTTGTAAGTCTGCAATTCGCCACTTGGCGCTTGTAGAGGCGCATAACACGTAGGTACCTACACACAGCCCTGCTGCCCACTAAAGGTTCCTGGTTATATCACTACCATCTCTCTTGTCGCACGGTTTGAATTTGAATGTTTGACATGCTTGAAAAGCTCGAGGATTCCATTACCGCCCCGTTTTCCAGCGGGTTCCGTTGTTTTCCCGTAGAGGTAGGTAGGTTTTTGAATGGCGGGAATGTGGAAGAGGATTTTTTTCTTTCTTTTTTCCGTGTGTAAAAAAAAGGGAACCCGCGGTCGCTCTCTATGGGACAAAGAATCTTTTGAATGACTGGCTACCATTTTTGCTTTTCTCATCTCCGTCCACTTTTGGGAAGGTGGTGTGAAGGAGCGGTAAAGAAGAGTGGGGGCAGAAAGCGACAGAGTGAGAGAGAGAGAGTAAGAGAGAGGAGGGAGAGTAAGATAAAAACGTATACGATGTTTGCTAACATTCTGGGTGATTAAAAACAAAATGAGGTCAACTTGTAGGTGTCAAAGAGGGTTATTTTGATTTGTAAAAGGGTTATTTTGATTTGTAAAAGGGTTATTTTAATTTGTAAAAGGGTTTACAAAAGGTATTGTAACTCATATACTCCACTATTTATATTATTAAAGTCGTAAGTATGTCAGTCTGTAAATTGATTAGAATCATTTGCGTTTCTATTCCGTTCCACGCTACTTGAAGACGATCGGTACCATTTTCTAAATTTTTCTCTGTCTGTAAGTCTGTCTGTCTGTCCGTATGTTTATCTACTTTTAACTGTTACAGGGATCATTGGACAACTGATTTGATTGGTGGTAAATGTCAGTATCAGTCCAACATAAATTCTAGGATATTTGAAGTTTTTAAAACTTGATCCAGTGGGGGGTTTAGAGGAGTGGGAGGGGGTGAAATGGGGTATCTTGGACACCATTGAACGAACAGGGGATCTGATTGGACAAATATGTTTGGATTATTCTAACTTAGATCACAGGCTACTTGGAATTTTTCAAATCTGCCTCATTGGGGTGTTTTAGGGGAGGGGGGGGGGGGTTATCTTTTTCATCACTAAACGAACTGGGGATTTATTGTCGAATAGGTTTGAATTATTCTCATTCAAGTAATTCTACTTTTTTTCAAATTTTTCGAATCCGAACCACAATGAAGGGGGAGGGGTGGGGGAGTTAAAGCGTTTCGAACGTCACTGAACCAACTGGGGATCTGAGTTGTCGAATATATTTGTAGTATTCTAACTTAAATCACAGGCTACTTGAAATTTTTCAAATCTAACCCATAGAAGGGGGTTTTAAGGGGAGGCGGGATGGGGGGTATCTTTGTAATCACTGAATAAACTGAGGATCTGACTGATAAAATATGTTTAGATACCTAACACTAAAAACAGCCTACCTACTAAGAAATTTTCAATTCCGACCCATAAGAGTGTTTTTGGGGGAGGGGGTTGGGAAAGGGGTATCTTTGACATTACTGAACAAACTGGGGATCTAATTAGGCGAATATGTTTAGATTACGTCAACCTCAATCACAGGCTATTCAACTTTTTCTAGCCTCAATCATATAGGGAGGTTCTTGTGGTATGGAGAAAAAAGGGAGGGTATGGTTAAATGGAATAATTTGGTCATCTCCGAACGAACTGTTGATCTGATGTTCGGACGAATGAAATTGGATTAGTCTGACATTCTTTTGGGTTACCTATCAAGAATATTTTTAATCTGAAATATGGGGGGTGTTAGTGGTGAGAAGGTGGGGATTGATCTCAGGAATTCAATTGGTACTGGGGTCCTAATTGGTAATTTATAAGTAAGTACTTTAAGTAAGTAGTTTTAAGTAAGATCTTTTATGAATCAGATCCACAGGGGTATCCCAAAATGTGATGAGCGAGGGGGGGGGGGGGGGGGGGGGCTTGCGTATTCAAGCCATCCTGAGCAACGCACAACTGAACAAGCTATTAATAAAATGCATTCATCTGAATAATTGAATTAATGCAACAATACGAAATTCAAAACTAAAACCTCCATCACATGCAAATGTGAGCAAATGTTTGCGCAGTGCGGCATTTGTACCGCCATTCATTCTTCTCTCTGAATCTACAGTCTTGGATGAAGGGGTATGATCTCACAACATTCAATTTTATCAACAGTTCTCATTAATATTTTCAAATCAGACATTAAAACGATAAATTACTTAGAATAGTTGATATTTACTTTTAATCCTCTCATCTAGTGAAAATAACTAATTCATTTCATAATGAGAAACTAACATCAAATATGAAAAACCGAAATAATAGCAAAATTTATATACAAGGTGTCAACGCGAAATCGGTCAAAAATCAAGGGACCTATTTTAGAGTCATTTCTGATCGATAGTTCCTTTTAAAGATTATATATATTATTAAAGATACAAATATATATACAGGGTGTCTCGACTTAAGTAGGTAAGATTTCAGCGATCGATTTTACAAGTAATTTTCAACAAAAAGTGCCTCATAGACTTTTTCTTTTAGAGGCTTCGTTTCCGAGTTATTTCTTTTTTAAGATTTTTTTCGTGTTTTCGACCTTACGTCACAAAAACGACTTTAACTCCCCAATTTTTGGAGTTTTCTCAAATCTGAGGATACTGTTGGAAAGAGCGTTAAATTTCCCTATCTTTCTGATGTAAATTCTAATTTTTTTTTATTAGTTCTAGTTAGTGGAAAAAAAAGGCCAAACTTCAACATTTGAAGAAAACGTTAAGATTGTCGATTTTTTTTCGTTTTTCTGCTTCCAGTATGGAAGTTTTTTGGCAGGCGCTCTTCGGGCAAAACTTTCTCAAACTGTCAGCTTTTCAACGGTTTAGTAAAACAAAATTTTTTATAAGGTTTGGGAGAAAATAGCGATTGAATGACAAAAAACATGATTTTGTCGGTAAAAATCAACGTTTCATCTGTTTTTTTTTTTTGTTTTTTTTTTTCCTTTAATTTCATTATGCACTGCAGTCGATGATAATAAACCATAAAAATAATATCTCTACCTATAACTCATCTTCCACCTGCCTCATCTACTTGAGCAAAATTAGATAATTATCGGAGGGGCAGTCAATTGTTGTGCTTCAAAATTATTCATCGGATACTTATCTTTAATTTGAGTAGGTACCTAATAATAAAGGGTGGGTTAGCAATGAAAATGCTGTTGTGTATCGCGAGCGAGAGATCGCTCGTGTTATAAAAAAATGATAATTACCTATATTAAAAAAAAAAAAAAAATCAAAGCAGGTTCTCAAAGTGCCTCCTTCCTTCCTGTTTGCAGGTCTCTTCCTCGCGGATTGTGTGACGTTTTGTGAGCTATGTGCATTCTGCATACAGGAAGGAGAGAGGCACTTTGAGAACCTGCTTTGATTTTTTTTTTTCCAATAGAAGTAATTATTATTTTTTTATAACACGAGCGATCCCTGATACATAACAGCATCTTCATTGCTAACCCACCCTTTATTATTAGGTACCTACTCAAATGAAAGATGAGTATCCGAGGAATAATTTTGAAGCACAACAATTGACTGAGGTAGCCGATCGTATTATCGTATTTTTCCGCCTGCTCCTCCGATAATTATCCAATTTTGCTCAAGTAGATGAGGCAGGTAGGTGGAAGATGAGTTAAAGGTGGAGATAATATTTTTTTGGTTTGTTATCATCGAATACAGCAGTGCATAATGAAATTGAAGAAAAAAAAAAAAAAAAAAAAAAAAAAAAAAACAGAAGACACGTTGATTTTGACCGACAAAATCACGTTCTTTGTCATTCAATCGCTATTTTCTCCCAAAACTTTCCTATAAAAAAATTTTTTTAGTACTTAAACCGTTGGAAAGCCGACAGTTTGAGAAAGTTTTTCCCGAAGAGCGCCTGCCGAAAAACTTCCATACTGAAAGCAGAAAAACGAAGAAAAATCGACAATTTTTACGTTTTTTCAAATGTTAAAGTTTTGACATTTTTTTTTCACTAACAAGAACTAATAAAAAAAAAATGGATTGCAAATTACTTGTAAAATTGATCCCTGAAGTCTTACCTACTTAAGTCGAGTATTTTAAGCACTATTTCAGCACATGGTCAAATTTCAAAAAGTGTACCCAACAAATCACTAAAAACGGCCAAAAACCGTTAAATTTATATTTTCTGCAAAATATTGCTCAAAATAAAGTTTATTAACCGTAAAAAAGAACAGCAAAAAATGTATGTACAAAATTATTCAGAAAAATGTACTTTAAATTCATTAAAATTTGTTTTAAAAAATCGATAAAAACTGCAGAAAGCTATAAATTCAAAACCACTATTTGAATAGAAAATGATTATTTAGAATAAGTTTTTTGCCATAAAATTAATAGTCAACAATTTCCTTGCACTCAAAAAGCTCAAATTTCAAAACGATTTAGCATTATACAATACGATAATTAACAAAAATTCGCTCATTCGAACATGCTGCATGACTGGAACTTTAAAAAAAATATATTTTCGTGTTTTGTACCTTATGACCTACCGGGTGACACCAGTGAATATGCCATTCTCACTAGGTCCTAGGAAATTGGATCTCACCTGGGTTTGGGACCTCCGAGGGCGCTGCCTTGAACGGCAGGAGATAGCAGGATAGTTGGGGCAAATTTACGACGATGGTAATCCCGCCTACTGGCGCTCAGGGTGACCAAACGCGCGCTCTGAAATTTTCCTGTGAGTGTCTCATACTCGTGTGTCGCGTTATAGGTTAACTTTTTTTCCCCTAAGGATCATTTTATAATGATGTTTATATACCTTTTTCAGGCAAGTAGCAGAATTATTTTGAACTAAGAATGTTATATCAAAAAGTTCTCATTCATATCACACCACCGAAGAAGAAACTGATAAACCATCAGTATTCTCACCTTTGTATATGTTTAATATCGAATGAAGATAGGATCTCACGTGCGAGGCATTGTAGATACCATCCAGGATTTCCTGATATTGGCGAAGAGGCTAAAAGCAGTAGTTGGCGGGGAAGCCGTAAAACCTGATTTATTCTCAACATTATCTGAAAAGGAAGATAGAGGTTGGTAGTGGGAGTAGTTACTTCCAATGCGCACTATGAATTGTCCTCACGGTTGGCGCCGCCCCGTTATCTCCGACACCTAGGTGCCTCTACCTGTTCTATTACCGGTATTAGCGACACGGTTGTCTTTTACCTCATTTACCAGCTCTCCGCCGCTCATAGGGAGCGCGAACCTGAGTGAATTGTTAACAACTGACGATGGTTTTCACGAAGCCGAGCGGCCAAATGACTGTATACTGGTAAAAACTCGCAAAGAAATGGAGCACTAATTTGAATGTGCAACCATTCATATGATATGACGGTCAAGTAAATAGAGTCAATGATCAGCAAAAAGTTGTCTTGGAGATGTTTTCCACTGCTCTCCTGAAGCCGATGAGATGCTTATCTAAGCGGTAATGATTAGAACAATGACCAACATGTCTTTGACCACAAGGTAATAATTGTCGCAACATTGTTTCACTAGGTTTACTCATGTAGAACACTTCTGTTATATGTAAGTATCTGATTTGCTATGTATGTATATAGGGCGGCTCACGAGTTATACACCAACGGCTCATCCGTCAATATACGAGTTTAAAAAGTTCCAGTCATGCACTATGATCGTATGAGCGAGTTTTCGTAAATTATAGTATTGTAAAATGTTAAATTGTTTTGAAATCCGATCTTTTTGAGTGATGCAAGAAAATTTTTAAATATTAATTTATGGTTTTAAAAAACTGTTCTAAATAATCTGTTATTCAAAAAGCGGTTTTGGATTCTTTGTTTTTTTTTTTTTCTTTTTTGCTATTTTTTATAATTTTAACGATTTTCAGCCATTTTAGGTCATTTTCAATGATTTCTTTTGCATATTTTTTTAAAATTGGACCAGTTTAATGTACTCAGAAATGGGTATCGAACTCATTCTTTCGTTTGGAGAGCTTGCTTTTTTGGCGCAAGAACGGTACTATTATTTCACAAACTAAATTTTGGACTAGAAATATTCCTTGCCGTAGATTTAACTTCAATCAAGGGAAAATTCACAACCATAGTTCATATAAAACCTACCAACAGGCAGATATATCTTCACCAGGATAGCTGCCACCCACGGCATACAAAAACATCAATACCAAGAGCGTTATCAGTTGTAGGACACCGAATTTGCAGTGACTGGGTAATTCAAAAAGCCCACATGGCAAATCTTTCCGAAAAACTCCATTCAAGAGGGTATCCATGAAAATTGTTGGAAAAGACCCTAATACCACCTCACATTTAATACCGTCCAGTAGAACGGGATACAAGTAATGAAATGGTTCAATTCACGGCCACCTTCTTTTTTGGAATTGAAAAAATGAACTCAGATTTGTGAGAAATATATCCATCATTATCATCGAATCCAACCCCCAGAAGAGTTTTCCCTAAAGTTTCATCATTGATATATTGGCAAGCTTCCACTATTGGCGATATATAATCACACGGGAGGTCACCGAGATCTGACTGTCCTCCTAGAGGATTACATCCACGCCAAAAAAGAAGATGTAGACCCAGATCCCTGGTAGTTAAAGAGGAAACCTTTACATCGCCTAACACTCCCAACACTTACCGGGGCAAGGGCTCGACGGATTGCCAAACACCAATGTGTGTTTATGAGTTACTATGAAAAAGCTGCTTTAGTTTTCTATGTTGGTATAGCGAAAACTGCGTTAAATCTGCGAGAGAACAACTATGGACATTCAGTGGTGGTGCAGGACCAGGATCTCCCAGTGAATCGTCATGCAATCACACATGGCGCTCAATTCAACGACTGCTTCAGAATAAAGGTCCTCCGAAAGACTAAATTGCACCAGTCCGAGAAGGCTTACAGTAATGTCGTGAGAGCTTATGACCCACCAGGACTCAATATTAGAAGATGAAAATTCCATCCAGTGCACATCAGCTAGGATAAAGGAGATAGAGAACTCTTGGTTGATGAATAATGGAATGATTTATTGGGCCCCCTGACCAGGTATTTATACAGTTCTGCCCGGAGGTGGGGTAGCCCTCCAGCCGGGCAAGGCTTACATGATGAGCTCCTCGGGTCTGGTGCGTATACTATAGCTTCAAAACGGATTTCAATGATGAAAATTTTTAAACATTTTCCGAGCCATTCCAATAGCTTCATTTTATATGAAAATTCGCTAAAACCAAGAGAATGTATACTCCCATTATGTTTTGTGCGGAATTTAACCATAAAATTTTCGCACACCGCGCAACTGCGCAGCCATGCACCAACACCAACTTTTCTTTTCGAATGGGAACCCACATGTATTGTTGCAGGTTCGGAATGTACACAAAATTTCATGGAAAAATGACCAATCCTTGAATTTTTGAGAGTGTACAAACGAGAAAAATCACGGGCTAAAAGAGCCCAAATTTAGGGATATGCGTTTTTGAAGATATCTTGCGTTTATTTATAGCTTATTGTAATACCAACTTGAAAAAACACCAAAAAAACCATCAGAATCATACATTTCTCCACTCATTTCCACTTAGCGCATACTTACCAAAATTTCGTTTTTTTTATTTCAACATATTGATACCAGTATTGAAGGGGAGGTGTAAACTCGTATATTGACAGAGATAAACCGCTGGTGCATAAAACGTGAGACACCCTGTACACCTCTTGAAAATCCCTTCATTACAGTTTTCTGATCAAAATTACCGATTGTTTCGCTATGAAACAGGAAGAAACAAGCGCTTGTTTTTTCCAGGACAAGAGTGCTTTTATTTCGTTTTATTTTGACTCCTCATTACCAACCAAAAATATGAATCCGTTATATTAGTGGAAACTAGACATTTTCACTCGATTTCGAGATTAAAAAGCTTTTTGGGCTTGAGATGGTTTAGGAGCCATTTACACTACCACATTCTAACAGTTAGTGTTGATGTTCTCAAAGAATAAATAATGATTTTGGCGTAACATTGGGGCCGTTACTCATTCTCATTATACATACATCACAAATATTCACATAACTCAAAACCATAGGAGTTTATACATGTTCGCTGATGATACAGCACCCCTGATAGAGGAGAAAGAATTAAATGACAGAAAATAATATAAAACTTTACGTGCATATTCACCAGTGTCTCGAAGCAATCTAATTTTTTCTAATGAACTCAAATGACAAGGGTTACTGGGCATCACTGATTTGTGGGGATAATATTGGACGAAGACCAGAATTTACGCCCACACATAGAAATTGTGAACTTGGAAAATTCTTTTGTATATACGCAGCGTACCTAGCTGACAATCAATAGCGCTGATGTATTGTTTAAATATTTCCCATAAGAGCCTGTTATTCCTAGCTCAAAATGGTAGTAGTTTGAACTAAATAATGGTGGAAACTTGTAATGGACTTAGGCCATGGTAGCGAGTCGAATAAAATAAAAACCTAATAACTTCTGATTGTAAGAAAGTGAGGAGTTATGAACTATGCGAAATATAAGCACCAGAGCTTGTGTTCCCAAACACTGGTGCTTTTGAGGCAAAACGTCGGCTCTTTCGTCCGAGTAGTTTTTCCCTTTTCAGTTGTAAAATCAGCTCTTCTGTCTGACATTAGCACATCTCGGACATCATTTGATCATTTCAAGCACATTCAAACGAGACCTCGCTCATGCTCTCTAATCCAATACTTCTACCAATCCTTCAATCCCCGACCTCTCAGACCGACGGTTTAGCTATCCAATTGGAGCTGATCACAACACCTACAACTCCTATAACCAAAAGTTTTAGTGCCGTGTTATAAAACCTCTAACTGCCTACAGTTTCAGTACCTGGCAATTATCCCTCTTGTAGTCAACGGTTTTAGTACGGTGCTGCACTTCCTAGTCACCAATGGTTCAAGTAGGTATCGGGCTGAGAACCCTACTTTCCTTCGACTATATCTAAATGACAAGGTTTTTTCTGTCCGCTAAGTCCAATTTCATTTCTCAAGTTTTATTTATAGCTAGACTCACTTAGGTCGCACACGCATTAACCCCAAGAAATGATGTAATTTAATCGTTACGTCTACGATACTTTTCGGCTAATTTTATGTAAGACAACTCACCTATGTTAATAGATTCGGGTCTCAACTTTCTAGTGAAGCTGATTTGATTTACAATTACAACTGTTCTCTGATTTTGTCTCTTATCTACATTTGTTACTATCTATATCCATGTATCAGTATTATTCAACATTCGTATGGTGGAAGGAGAGTAGTTCACAATGAGGAGCACTTTGTAATAAGCATGATATACGACATGCAGGTGATGGAATAGAGTTGTTACCCCCTACAATGGGCTGAAGCCACTATGCTGCTATACCTAAAGGATATCCTGAGACCTGAAAAGCTCCGGGAACAACCTAGGAGGCGGCAGATACAAGAAACGAGACCCATATTCATTACACATAAAAAAAAAAAAAAATAAATAAAAATAAAAAAATAAAAATAAAAAATAAAAAATAAAATAAAATTAAAAAACTTGGGGGGCATGCGAATTCACCGCACTTTATCTTCCCTTCTGGGTCATCATAGGATTCAGGGTAATGTGCTTTTGCAATTTTCAAGCTATCGTATTCTTTTAATAATGTAGGGACGAAGAACAATTAAAACGATGGACCCCCTCCCATCATCTCTATTTAAGTGAGGTTCACGACGACATTCAGGAAGAATTAATCAAGTTGATTGTTGCTTTTCCTGAGAGTGACGAATGGAGAAGAAAAAAGTAAAGAAGAATAATAAAAAAAGGGAAAAAATCGGCGTTATCACATCGTAGAGAAAAAAAGGAAGGAAAAGCATCGTAGAAACACATCTTACAACCACCTCCTGCCTTCACACCCTCTAAACTCGGGTTGTTCGACCCTCGGCAAGGCGCCTCTCCTGCCCACCAAATCAAGAAAGTTGGGCCATCACCGCTACCCGCACTCGACAGATTATTGCGGCATAAATCTGACGCGCGACTCCGTCCTTAAGGCTTAGGAGTTTCCTAAAGCTTCGGACGGTGTTGAGGGGAGGAAAAAATATTTGCTGGGCTCCCATTACGGCCCCGTGATATTGCAAGGAATCATCTGCAATGAAAAGTAGATTTACGGCTGTTTCGAACATATAGAATCATTTTGAAACCACAAGGGAACGATCAATTTCATTGGAGGTCTCACAGAACATTACCTAGCGCCAAACACTAAAATTAAAACTGGGAAATTATAGCTCAAACATCTAAGACCGAAAGAAAACTTATTAAAATAACTATACTCAAATCAGATTACATTTTTTGAAACTGTTTGGGATAGATATGAAAATGTTTGCTATACAAGTTTCATCTTCGTCAGGTTTGGTCTTCGCGTGTGAAAATACTAAATTAAATGCCAATTTTACCATGATATTGCCAAGTTCTAATGGTATTAACAGGAGTTTATTGGATCCCGAAGTATCCCAGAAGAAAGGATGTTTTCATTGGACAGCGCTTTATGAGCAAATAATGTGTTACACAATAACTAGAAATGAGAGAACCAGCTGGATATTTTCGCATGTTTGTTGCAAGAAACAAAAATTGAGAAACTGATTCAGAAATTTTTGCACAAAATTGTGCTGAAAAAATTTCTCAAAATTCATAAAAATCTTCGATGGGGGGGAGGGGGTGATGGATGGATGCGCCAAATTATGTTTTGGATGCAGACTTACCATTCTAATCCATCCTTAATCTTCGTGATGATTCATTGCACTTTGCTCTATTGTTGATGTTCACACTTGAACCTAATTATTTCAATTTATTTGGCATTTAAATTAATACTCAACTAAAACTTAATATTTCAAGATCTTTGTTTTCAATTTGGTTCACCGGTAGATAGTATGATGAAAGGTAAGAGCGCCCGAATCGCACAATGATGCCAACTTAACCTGAGTAGTGGTCATTGTTGGTTTGCAACACGTGCAATTTTTAATTTTTCTTATTGATGTTATATATTGGTTGATAATTATGTGATAACTTTGTAATTAAATATTAAATTGAAGAGGTAGTGAATCAGTGGAGTTAGTGTGAACTAGTGCCAAATTCCAGTGATTGGAAAACTCCGGAGTCTACCATGTGATCATCTTTCCCATTCATTCATCCTGCAAACATTACGACGATCAGCTGATTTACACTGTTTGGGCTGCTTTGGAAAGTGCGACCCAGGAATCGAAAAATCTAATATCTCATCTCCATTTTTTGCCTTGATTGTAGTGCTTTCAGCCCGTTCTTTAGACCGATCGTTTTCTATATTTTTTTATGTAATCTCAACTTTCTTGAGACAAATGTGAGTCCAATTTTATACATGAATTTTTTAATGTTCTATTTTATAGTTGGTACACTTTATTTGAGCAATATCCTGCTATAAAATATAAATTTAACGATTTTTAGCCGTTTTCTAGATATTTTTAGAGATTTTTTCAGCATTTTTTGTGTGCAATTTAATGTGCTCAAAAATTGTTGGCCATCACATCCTTGCGATTGGAAAACTTGATTTTTTGGCGCAAGAACGAAATTTTTATCTCAATCCTAAGGAGAATTATCTTCTGGGAAGGACACACATATATATGTATAAATGAAACCAGTCATGCAGAATGACCGTATGAGCGAATTTTCGTAAATTATCGAACTTTATTAGATATTATGTTACATCAATATTGAAAATTAAGGACTTTGAAGGAAGAGAAATTTTGAACTACCTATTTCATGCCAAAAAACTTGTTCTTAATAATATTATGCGTTTCAAAAAGAGATTTTGGATTTCTGACTTTTTTGTTGTTTTTATCGATTTTTTAGCACATTTAATGAAATGTAAGTAAATTTTTCAGCATAATTATGAACATAAATGTTTTAATGTTTTATTTTATAGTTAAGAGACTTTATTTGAGCAATAGTCTGCTAAATAATATACATTTCTCAGCCATTTTTCACTATTAGCCAATTTTTGCAATGGTTCGGACATTTTAAAAATCAAAATTTTCGCTAATTTTCTTCATTGAAATCCTTTGTGAGGCATTCTGAAACGATTTCTAAAGTTTATGCTTTTTCATTTGTATATATATATATATATATGTGACATCCAAGACGGTAACTCTCCTTAGGATTGAGATTAAAATTCCTTTCTTGCGCGAAAAAATGAAGCTTTCCAAACGAAAGGATGAGTTTGTTGGCCAATACTTTCTGAGTACATTAAATTAGTCAAATTTCAAAAAATTTGCTGAAAAAATCACTAAAAATGAATAAAAAGAGCTAAAAACCGTTACATTTGTAATTTTTAGCAGTTTATTGCTGGAATAAAGTTTATTAAATTAAAGAGAGGACATTAAAAAAAGAATATGTACAAAATTAGGGTGAACAAGTTATCAAAGATTCATCATAATTTGCTATAAAATCTATATGAACTGCAAAAAATGCTAAAAATCCTAAATCTCTTTCTGAACGGCAGATTACTATTTAGCATACGTTTCGTGTCATAAAAATAATTGTTATGAATTTATTTTCACTCTTATATGTCAAATTTCAAAAAAATTTTAGATACCGAAACTCGCTTATACGATCACACTGCATGACTGGAACTTTTTCAGTGATTTTTTTTTTCAGTACCTACTATTTTTGAAATTTGACCAATTTAATGTGCTCCGAAAATGCTGGCCAACAAATTCCTCCTTTCGTTTGGATAGCTTGATTTTTTGGCGGAAGAACGGAATTTATATCTCAATCCGAAGGAGAAGTATCGTCTGGAAGGTCACACACAAACACACAGATATATATATATATATATATGATAAAAATGTTCAAATGAAAAATTTCAATGAAAACAATTTTCAAAAATTTTTATTTTAACATTCTTGGAGCCATTGCAATAGCTTCATTGCAATTTTCTACTAAAATTCGCTAAAAGCGTTACACAGTAGGATTCGCTTCAGAATGTCTCAACACGGAACATTTTCAACATAAAGAACATTTTCTAAAATTTTGATTTTAAAATTCTTTGAGCCATCGCGTTAGTTTCGTTTTCTAGGAAAATTCACTAAAAGAACCGCTACTGTCTACAAAATTTCTATGTTAGCACAAACGGTGTGAATGCGTGGTTTCCTATGTATTAAAACTCTACCACCAATTCTACTTTAGTTTTACGACGTGTGTCATGCCAGTTCGTGTTTTAGATGCTACTAGGGACGCAGGGCTGTCGAAAACATGTCACCTATAAGGAATATCAATAGGTGTAAAATTTTATTTGGACTAATCCAAGTTCACATCAAATTTGTCTGCGCGGTGGGAAGATGCAATCGATCAGCTGGAAAATTTGTACCAGGACGAATATGGAGCGGTTGGGTGGGTCAAACTTTTAAATGCTGACCGAAATAGCCGTTTGTTCCCAGGTAAACCAAGTAGTCTGCACATCTCTGCACATGGTTCAGATACTTCTCGGCACACTCGCGTTACTTCCAGGAGGTCTATTGCCTCAACCAAAGTCTCCCCTATATAACAAGCCCTGAAACTCCTGAGGGATGCAGTCAATTTGTAAAGAAGAACGACACGTCTTCTTGAGAAACAGAAAAAAAGGATCGACGTCAAATGTGGAGGCTTCGCAAATGTGACAGCGTTGCTGTGAATGAAGGCATGAAGTATTTACAATGCGGTAGAAGTTTGTCGCAATCACTCCAGACCAGGCGCTTCAAGGAAATAACCTCAACGCTGGAATGTAGAGTCTTGCGGGTGTGAGTATGGTGTTGTGCCTTAGGTGAGGGTGGTAGTAGGTAGGTATTGCCGATAAATCGACATGTATCCCCCTCTCCAGCGTCTCGTCTTGAATTTCCTCATTCCAACATACGGTGGCTCTGATAGCATTGTTGACAAATGCGGCCCACCCTCTGCGAACTGGAGGAAAAAAAGGTTGTAAGAAGCGAGATTCGAAATGTTTTTCGCTCATTGCTGCCGAGATAGGGGAAATTGTTCGAGGAACAATTCCACTACTGCGGCTATTGCTGAAGGTTCACGAGAAAAATCTTTCGATTGATTTAGTTGTGTTGCAAATCTGTATTTGTTCGTAAGTACGAAGACATTTATACATGAGTCGACTCGTGAGGCGCAGTGGGCAAAAGTCGAAAAACGTGAGCAAACCCTGAGACGTTAAACTAGAATATGAACAACTATGGTCAGTGGTTTCGGGTGTTATGGCTATTGATAACCCAGCAGTTTACAGACTCAAAGAGTTAAACCATCAAGCTTGAATATCTGGTTCGAGCATATTGGCAAAATCTATAAGACTTATGGGTTCTGTCCTAAAGGGAAATCATATTTGAGGAAAACATTAGCACCAATATTTAGCACCGAACTTATCACTTTTTCCCATGTGTGAACTCCACTGATTGAGTAGGAATGCGACAAAACCTCGTTGATATTGTTGTAGGGAGCTGAGAGGATCCAGTAGATTCAGGCGCTAATCGGGGCAACTTTGGTAGGTAGAATAAAATAATAATAGGTTTTCCCTGATGTACAGATCAGTTTGGGGTTAGAATTTACGTATTTAATTGTCCACGCTGAACTCGCCTGAATAGTAATAAGTTTTACAGCTAAGCAAACAAAAATCAGAACTTGGTGTTGATTTAGCGTAGGTAAATAGAAAAAATTCTGTCGAATCGGTTAGAATTCTTCGCTTACTGTAACGTAAACTTTGTGTTCATCGTACCACTAGGTACCCTTTAATTTAAGGCGCATATTGCACAATTAATCTGGCCTAGTTTTTCAGAACGTTCACATTTTAGCTTCTCATGTTCGGATCACCCGTAACTATTCATGGACAATAGCTCCAAGTCCATCTTTCATGCATCCTTCAATTATGGTCGAATCCGAACCGTGAAATTGCAAGAAATATTTGTTTAAAGAGAGGAATGCTTTGTAACTATTCGACATGGTTAACATAAACTATAGAGGATAAGCGCCACCATTTTTGCCGCGGTATATTTATTGTGGTGTTCTGAAAACCTCCTACTCCATGATGGCCGCCATATTTTACTGTGGTATACATGTCCAGCTCAATCTTGATGAACCGACTCCAATCCAGTTAGTTAACTTAATCCTCCTTAGGTAGTCATAAGATAGACATAACGTGGTTAGGTGTAGTAACACTGAGATTTTGGAGTTTCTTCGCCCTACATCACTTTATAATAGTTCATTGAGTTATATTTTTATAGAAGTATTAAAAATTAAATTAAATCTATCAGATCATGTTCCTTGATGTTGCAGTGAAAAAATGTCTACCAAGTTAGGTGGGCAGTATAGCATCCTCACACATTGTAACATGAACGAATAGAATTAGTTGAAGAACAAAGTACAAGTCGAAATTATTGATAAGTTGGAGTTTTGTTTGTGTCGATCAGTTGCATCCGAGTCCACCTAAAGGTAGCGGAAGCATTGTTTTCATTTTCGTGAGAAAAACAATTTTTTCAGTCTCCATAATCACAATATTCAATCGCATTTTGCGTTTCAGACCATTCTGAACAACTTTGGTTCCGTGTCTGTGTGTGTGTGTGTGTGTGAGCAAATCCTTGTACCAAGGTTATTTTCCGCAGTTTTCATCCTATTTTAAATTCCATTAGGCTCATTTTTTTCACACTTGAGTCGTTCGATTTCGCTTAAATTTGGATGATAGTTGGAAGATGACTTGATTACCTCATATAAATCCCAACACGATTGTATCATTAATATCTACTGCGCATGTACCATTGTGAAATATTTGTAATGACCTTAATTTCCACAGTTTTCATCCGATTTTGATGAAATTGTCAGCAAATGCGCGGTTTAGGGTGTAGATGGTCCCGTACCTATTTCAATGTTTTCAACTCATCAACTCATTCTGCGCTCGCACAAACGTAAACTACATTGAGTATCATCCTTCGTGTCTTAATTGACCAATAATGACATTTCACGATACTTCTTGATTTATTATTTTCCGCTATGGCATTTTTCAAGATCGTTTAAAACTTTTCAATGATCTATACCTACATTCATGATAGATGAAGAGGAAGCTATGTGCCAAACCCAACTTGGCAATATAGTCTCTCCCTCTCAACAGCCCAACCGCTGGATGACAAAGAAATTATTGATAAGTCGACGTTCTAAGAAATTAGCGTTTGCGCATGTGCTAATATTACTCTAAACGCAATGCAATTTATAGGGGAACGTCTAGAAGCTAAACCGCACAATCCTTGAAAAATTCATAAAAATCGAACCACTAGTCTTGGAGTTTTGTTTGTGTCGATCAGTTGCATCCGAGTCCACCTAAAGGTAGCGGAAACATTGTTTTCATTTTCGTGAGAAAAACAATTTTTTCAGTCTCCATAATCACAATATTCAATCGCATTATACGTTTCAGACCATTCTGAACAACTTTGGTTCCGTGTCTGTGTGTGTGTGAGCAAATCCTTGTACCAAGGTTATTTTCCGCAGTTTTCATCCTATTTTAAATTCCATTAGGCTCATTTTTTTCACACTTGAGTCGTTCGATTTCGCTTAAATTTGGATGATAGTTGGAAGATGACTTGATTACCTCATATAAATCCCAACACGATTGTATCATTAATATCTACTGCGCATGTACCATTGTGAAATATTTGTAATGACCTTAATTTCCACAGTTTTCATCCGATTTTGATGAAATTGTCAGCAAATGCGCGGTTTAGGGTGTAGATGGTCCCGTACCTATTTCAATGTTTTCAACTCATCAACTCATTCTGTGCTCGCACAAACGTAAATTCCATTAGGCTCATTTTTTCACACTTGAGTCGTTCGATTTCTCTTAAATTTGGATGATAGTTGGAAGATGACTTGATTACCCCATATAAATCCCAACACGATTGTATCATTAATAGCTACTGCGCATGTACCATTGTGAAATATTTGTAATGACCTTAATTTCCACAGTTTTCATCCGATTTTGATGAAATTGTCAGCAAATGCGCGGTTTAGGGTGTAGATGGTCCTGTACCTATTTCAATGTTTTCAACTCATCAACTCATTCTGCGCTCGCACAAACGTAAACTACATTGAGTATCATCCTTCGTGTCTTAATTGACCAATAATGACATTTCACGCTACTTCTTGATATATTATTTTCCGCTATGGCATTTTTCAAGATCGTTTAAAACTTTTCAATGATCTATACATACATTCATGATTGGTGAAGAGGAAGCTATGTGCCAAACCCAACTTGGCGATATAGTGCCTCCCTCTCAACAGCCCAACCGCTGGATGACAAAGCGCCTGCTATCTGCTTGGCGACCGCATCGTGACAGAGAATGCGGCCACGGTGAGTACGAGGACACTGCTGCACCACATGATACAGATTCTCATTTTTACCCCGATTCAGAGCACTGTCGGAGTTCTTTACCATCTACTGACTCATGCAGTGCAGCAGCGAACTCAGCAGATGAGATGGGTTTTGGAGCAGAGGCTGTTGCTCGGTCACACCACAACAACTGCTGCCTGATAAAGTCCAGGTCAGCAGCAGTGCAGGCGACCTCCCAGCTCGAGCCCCTAAGGGCAAGCAGGCGCTGGCGCCGTAAAGATGGGATGCAATGACAACATCCCCTGACATCTCACCTCGTGCCTCAAGGTCTTACGCCTTCGTGGTACAGGCAAGCATCATAATCAATTAAACGAGTAGGTGACCCGACACCACGAAGACAATCGGTGAGGGCAAAAAGGCTTACGATGTCAAAGGCCTTGGCAACGTCCAGAGCAGCAAGATGTCAGGGCATGTTGTCATTGGGCACGGGGTACGCCAGGGGGATCCTCTGTCGCCACTCCTCTTTAACCTGGTCCTGGACACGGTCTTGGGTAAGCTGCCAGCTGAAATAGGGTTCGATCTCACCCCTGGGGTGCGAGTAGGTGCACTGGCTTTTGCCGATGATGTAATCCTACTCGCCGAAACCCGTGAGGGCTTGCAGATTGCCCTCAATGTCTCTGCTGAGCAGCTAGCAAGGTGTGGTTTGGTGGCTAACCCAGATAAGTGTGGGTCAGTCTCCTTGGTCCCGTCGGATGAGGAGTGTTTTGTCATAGGACAGTCACCCATCCCCACCCGATCCGTGCTGGAGGTTTGGCGGTACCTTGGAGTTGACTTCATGGGTGTGGCCACCATTGTGGCAAGCCATTTGGACCTTGGTGGAACACTAGCTCGTATCACCAAGGCTCCATTGAAGCCACAGCAGAAGCTGCACCTCCTTCGCACGTATTTACTGCCATCCCATCTTTACGGCGCCAGCACCTGCTTGCCCTTAGGGGCTCGAGCTGGGAGGTCGCCTGCACTGCTGCTGACCTGGACTTTATCAGGCAGCAGTTGTTGAGGTGTGACCGAGCAACAGCCTCTGCTCCAAAACCCAGCTCATCTGCTGAGTTCGCTGCTGCACTGCATGATTCAGTAGATGGTAAAGAACTCCGACAGTGCTCTGAATCCCCCATTTCTTCCCAGTGGGTGGAATGGGCTTCAGTGGGCATTGGGGCCCGCGACTACTGCCGTTTTCATGCCGTCCGGGTGGCTACCTCGGTGATGTTCTCAAGGTGGAGTCTTTGGACAGTGGACATCCTGTCGGGGAAAAAACGAGAATCTGTATCATGTGGTGCAGCAGTGTCTTCGTACTCACCGTGGCCGCATTCTCTGTCACAATGCTGTCGCCAAGCAGATAGCAGGCGCTTTGTCATCCAGCGGTTGGGCTGTTGAGATGGAGGGACTATATCACATGCCGAGTGACCGGGGCAAGAAGATATTGTTGCCGTCAAGCCCGATGGGTCGGCCATATTCCTGGATGTCCAGGTTGTCAGTGGCAGTGTGGACATGGAGCAGACCTGGCGGGCTAAAATAAATAAGTATAATAGAAATGACTTGCGGCAAGCAATTTCCGAGCTAAAAGGAGTGGCGACCAATAACATCAAGGTCATGGCTGCAACCGTGTTATGGCGCGGGGTGTGGTGCGGGAAAAGTGCCACGGAGTTACTTGAGTTGGGCATCTCAGCAGGAATGCTCCGTGGTATCACCACCCGCGTCCTGAGGGGTTCTTACTTGAACTGGTGGTCGTTTTATGGGGGCACTTCCTTTCATCCCATTCTTCCTCCTCATCCTGCAACTTCCCTTATCCCTAGAGGCGGGGTCGGGTAAACCTGGGCGTCCTCCCACTTTTTTATTTTGTTTGTTTATTTTTCAATTTAATGGTGTGCCCCCTCCGCCTTTGAGGGGATTTTCGTAAAAAAAAAAAAAAAAAAAGTGTGTGTGTTAACAACACACACAGGCAGACAAAAAACCATGGTTTCTTTCACGGATTCGGTCCAAGAACGGTATGAAACGGATTTGTATGTTTTTATTTATTTTCTCATGCTTGGGTTGTCCCATACCCCCTGGATCAATTCCAATAGGTCGTCCCTCCTAAATAAAGAGTCTTGCCTGTATCACGTAGCTTCTGAGGGACGTCCTAAAAACTTCAAGTTACCTAGAACCGCACAAAATCCAAATTTTTCGAACAATTTATATAGGTAGTAAGTTTTGAAAAAAACACTTCATGTGCATTCCATTCCTGGACATCTTGGTAGTGGGGTCGGTGGGGTCAGCCTTTTCCGAGCAATTCCCGCGATCTTATTTACGAACTTTTGCTACTTACATATAATCTCACTCCACTGTAGATTACTACTCCCACCATCAAATTATGTGCGGGTGCCAACGGGATCAATTATCATAACCGTACTGTACATTATGATAATCATCGGCTGCTTAGTAATATTTTCTCTTAAATCAAGGTTTCAGAAACCCAACGAGGTCGGCTATCTCTTCTCATATAACATTCAACCCTGTCCAAATGATTATTCAGGTCGGGGCTCGGCGATAACTCAACGCGAACCGCCGGCGCACTCCGATTTTTCCCTCACCCGAAGGAATTAGAGGGCGCTAGATAACGGAGAAGTGGTGATTCAGATGTGTGAAATGCAAATACATCAAACGCCCTAGTCTTCCTTGGCACTAGAAAACATGGGTGAATTAATGCTTGTTTACTCACTAAAATTGAGTTTAATTTAGTATTGTAGTATGCGAAACCCAGCTCACATATAGCAAACATATAGTCCATAGCACCCCCCACCCCCCTTACGCCATCCCAAAAAGAATCGGCCAAGTTGGGGGTGACAAGGGGGTCCCTAGGTCGTCACTCATGGGTACATTTTTATAGCTCAAACACAAGGGTCAGTTTGGACCCCTTATGGAAACATTCTTTCAAAATGCCGTAATATGGTTGTATTTTTCATTTTGAATCATTTAACTACATGCCAGAGAATTAATGAATGGAATAAATTAACTGTTATGACAACTTGTATACATCTTTTCAAAGTTAGTTTCCAACACTACTCAAACAAAAATGGCCAGAACAGGGGTTTCATTTTTTGCCAATTGTGAGAAACCCATAGAGGCCATATTGAAAAACTAATTAAATTCTAAAATTTAAGAGTATTCTCTATAAAATCAGAATAAAATTTGGGACATTTGGGAGTTGAACGCTCTTTTCAACGGTGTCCTTATAGCCGAATTCACAATTAAACTGAAGGAGTTGAAGTCGTTTTAATGGCATATAGTAGAAGACACGAGAACAATAAAAAAAAGAGAGAGAGAGAGAGACTCGAAAACGAAGCGTCAAAAAAAATCTCTGATAGAAACTTCCTGTTGGAAGTTTAGTTATAGAATCGAACCATAAAGTTTGTATGGCCTTATGTTTGTTCACTGGGTATACGGTCATGTCAATAGTGTGCAGACTTTTTTTTTCGATCACTACGGCTGCTTATCTCAGCGAATACCTCTTTTGAACACGTCTCCCGCTTATGACAATTTAGAAGATTGGACAACGGGGAGCGTGCAAAGAAGAGAATTCCCAAGGTCTGGCAAAATGCGTTGTAATTTGGAAAATGGGTGACTGAATCACTCAGCACTCAGCAAAATGAATCTCTCTATTAGATTATACGTTACGTTTCCTTGTTGCTCTCCGGAGACTTTCGACTCTTGAGCCGACGGCCGCCCTCGCTGGAGGCACCTTTGCGTATAAGATCAACCTGATTCTCCCTCGAATTGGGGTCAACAGCTCGTCAATTTCCCATCTTTTCAACGCACCACATGTGCACAATAACCAAAAACAACCACAGAAGGTAAATGAAGCTTCGCACAAAATATAATCAATGATATAGTAATAATCGTAACTTGTGGGTAGAAACATCTAACACTACTGTGAAGTTGAGATAAATAAACGACATCACACCATTATTCAGAGTTTAAGATAACCTCCCATGGCATTTCAGCGAATTTTCCTGAAATATAAATAAATATAACATCGTTAAAAAAAAAAAAAAAAAAAAAAAAAAAAAAAAAAAAAAAAAAAATAGATGCTCAGTAGGAAATGAGTACTCCGCAATGTTCTTGGAGCTGTTGCTCCAATGATGTCCAGAATACTACTGTATGGACGTGATGTGCAGCGCAAGGTGCACGGAGGGTGAGATAGTCAGATGTATAAGGTTTCATGAATTTAAGAAATTACGATGATTGAGAGTATGGGAACCAAAATACAAATAGATAAACTAATGTTGATGAGTTCGCGCTAGCTGTCAAGTGACAACCTTTCGGGAATTACGAGAGACGCTCCTATTGGGCACCTTTGAGAAGGATGAGAGGAACATGTATTCCCTATTTACTATTCCGACTGCATGTGGCATCACCTTTATAAACAAAAACTATCCTCCCTGGCTCTAGGGATGAGGGAAGTTGCAGAAGGGTAGGGAGGAAGAGTGGAATGAAAGGAAGTGCCCCTATAAAATGACCACAAGTTTAAGTAAGATCCCCTCAGGACGCGGGTGAAGATACCACGAAACACTTCTGCTGAGGTACAAAGAGATACAATACCGAGTATCCCAGCCTTTACTGGTGAGTGGATGTCGGCACTTTGGACACCGGGTAGGAAGCCTAGCCACGAGCACACAGCAGTAAGCCTGCCAAAGACTAGCTCATAAGTTAGATTTGGCAGTAAGTACGTGCGAAGGAGACACATCTTCTGCAGTGGTTTTAATGAAGCATTGGTGACACGAAGTAATGCACTGCAAACGTCCACACGGCTTGTGGCTATAGTGGCCATATCCATGACCCAAAGGTACCACTAGACCTCCATCACAGAGTTGGCATCTTACCCAAGGCTTTATCCATGACCAGGTTGATGAGAAGTGGCGACAGAGGATCCCCCTGGATCTACCTGCCTTGAGGTATCTCACTCATTTTTGTTATATACAGTCAACATCCTCAATTAAAGGAGTAGGTGTCCCAACACCACAAATGCAATCGGTCGGGGCAAAATGGGAAGATCCTCTGTACATAGGCCGTGAACTCATCTTCTAAGCCATCAGGTCCTCAACAGCCAGCCATGCCAGTTCCTGCAGATAGGCACTCATATAACCTTTAATACGGTCTACCTGCTCCCTGAGCCCCCCAGGTGCCAATGGGCCAGCAGGAGTTATGAGGATTATTTGTCAGAATGACAGGAAGTCTCAATTAGAAGGGACAGGAGACTCGTTGACACGAACGTCTCCCCGAATCACCTACGGGTCATCTGCCAACTTCTGTTAACTCAGAGGGTATCCAGGTTTCATGACAGGGACGTATTACCTTGACTTGGGTGGGGATAAGAAGGTGCTCCAATGAGATAAAAACGCTGACAGTTACCCTACCCCAGCAACACACACACACGGAACTATTTATGTGACTCAGAATTGTTTTCCTTTTTTTCACGTTTTCAGCGTTTCAGTTTCGAGAAGTTTTGTTCATTCAGTTACCTACTTTCAAATATTTCGGTTGGAACAAGATTAATAATCTCTAAAACATTCCGAAATCGAATTCTGAACCACTCCACTACAAAGTCTGGCAAGTTTAAATAGGAGACCACAGTCCATTAAATTTACCTTGATAGAATTTCCACTATCGGGGTCATCACACGAACGAATCAGTCGAAGAACTGGGGATCGATGGACAATAGATATCTGGGCAGGACTTTCCAGGTTTCAAGGTTGGTGCGACCCATCCCATGGGAAAACATTGGAGGGAAAAGAGATGATTAAATCGGGAGAAAGGATCTCTCCTTTTTCTCCACCGGCAATTCCCCCTCACTTGATCCCTCACTCCAGACAGTTTGTTTCGGAGTTATTATTGTATTCTTTTCGATTTTGACTTACTGATATATTTAAAACTAGATTGTTAGTTCGTACGTAGCACAATACTAGTGGTGGAGATTAGGGAATCTCATACATATTCGCAACTGTTGTTTTAATAATTTCCATGTAAAATGAGCGTCTATGCACTGAAGGAATTTATTTGAGATGCAAATGCGCTAGTGGGTAACATCGGAGCCGACCTTTTGATGAGAAAATAAGTAAAGAAAACTGAATAAAGTACCTACCATTCAAATTTATCGCTTGGGCTTGATTGAAAGTGATGCCGATATTTCAGAACCTTGTTGGTTAACGTGAGTTTTTTTGCATAATGTTGTAAAATTCGAAGCAGCGGTTTGGGAGAAAAGTGGAGAACTGTGGGGACCAATTTTTTATTAGTTCTCAATAAAAGTTTTCGGGGTCTACGTATCTTTTGGAACACAAAATCGCAAATTTTAAGAAGTAAAGAATGATTTTCCTTGGAACATTCCGATGGTGCAATTTGGGAACTAATACACAAGATTTAATATTATTGCCGATTCCGAAAAATGACAGTAAATGCTGTTCTATAAAGTAAATTATCAACTAACAGTAAATGCTGTTCTATAAAGTAAATTATCAACTAACAGAAGAATATGTTGCTAATGCAATGTGCATTAACGTATTCGATTCGGGTGAATTATTTGCTACTTGAAGCTGGGAAGGTACAAAAAAAAGTCTGTCAGGCTGGGTGGCTCTCACTAATTGCAACATGGACGTAGAATTAGTTGAGGCAACTAATTACGACCAAATCGACATAATCAGAAATTCTTGGTTACGCAGGCACAAACGCTACCATTGATCTATGTTTCAATATCAATCAATCTACGGCAATGAAATTCGTAGCTAATTCACACAATTACGGAAAGTTTCATCAAAATCGGTCCATTAATTCCGGAGTTTCATGTGTATCAACCAAATTTAGTTTTGCGCATGTGCGATAGTTTTCAATCAACCAATCACTATCAAATTCATAGAGTAATCCCTCATACTCGTACCCAACTACCCTCCGACTTTGAATGAAATTGGACAGATAAATCGTGAAGAATCAATGTTTTAAAAAATTCACGTTTGCGCAGGCGCTCATGCCATTAGTGTTCCGACAAAAATGAAATTCATAAGGGATCATCTAGGAGTTAATCCGCACCATCCCTGAGAATTTCATCAAAATCAGTCCGAGTTTCACGTGTGTCAAAGAACTTAACTTTCGCACATGCGCAATAGACATTTCTCAGTCAATCATGACTAAACTCATAGGGTACCTATCTGAAAAAGTATGCCCAACTTACCTCTTTGTTTGGCTGGAATCGTTCGGATAGATTGTGAGAAATCGGTGATAATGGAAATTCACATTTCTGTATGCGCTCGTGCCCGCAGTGATACAAAGAAAATGAAATTTATAGGGGACCTTCAAAGAGCTGACTTGTAAAATCCCTCAAATTTTCATCAATATCGGACTAAAACGTAGTGTAGTAAAGTTATGGACGTGACAAGGAATTGCCACAGATAGAAACACTGACGGGCACGGAACCAAAATTGATCAGCTGGCTCTGAAACGCAAAAGGCAAGTGTGAATTTCGATATTGGAGGAAACAAAATTGTTTGACTTATTGTAAGAACACAATGCTTACCTACCATTTGTAGTGAGGAAGCAAAATCTGTCAGTTTCCTAATTAGTTGAACTAACTTGCAAATTTCCGAAAATTTCATCCATATTGATGTAATGTATGTCAGAAGGATTTCACATTCGCGCATCCGCACTATTGATACGGTTATGGTGAAACTGATTTGAAATTATTAAACCTCCTTTTCACGACCACCCTTCTAATTTGAGCGAAATCAGGCCATAAAGGCCATGAGTGCATTATCGTGTGTTATCATAGAAGTATTGATTTGTGACTAATCAAACTTATAGGAAACTGTATATAGCCTACCTCGCAGTCTTCCTGAAAATTTCATCATAATCGGATGAGAACTGTAGAAATTAAGCTAGTTACAAAGATTTGCGGAGACACGCGCAGACTGACTCAGAAATAAGGTTGGTCAGAATCTTGTGAGGCCTAAAATGTGTGTAAATATTTGGATTTTGGCGAAATTAGTATTTTTATTTTCATTTCCTAAGTGTCATAACAATGCATTTGCAAAATATATACTGACTCGGAATCAAGAAAAAATTAAAGGAACCTTTTAACTATTGGAAACCAAGTTATAAATGATATTGGAGGTATTAGCGGTTAGGTTTATTTGTGAAAATGTAAGTAAACATGGTGCCTCTGTACTGGAAGGGAGCAGACAAACAGATCGACATGAGAATATGACATTAATAGAACATTAGCTTTGAGAGATTTCCGCATAGAGGAAGGTTGAATAAATTTATTACTGCATAATAGTGGAAGTAGAACGGAGGGATCGATCGAGTTGGGTATTGAGGTACAGTCATTCTTACTGTAAATCACAGGGAAAGTTAGAAGACAGCGCCCTCAACCAGATCTCCGTGGGAGTGAATGTATGAACTGATGAATTTGACATGCGGGAAACTTTATTTACGGAAACTAATCAAATGAAATTAAAATAGAGTTATTGTAAACAGGAATAATAATTTCTATTATGGGATAAACAACAACCTAGTAGGTAATATCAACCTGCAATATCATCTGCACGAAATCCGATCGACAAGTATTATTGAATAGGATGCTTCCTGTATATATGCATTAGCACAGCACAATTTCACTAACCATTAGTATCAAATCAAATATACATGTGTGTTATTTGTTTTTTTCGAAGATACATTTGCATATTTGATTATATAATTATTATACACAGTATAAACGAAATGAATCGCCTAACAATAAGGCGACCACAAGGTAACCATAACAATTTCAGTGTCATCAATAAGAATATTCGCAGTATTTTTAAAAATTTCGATGAATTTTCCTCAATTTAAATCTGATTAAAGGCCCATTTCAGGCTATCGTGTTAATTGAGAGTTGGAATGCGAATTCTGTACTGCCATTCAGCCTTCCTTTTTATACCAGGTACTGCAATACAAATTATTTGAACCGCAATGCAAGTGTTGTCGTCTTTCTACACGAAAATTGTAAAAATATCAAGTCTAAGGAACTAAACTTAATCGGTTCTACTAGTTTGTTGTTGGAATTTGATTGGCTTGGTGCCAGGAGTTACTTGTTGGCCCTATACCGGTGTCAGGATGTATCACAGACCGAAACTCACGAATTTATTAACCGATTGGGGCGGGAAATAGATAAAATACCATCGGTAGTTCGTGGAAGTAACCTCGTAGTGTTAGGAAATATTAATATAAATATTAAAACATTTAATTCTAGAAAATATATTTCATTTCTATATATATATATATATATATATATATATATATATATATATATATATATATATTTTACTGGAAGGACGTAGCTACAGTGCTGGTAGAGGCAGTGATACCGTGCACCTTCTGTACTTAGAATATATTATACGGAAGATAACCTTTAAATTTTCTCACAAGTATTGAGACATCGAAGTCACACTTGGAGAGCGTTTCCGGGGTGTGTGATACTAAGTTTTAAGCAAATAAAAATCAGGAAAAATTCAAAAGTTTCGGACTACCCAAAATTGTGTGTACCTTGAAATTTTTTTCAATTTTGGTCAAATGCCACCTCATTTTAATGGCTGTTTAGTCCTGAACACTATGGTAAAACCAGAATTCAGATATCTAATTCCGTCCCCGGATTAGAGCTGATGAACCATGAAGAAGCGCGGTTTTACAAAAGATGGGTATTTTTAGAAGAAAAAGCCCTTCTTTTTGGTTCATCCGAAAACGGAATAAGAAATCGCAATTCTGGTTTCTTCATTATGTCTAGCACTCCAAAACCCTAAAAATGAGGTTTCACTTGGCGGAAAAATGGAACATTTTGTTTCTTTAAAGTTTCTTATATAAACCCCCTTTAGTTAGTCAAAAAAAGTTGGAGTTTTTTTCATAATTTTTATTTGTTAAAAAACTAGTATCAGGCAAGAATACACTCCAACTTTCAGTTCGGCATCTCAAAAGTTGTGAGGAAAAGATATGGCGGTGGGTGGGAAGGGAGGACTTTCGTGACACCCGGTACTCCAGTAGTAGAGGACCAACAACTGTTTCCTTGTCAACCACTCTACCATAATGTGACAGACACCAACGCCATACCAACATTCACTGAGAACAGTAAAGACTAGGTAGATTACCACGATTCAGCCACTGAAATGTTAACTTGAAGGAGTCTTCGTATAGTTCTGAAAATCATTGAATGACTCGGCAACTCCATTTTAGTGTAACAAGGGATATAATCGTTTATTACGGTAATTTGGGTACAGTCATGAGTGTATAATCAAGGGTCTAGTTTTAAGAGGCGCAATAAGGCCGGCTGGTTTCTCCTTTAAAGCTAGTTTTGTTTGAGGATGGCTTACAAGTTCGATTGCAGTCGCCGTTATGAGGGCATGAACCGAAAACTTAGTTCTACGTCGTTCCACTCAAACAAGGAAGGTTGTTACGTTAAGAAAGAATTGGAAATTGTGAAGTCAACGAGGGTTGGAGTTATCTTTCTGAACCACTGGAATCCACCTGTGGAATCTATGTTATGTAAATTTTAATTGAAACAACCTTACATGTATTTTAACAAATCCATGTCCCTCTACTTTGCTGCATACTTATACAGGTCCCCCCCCCCTCCTCTCAACCCTTACTTCATCACTAAACGTGATAGAGAAAATTCCAAATGGTAACTCACCTAAATTTTAATCGAAGATCCAATTCAAGCTAACTTTGAGCACTTGCGCATGCGAAAATGGTCGAATGAGAACCTGTTTTTTTTGGGGGGGGATGTCACAACGTTTCGAGTGCGCAATAACATGCGTAATTACTGCGCGTGCAACATTTGCAAAAAATGCGAAATATAGAGTTTTAGGGCATGTTCGACTACCGCATATGATCGTAGAGTATTTCTGACAAGGAATCTCGTTGTGATGTTAATTTATAGATATTTGCAATAATAAAAACCAAAATGGAAAAAACCGTAACAACACAATTTTTGTCCGCACGATGTGAGGAAAAGAGCAAAAATTCTGGATTTTTTTTCTCACTTTTTTTCCAAATTGTTGTCTTATGCAGTTGATTTTCATACACATGCTCTTTAAATGATCTCTTCCTTTTCTCCTCTCCTTATAGCAAATTAAAGGAACTGCGAACCGTCTTTTAAAAAAAATAACTGTTGAATATTGAACGACTGGATGTTATATGTTTTCTGACAAAACTATAAGCATATAGTTAATCATCCTGCATAATTTTGTTGCTACTTTTTCAACTACCAAAGTGTTGTTTCCCAATTTATGTTATGGTTTCCCTATTGCGACATGAGACTTGTAAGTACGTTATTATTTTTCGTCAGGACATCTTTTGTTTTCTATTGTTTTTGTGTATCCACCCTCCCACCTACTAGTATGACTGGCATGCCTCCTCAAATTTAGTGAAATTCTCATATAAATGTGGTGGAAATTGAGAGCCTGATAGGTGTAGCAAAGACATGAATGAAATATTTGGATAGAACAAAACTATTCCATAAACTATCTAGGATCATAAACTCATCAAAACTAGGTGATTGAATGATAGCTATTGGTTTGTCATTAGTCAAACGATCACGGATGTGAAGACTCTGAAAATGGTTCTGTTGCAATAAAACTAATAGGATAACATATTCAGCCTTAAAATCCCATCAATATTGAAAATTTAATCAAAATGGGTTTATTTGAAATAGATGAGCGTGTGTCATTGGCTTGAGGGTGGGGTAAAAGATCTTATATTGGGACCCAACCCAAATATAGCATTTCCAAGCCAAATGAAACCTTTTCCAAGTCAAATGAAACCATTTCCAAGTCAAATGAAACCTTATCCAAACCAAATGAAACCTTTTCCAAACCAAATGAAACTTTTTCCAAACCAAATGAAACCTATTGAGAAAATGAGTGAACTGAGGTACCTAGATAGGTAGGTACCCTGCAAGTTGCAGGTAGATGCAATTGTACCTATCATAGAAAGACGTTGAAAAAATGAAAATTCGATTAATTTCAGGTATAGGATTACCGAAGTGGATCTCACCTCAGTATATTAGGAAACAAGTAAGTTTGAGAAATTTCTCATACATACTGAGCGAACCGGATGAAAACCACATTTTGACGCAAGTCATTGATAGATGCGTCAGAACTGTAACAGCAACTGACTCATCCAATTTTGTGATGGACATGATGATACAGTTGCCTCGAGCGGCCACCGATGGTGACTTACTGATTGAACCTCTAAGACTGAATTTCTGAAATTTTGTAATATATATATATATATATAAATATACGATTGTTTACTTTACAGAAATACACTATATTTGGAAAAAGTTTCATTTGTTTTGGAACACGTTTCATTTGATTTGGAAAAAGTTTCATTTGGTTTGGAAAAGGTTTCATTTGATATGTAAAAGGTTTCATTTGGTTTGGAATAGGTTTCATTTGACTTGGAAAAGGTTTCATTTGACTTGGAAAAGGTTTCATTTGGCTTGGAAATGCTATATATATATTATTTATTTACGATTGTTTACTTTACAGAAATACACTATATTTGGAAAAAGTTTCATTTGTTTTGGAACACGTTTCATTTGATTTGGAAAAAGTTTCATTTGGTTTGGAAAAGGTTTCATTTGACTTGGAAAAGGTTTCATTTGGCTTGGAAATGCTAACTTGGCACCGTCAAACTTAAAAAGCAAATCATTAGCTTCAGTCGTACTGCAGAGGCTTGTTCACTCTTTGGTCTTCCTCAAATATCGCCCTCAAGTGCTTTAGAAATAATAAAAGAGTAATCCCTCCCCAAATTTATATACCTGCCAGTTGTCGTGCGAATTTGGAGAAGCGTGGTGGCTCCGTTTCTCTTAAGTCAGTTTTTTAGGAAATCTCGAAAGGGATACCGGTTTGCGAATAAGCAATATCCTCTTAACTCCACATACATTCTGTCTTCAATTAGTTATACGGGGTGCCAATAAAAAGACTCTTTCTAGCAAATTTTCGTGGAAGAATAATCAAATGGATGAAAATTAGATGAAATAAATGCAAATGAAATTGAATTTTTTCGGCATTTTTATCAAGGAAACCCGTTTTGAAGTATTTTGAAACGATTCCTGAAGTTCGCGGTCAGGATTGCGATAAAAATCCTTTTATTCGCCAAAAAATCAAACATTCCAAAAGAAAGAATGAGTTCGTTGGGCAACACTTTTTGAGCACCTTAAATTGGTGAAATTTAAATAAATTTCCTTACTGAAAGAATAGCTAAAAACCAATAAATTTAGATTTATTTGCAGAATATTACCTACTCGAGGAAAGGCCAAAAATGTATGCTCAAAATTGTGCTGAAAACTGTAAATAAATTTCAGCAATATCTGATTGAAAATTGAAGAAACCTGCAAAAAATGCATGCAACCCAAAATCATTGTTCGCATAGCAAATTATTATTTAAGAAAGAAAACTTCTTCTTTTTTTTTCACCTTGAAATTGATAGTTGATCATTTCTTCGCGCTCAAAGGACTCACATTTCAAAACAATGTAATATTAACATAATACGATAATTGTCGAAAATTTGTCTATTTGATCATGCTGCGTGACTGGAAAATTTTCTTTGAAATATGGGCACCCTATGCCAAAAATCATACCAGATGCGAATTTCCGACCAAACTTGCGAAAACGTACCTATCCTTTCATTCAGTTCCACCTATTTAAATAACTTGTTGATCGGTTGTAATAATAATTATGGTAACTGTTTCTGTAATGATAGCTTCAAGAGGATGCAGGATTCGAGAAATGATATCTTCAAGATATGAGTGTGTAATTGAGTGGCTTCGTAGTCTTTTATATCGGATGGTCTGATGTGTGTTGTCCCCACCAGACCTGGATTACATGACATGCTCCCACGGGTCCGTGTTTACTACAGTTTCAATTTTTTTTTTTTTTCTTGGTTGTTTTGTTGTTTAGTTGTTATTAACTGATGACTTATAAGGTACTGTGATCTTATATCGCCGTATTTTTAGGATATAAATAATGTCTCCGTCTTCAAAAACCCAACCACAAGGAAAATTCCTCCATTTCAGTAATGTATGAAGGTACCAATATTTTGTCTCATAGCTGCTACTAATTGGCACTACATTAGGTGCCAGTCGGTTTTTCCAACATTTCTGATTTTCTTCATCTCAAATAAATTCACCGTCAATTCAAATAATTTGGGTCACCGTGAGCAATAATATGGGAAAATGTGAGGAATCAGTCATACTTGAGGGTGCCAAAATGTGATCCTGAACTGACGAGCAGATAGGAAAGATAATAAGTTAGTTCTGATGGATGTTCTGATGGACAGATATATTAGTTCTGATGGCTCTAGACGTAAAATACGAATTAAAAAGATGGTAAACAAATCGGTATTGCCTTCTCTGTTGATATTAGGGTTTCTGAAATCTTGGTTGGTTCGGAAGTGATAGCTCGACTGAGATTGTTTATTTTGGTGAAATGCGTTTTAATATGGTTTGAGTATTGAAACCACTCGAAGTATTTGGTCCCTAGTTCAATATTTGGCAAATATCATGTATATTTTTTGGGGTGTCCATCCGAAGCTCGGTCCTATAGGCAAGGATTCGTTTATAAGAGGGACGGCCTATTGAAATCGTTCCACGATGGGTGGAAAGGGGGGGGGGGGGGGGGGAGATAACTGTAAATGTGAGGAACCTACTTCTCCACTTGCTTTTTAATATGGCTTCACTAAAGAGCGAAGTTATCCTTCTATACCTTCAAGTACATTTCGGCAGGACTTTTTCCACATGAAAGAGAAGTTGCTCTTTGAAAAATTAACATTCTTCGTTTTTACGGCAGTACTTCCTCATCTATTCGATGTCAATTGAGTTACGTTTTTAGTAAATCTAGAGAGCGCCTGTATAGTTTCTTCGGCCATGTGAGTTTAAATAAATAAGATTTTTGCCGCAAAGGTTACTGAAGTAACTTCTTTTGAACGAATAAATGCTCCAAATTATATTTGTATAGAATAAAACTCACAGTTGCAACCAGGAGGTATGGGACGACCCACGTATGAAAAAAAAAATATATATATGAAAGTAGGTAAATATATAAATAAAATCAAAAACAATTAACCGAATACAAATCCATTGCAGAGTATTCTGATACAGAATCCGTGGGAAAAAAAACCATGGGTTTATAAACTAGGGGGTGATAAAGACCTACAATTGTGTTAACTAGAAGATAACACACTGCCTATCGCTCAGATTGATCCTTCTTATCCGTTGAATAAGATGATTAAACCGGCCCTAAATTTATGATTGGTAAGGGTAAATGGAGGGACAAACTGAGACAAATCAATATTTTCAAATATTTTCAGCTGATGATGTTTATTTTCATATGTGGTTTATAATTGTTTATCACTACTTTAATTTTATTAATTTTTGCTTCCGAGACTGCAAGGCAGCGGAAGCTTTGTTTTCACTTTCGAAATGAAAAATTTTTTTTGCTCCAAAATCAAAATTTCCACTTGCATTTTGCGTTTCAGAGCCTCCTGAACAAATTAGGTTCCGTGTCTGTTTGTCTGTCTGTCTGACTGTCTGTCTGTCCGTCCACATTTCCTTGTAACAGCCATAACTTCCACAATTTTAATCCGATTTTAACCAAAGTTTCAGGGATCGTGCGAATTGAGATGTAGACGGTTCCCTATCAACTTCATCATGATCGAATCAACAGTAGCTTCTGCGCAGGCGCTAACGTGAATTCCTTGTGACGGTCATAACTCGGTCAATGTTGAACGGATTTCGGTCAGATTTTCAGGGATGATGTGGGTAAGGTCCCTTGAGGTCCCATAAGACAATCATCATAATTGCATTAGCGGTACGCTCTGCGTATGCGTTAACAAAATATTCTTGTTACGGTCCTTGCAACAGCCGTAATTTCCACAATTTTGATGCGATTTTCTTCAAATTTTTAGGGATTGTGCGGGTATAGCTCTACATGGTCCCCTATCAGTTCCGTCATGATCGAATCAACGATAGCCTCTGCGCAGGCGCAAACAAAATTTTCTTGTTTCGGTCATAACTCAGGCAATTGTGAACGGATTTCGGTCAGATTTTCAGGGATGATGCGGGCAAGGTTTCTTGAGGTCCCGTATCACATTCTTCGCGATCATCAGCAGCGGTACGCTAGGCGCATGCGCGAAAGTGATGTTTTTCAGGGAACATGCGGACTACATCCTGGATGGTCCCAGAAAAATCAAAATTTTCCATTTAATTTCATTTATTATATGTACCATTCAGTTTCCAATTTCCCACCTTCTTAATCCCCTGATGCCAGAACCGGTCGTTTCTAGTTTTCTGGAATTTAATGGTCACGAGGAAGCTCATGTGCCATTTCCTTGGCAGTGTATTTATCATTATTTTTATTTTTAATCTTGTGGTTTTGACGTGCGAAAATTTGGGAAGTTTTGATGACGGATTGTTCGTAAGAAGAAATGGAGAATGGAGAAATGAAATGTGCTGTTTACAATATTCTAAACGGATTTTCTCGATGCTCAATTTGTTCGATTATTTTACCATTTTACCCAAAGGATTTGGTCTTTCTGTGATACCATCCTCAGTCAATTCAAATTTCGAAGTGATGGGGAGAGGTTGATAAAGCGAGAGGTTTCCAACCTGTTATCGTGATTCTCTCTTTGCCCCGATTTTACAATGTAAAAGCGATTCATACTTTATACTATTTCGAGGGGAGTGGTGGAGGGGAGGGTTAATTCCACGCAGCACATTCATATTAGGTTATACCGGAGGGGGTACATTAATTAAAATCATCATCTATTTACAATTCTCACTAAAATCATATTCGAACCTCCATATATAAAGAAACGTTCATGTTCTGCTGACAATTTTCTTTTGTCGCCCATTTGCCTCATGTTTTTTTCGTGTCCTTGTAGGTTCTGACATAAGGTTGCTTCTGTGGGTAAGTCGGAGGTATTTCGACTCTGGTCGTCTTTTTTTATCGACCTCTCTCTCTCTCTCTCTCCCTCTCTCACTCCCTCTCTCTCTCTCTCTCTCTCTCTCTCTCTCTCTCTCTCTCTCTCTCTCTCTCTCTCTCTCTCTCTCTCTCTCTCTCTCTCTCTCTCTCTCTCTCTCTCTCTCTCTCTTTTCTTCATCAGGGATCAGGGGATCCCCCCCCCCACCACTTCACTCCATCTTGCCTGTCGTTCCGCTCTTTGCTTTGAAGAACCTCCTCGCCCTGGAGCTCAGCCGACTGTTGAACTGTGTCAGTGACTGTCGCCGTTTCTTGTGACGATGTAGAAGGTGAAGGGGGGGGGGGGGGGGGACAAGTGTCGGAATTAACAATCTTGACGTTTCCGCCGAATCGATCCGAATCTCGAGGGCGATACCTGGCGGCCTTGAACCCGTTCGCAGGGAAAGACCTCCCCGTGGACTCGGCGTGGCGTTTGGCCTACTATCCCGTTGCACCCCGCCCCACAAGGCGCCGCTTCACCCTCAACACCCCCTCATTCAACTACCCCCCGTCGTGTCCTTTCGTGGGGAGGGGGAAGGGATCCCTCTCACTCACGCAGCCTCGACCCCGCAAACCCACCTGACCTCAAGGGCCGCGGTCGTCGCGATGGACGTTGGACAAGGCGGTGCGGGTGCGGCGGTTTCGCGGCGGTTGTTGGTTTATGGGGCGGCCGGGTCCTCACCCTTCTACCCCCCTATGCCCTCCCCACCTCCAACTGCTGGCGATGCTCCTTGTTACATCTGTCAAGAGCCCCTGATGATCACGACCCCTGCGATCCCTGGAAATCAATTACAACAACTACTCTCTCAAACCTCTCGTTAAACAAGGGTGAAAGCGAGATAACACCTATAACAAGGATAAACACATGATAGCACCTATAATAAGGATAACACTCTTTCTTTTCTGCCTTGACCAGAAACAGAAATCTTCTGTCACATCTACACTTCGCATTTCTAGAGCGGGTCAAGTGTGTTTTCGAATCAGCGACTCAAGCGCGACAGCGAGCTGAAGGAGTTGGGAGATACATTTTTTAGGTAATGAGAGTTAACCCTGCGTCGTCCACGTGGGGTCCACCAGGACCCCACTCATATTTCTGGCTGTGCCACCCTATTGTGGCATGGGATAAGCGTCAAAACATCATGCAATCAATTTTGAGGTGTCTACGAGGATACCCTCCTAATATCGTGTCTAAGGTAGCAAAGTTGCAGCTTGTAGTTCTGAAATTACATGGGGCAAAGAATTTCCTCATCTCAGAAAACCAAGAACGCAGGAGAAAGGAATGAAAGCAAAAGCAAAACGTATAAGTCTTTCATTTATATCAGAACGAAATATAAACTTTAGTAAACTTTTTAGGCATATAAAGTCTAATTGTTTTGGAATAAAACCAGGAACTTCAGCCAACACAGAACTTTTTCGAAAATTGCCTTCTCAGAGGAACAGAAAACCACTAACACTACATACTTATCATACTAAAGTCAGACTTGAATTTACACACTAAAATCAGACTCAGGCAAATCAGACTTAGACAAATCAGACTAACAAAAATCGGTCTTAGAGATCCTGAATGGCACATATAAACTTTGAAAATAGAAACAAATCATAAAATACGTTATAAAAACATGTCATGGGATCTAATCCTTTCACAGCGAGCAATTCAGGAGGTATTTCTCTTTTGTTCTTTCGCATGGTGCCTACGAAAGTGAGTTTACATTTAGTGAGCTCCTCCGCTAATTCGTATGACGTGAACCAATTGTTTGCAGTCACGTTGCGATTGGTATTTTTTATGTTTTCACAACAAAGAACTCGTCGGACACTGAATCATCGTTAGGCAAGATTTCGTCCTCCACTTCACTGTCTAATTCTTCAATCAGCTCTTCTCTCTCTTGTCTCTCCAACTCTGCTCTGATTAGCTCCTCACCAATGAAACAAGGACCTCCCCGACCTGACATATTTTTTTCACAAAACGAGAACGAGATAGAAATTAAAGTTCCATTCAGGTTGAAATATACCTATCCAAAATATGTACTAGTATGCACAAAAAACGACTGGTTCACATTCCCAGTTTTTTCCATGGTGCAAACAGGAAAACTAAGTAACCCCTACGTATGTATGCTCAAACGATTGAAAATTAAGACAAAACATGTGTGTGAATGTGCCGAAATTTTTTTTCACGGAAGTCCACGTGGGGTCCACTCCGACCCCAACAACGATTTTCATCAAACAGAAATGAATTTAAAAGGTACACTCTCCTGGAGGACCGTTGCTACCTCGCCAACCTCTCGAGCAGTAATGAGTAGGAAGCTACTCGAGGAGCAGGCAGTGAGGAGCAAAGTGGCTATAAGGGAGGGGGGAAAGGTGCGCATGAGGCCCACCTGTACCCCACGTGGTCGACGTTGGGTTAATAATGAGAGTTCCTAAACGATAAGTCAATTGGGATAAGGTGCTTGGGGATTTTATCATCTGGGGCGAGCCACAGCGGATGGTATCCTAATAAAGTCGAGAGGGTAGAATTAGCATTCCATCTGAGTGACGCTACTAATCTTCAAGTAACGCTGAACCACCAAGGGAACTTTCCCGCATATCCCATGTGTTCAGTTTCCAGCAATTCTACGTTTCCTAGTTCTTTTCTTATTCATGAAAAGGCTTCGCAATGGCAGATTTTGAAAATTTATGAACAAGAAAATGAATATAATTTTCATGAATCATGAATACCAACGAGAAATAAATACCACTGTTATCGAAGGGTAAGGTTACTTTGCGATAGGGAGGAAGAGATTAGATAGGTTGGTTCGTGATAAAGCGTCTTATGTTTAGGTGAAATAAATTTGTCTTATCGGAGATGAGGCCCCTCATCTGCCCGCACATGCGCAGTAGTGTTTTCCGTTCACGATAAGGCGCCTCATCTCTATCTCCCTATCGCTTTAGGAACTCTCTATTAACTTTAACACTTATCCATCAGTTCAACTGCTTCTTTCGATATGGTGGAGGGCATTTCACGAGAGGAAGCAAGTACAATAGGTAGATTGGAAGGAAATTTTATTTGTTCTTCTCTGTCTTTGTAGTCAGAGGGCTTAAATAAAGGGGAAATTAAGAAAAAAAAAATGTCTTAGGGCAGGTTTATCAATTATCTACATCAACTGCAGGATACCTAGGCGTGGAAGTTGATCAGAACCTAAGATGGGACAAACACCTGAAAAAAGTGACATCCTCGATGAGAAAGATGATCCATGTGTGTAGGGAGCTGAGGAACTTTTTAGATATTGATAGACGTAGAATGGTATACTATGCGCTCATTCAGTCGCTCATGATCTATGGTGCATTTAGTTGGGGAGGATGTAGCGCGTCCCTTCTTGATTCGTTATTCCTGAATCAGAAGCTCTTAATCAAAGTATTACTTAAAAAACGCTGCAAATTATTACACAAAGGTTTATTATTTCTGTATAATACAGACCTTCTACGTAGGAAACTGACCGTAATTATTTAGCCTAGCCTTCTTATTACCTAGCCAATAACAGTATCCCTCAGATAAATTCTGTCTGGCAGATAGAGCCGTCAGCATCCTCATTGGTGTCCGTAGGCGACGAAATAAGGGTGATTTACACATGGAGCTGCCATAGAGTAGAATAGGAGCAACATTTTCTTCATGGATTGGCTAATAAAAAAACGGGGTCTGACGTTATTTCTACAAAAGTGGCCATCATATTGTTAAGCTCGGTAAATAAAATACACTGCCAAGGAAATGGCACATGAGCTTCCTGTGACCTTCACAGTACGTCACCATTAAATTCCAGAAAACTAGAAACGACCGGTTCTGTCATCAGGGAATTAATAGGGTGGGAAATTGGAAGCTGAATGGTACATATAATAAATGAAATTAATAAGGAAAATTTTGATTTTAATATGGGACCATCCAGGATGTAGTCCGCATGTTCCCTGGAAATTTCGTCTAATATGACGAAATTTTGAATGGGGGCAATTATAATATTGCCCACATGACAGTCCTTCAATGAACATTCATGTATTCAGCTGCACATGAATTTCGGTATTCCATATATTGAATAGCAAATATTTAAAAAAGAGGAGAAAAAATTAAAAAATTAATTCCCAGCCGGGAATATTCCCTGCAAATAAATTCCCGGCATGATGGGCACAATCACTGGTAGTACCGTACGATTCGTATGGCACCTCAAGGGACTCTACCGGGATCATCTCTGAAAATTTGAACAAAATCCGATAAAATTAACTAAGCTGTGACCGTAACAAAAACATCACTTTCGCGCATGTGCCTAGCGTACCGCTGCTGATGATTGCGAAGTATGTGATACGGGACCTCAAGAAACCTTGCCCGCATCATCCCTGAAAATCTGACCGAAATCCGTTCACAATTGCCTGAGTTATGACCGAAACAAGAAAATTTTGTTTGCGCCTGCGCAGAGGCTACCGTTGATTCGATCATGACGGAACTGATAGGGGATCCCTAAAAATTTGAAGAAAATCGCATCAAAATTGTGGAAATTACGGCTGTTGCAAGGACCGTAACAAGAATATTTCGTTCACGCTTGCGCAGAGCGTACCGCTAATACAATTATGATGATTGTCTCATGGGACTTCAAGGGACCTTACCCACATCATCCCTGAAAATCTGACTGAAATCCGTTCAACATTGACCGAGTTATGACCGTCACAAGGAATTAACGTTAGCGCCTGCGCAGAAGCTACCGTTGGTTCGATCATGATGAAGTTGATAGGGGAGCATCTAGAGCTTAACCTGCACGATCCCTAAAAATTTGGTTAAAATCGTATCAAAATTGTGGAAGTTATGGCTGTTACAAGGAAATGTGGACGGACAGACAGACTGACAGACAGAAAGACAGACACGGAACCAAATTCGTTCAGGAGTTCTGAAACGCAAAATGCGAGTGAAAATTTTGATTTTGGAGCAAAAAAAATTTTTTCATTTCGAAAGTGAGAACAAAGCTTCCGCTGCCTTGCAGTCTCGGACGCGAAACCACCACATTTTTGCCGTTTGCTATTTGCTTCATTTCTACAGAGAGAAATACTGATACGAATTGCGATATTGCAACGCTATGAATGAATGAATTTTTGTTACCAATAAGTTTTGGACATAATTTGATCTGTGTTAGAATGTAAAGAACGGTATCTTTGTCTAACCAAAACCTCAATAAAAATACGCTAGGGATGTCAGATTCTCCAAAATGGATAGATTTAAATCGTATCGATTCTTTAAGAAAAAAGTATCGATTTTTTCAAGAATCGATACTTTTTAGTGGATTTAGAACTAGTATGATTTCAGCTTTTAACCAAATAAATTTCTATGGAAAAATTGACACAAATGTTTTGCCATTTTCAATGATAAATCTTTCAAACTAGAAATTACTGTTTTGTTCATGAGACAGGTGTAGTACGTATTCGTATTAGCTACTAAAATGCCAATAACGTGAAAGGTACATTACCTACTAGTAAATATGCAATATTTCATGAGTTTTTTTTATCACCTTGAGCGCTTTTTACCGACTTCATCCAGCAATATCATTTGTTCATAGATGGAAAAATGTAACGATATGTATATCAAGAATGAAAGCTTATGAAACCATAGTGCCTAAATATATTTCAAAAACATCGATCATTACCAATACCAAAAAACAAACGCTTCTTTAGGTACTTTTATTTCTAAAGTAAACACATTTACCTAATTGCTCTTCAACTTTAGTTACCTACGTTTGTGGAGGTGGTTTTTCATTATGTCTATTCATCCCGCTGTTGAAAAGAATCCGTTTCCGAATCTCGAAATTTTGAATCGATTCTCCGATACTTAAAAGAATAGAAATAATCCAAAAGTATCAATACTTTTCAGAAAATAATCGGTTCTATAGTAATCGATATTTGAAATATTATTGATCGATCTTTAAAAATAAAATCCCTAAAATGCGCAGACGTCCCATTTTAGTAGGTGATCTAAGCGGGATCTTATCTTCCATTCAACGAATATATGCTATGATAGAATCTTAGCCGTTGCTGCTATTTGAAGACAAATCCCCAGATATTTCCATTGGAAGGTACAAAAATGAATACAATCAAACTTGAGATTCGAATAAGATATTTGTAAATAAATAAACTTATTTGAGGTTAGAAAGCTCTAGATATTTCATCAACCTCCAGTTATCATAATTGTTATCCAGCCGTCCTGGGACCAGATAAATTAAAAATCCAGGATATGGTTTAACTAGGGATGGATGTTACCCCCATTGTGTTATCTGGCATCTATCCCTCAGCTACTATTTTTTTTTTAAATTTGCTAGTTGAAAGGTTTAACTTTGATTAACTTTGAAAGGTTTTACTTTGAAAGGTTTGATTATTATTATATTATTGTTTGTTGATTATCATATTATTGTTTGATTATTATTATATTATTGAAGGTTTGATTAACTTTGAAAGGTTTAACTTTGATTAACACTGGTATGATTCAGTGCACTGATCTGTGTTAACAACTTTTATAAACAAATTTTACTATTATTAAGGATTTTGATCATTACTATTTCTTAAATATTAGGTACTTATATATAAATGTTTTCCTTTCAAAACGATTAAACAAAAAAAAAAAAAAAAAAAAAAAAAAAAAAAAAAAAAAAAAAAAAACATACCATTCGTTTGGAACCATGGAAGATAATTGCGCCATTTCAATGACCATAGAATGTTAAGAATAAAATTTTCCAACATTTTTGTCATGGAAATCGGTATGTGGGATCATAACGTCTGTTGGCTGTTTTCGGCGACATGTCAGTCAAATTACATTGAAGGGAAAAATCCGGGCTGAGCAGTACGGCTCTCACCCTACTAAATTATGCACTGGCCTAGTCAATACAGTTCGCTTCATAATCGAACAGTCTTCTGAATAAACCAGTCCACTCTTCCTTGACCTGATTGATTTTGTCAAAGCATTTGATAAGGTGCAACGAGAGAGACTCTGGCTGGCCCTACGGAAGATAGGGGTACCCGATAAGATCATGAAGCTGATCCAGGCCATGGATAATACTTATACCTGCATCGTAAGAGATGAGGGCCACTCGACTGATGAGATTCTCGCAAACACAGGCGTTAGACAGCGATGTCTACTGTCTTCTCTCCTGTTGCTTTCCTCTTGGAAAAGGTATTGAAAAATATGCACAGTAAAGGAGGAAGGGAAATACAATGGGGACTCACCGCTTGGCTCGACGACCTTGAGTATGCATATGCCGTCTGTATTTTGGCCCACCTTCTCTCAGACATCCAAGGCCTAGTGAAGGATCTGGCAGCTGCTAGGAAGAATGAAGGCCTAGTGATAAGCCAGTCTAAGGCCCAATTCACACAGAACGGGCGCGTGGCGAAGACGTGGCGCAGACCTTTGTCACTTCCGCGTCTTTCCATGTAAACAAATGGCTCAATGTAAACAGAAGGGACATGGAGCAGGCAGCCGCCCTTTCGCCCGTGCCACGTCCGTTCGCCGTCTCTCGTGGCGTTTGAGAAGGGTCGCGCCACTTCCGTGCCACTCGTCACTACAATAAAAATGCGGGGTGATGTTGAATTCAACATTGAGTTTTGCATCCCGTGTTTATTTGATTACAATCGTGCGGATTATTGCAACAAGAACGCCCAAGACCAGGGCTGGCAGAAAATTGAGCCTAAAAAACTTTCTGGGTACATATTCAGCTCACGCATAACATCAAATGTTCCACGGTTAAGCCACAATGAATGAACCCAATATCTCCTCTTTTTTTGGTTTAGATGAGCCAAGTACACCAAATCCAGCACATCTTGATCATCTCCGTCACTACTCGATGAAAAATCCATGTTGTACTTCACGAAACCTTTTGATTACTGACGTACTTTCTCGCCCCTGTCCCGCCCCTTCTGTGTGCATAGCATGGGTCACGTCACCGCCACGTCCGTGCCTGGTCAGTGCCACGTCTTCGCCACACGCCCGTCCTGTGTGAATTGGGCCTAAGACCTTGGAAATGCTAGTAAATGCACCCAATGAGCCAGCATTCTGCTTAGGCTCTAACTTGATGAGACATCCTGACCAGATTGTCTAACTGGGAAGTGTTGTCTCAAACAATGATGGAGCCGACCTTGACGTTCTCACCAGTATTATTAAAGCTAAAGGAACCTTTGCCCAGTTACGCCCTACTCGGAGAGCCAGAAATATCCTGCTGAGCACTAGGCCAAGGATCTCCTGGCCAAATGTCCTTTTTTACGCCTGCGAAACTTGGAAAGGCAATGCTGCCATCTAGATTCATATAAACCGCTCTCTACGTGTTTTATGTGTGCCTGATACTAAGTTTTAAGCAAACAAACATCAGGGAAAAATATCCAAATGTTTTCGGACTGCGCAAAAGGTGGGAGTATTGAGCACTTCGAATGAACTTTCCATTTTTTCCGAGTGACACCTCATTTCAAAGGTTTTTTTAAAGAGCTGAACACGATGGTGAAACCAGAATTGTGATATCTTATTCCGTTCTCGGATTAGTGGTGATGAACCAAAAAGAAGCGCAATTTTTTCTAAAAGTAGGCACCTGTCATTTGAAGAATGCACGGCTCTTCATGGTTCATCAGCTGTAATCCAAGAACGGAATAACATATCGCAATACTAGTTTCACCATAGTGTTCAGCACTAAAGGTGTCACTAGTCACACAAAAATTTTAAGTACCCAAAACCCCCCCTTATTGGTAATCCAAGAACTGTTGGATTTTTTCCTCCTTTTTATTCGATTAAAACTTAGTATCACGCACCTCAAAAACGCTCTCCACGTTTCACTTCGATAACTCAAAAACTGGGGGGAAAAGATAGGAGGAGAGGGACACCCGTTATATTTAGAATAAACTAAAGTAGTAATTTAATCTTTTTATCATATTTCGAGACCTTTCATAATAATAACGAAGATATTGCGAAGGAATAGAGTAAGACAACGTTTGATAGTTGGCAATACAGGGGGCCACTTTTAGGGCTACAGGTTTTAGATAAGACGATGGGACTGATGGATCACGGGGAAAAAGGATGAGAGTCCAGCAAAAGCTTATGATGTTGAAGTGCCTGCAGTTTTGACAATGAAGGCGGAGGTGATGGAAATATAGTAGTTTCTCCTTCGAAGGGGAGAGGCGATTAGCCCTCTGACCGGAACATCATTTTGTACCCTGTTACACGGAACATCAGTCATAATGACCGCTATTTCGAAAAAACGATTTATTATTAGTTGTTTTCTTTTGCTGGAAATTTTAATCTTTGTCAATCAATGTTTCGTCTTCAGTAACTACTTGGGGTTATAAACGAGAGACCGTACTCGTTCCTGAATGGTACTAGAGTCTCATCAATCGTCATGTGGGCTCCTTGCGAATAATTCGCTTGACAGTTTGTAATAAAATCAGTGAAAATTTCTGAAGTGCATGCCGCCTATCTGTTTTTTTTTTTTTTTTCCCTCTGCTCTGGTAGTACCGTCATCGAACCTCAAAGCTCTGAAAAGTACCTTTTTTTCAGTCATTATGGCTCGAAATATTGGACGCCCAGAAATAGTGGTTGAAAATAAGGAGGCCAGTGATTCGCGAGATGATTCGAAAATGGAACAAAAAACCGTTACTCCAAAAAGCGCATCTATTTCGTCTCGGGTTGTGTCTTTAAAACAGACATCATCGGAGTTCTGTATTTTTTAACGCATTTGTTCCAATTTTTTATTGGTATGAGCCACGATTTTGTCCACCATTTCTTGCGTAATGAACAAACGCCAAACTTTTTCTGGAGTAGGTTTTGTACTAGGTTTAGGTGGTACTAGGCGCAGGACCAACCACTTTTTCCAGTCGTACTTGGTGCAGACAGAACATCCGTCATTATGACCGATATGAAAATCGTGGTGCAGTCGGAACACCCGTCATTTTGACCTATATCTGAATTATGTTCCTGATGGAATATCGGTCATAATGACCCACTAGGTTTCAAAGAAAAATTACTCAATGCTGAATGACGAGTGACAGCACCCCACCAAAGCTACCTGCGTGGACGCAGTGAACCGACTGAAGCTGTCACAGAAGGCCAGCTCACTGGTAGCTACACTAGCGCCCTAACCGGTGATTAAGTAAATCATATCCGTCAAAATGACGGATGTTCCGGTCAGAGGGTTAACCTGCTACCCCCAGAGGACTCCTGAAGGTTTCATAATCTCAGGAATATCTCCAGTTGCAGCGTTTTCAAGAATCCAGAAGGAGGAAATCACACTCCCGGGCCTTTAAAAAAAAACGTGAGGAGGGGGGGGGGGGAGCTGAGCAGAGTGGAATGGATACTCCAAATAGGCAGGGCTGGTATAAATTTTTAATTGTCAACTGGTATAAGTTTTGGTTGCATTGCCCATTTTGCATTTTGGATGGAAGGGGTGGGGGTGGGGGGGTCCAAAACCAAGCTCTGCTACTATATGACTATGGAGGTGATGGGAATGTAGTAGTTCCTCCTTCAAAGGGGAGAAGCGATTAACCTGCTACACGCAGAGGACATCTAAAGGTTGAATCACCTCAGGAATATCCCTAGTTGCAGCTTTTTCAAGAACCGAGAAGAAGAAACTACTCATATCCATTTCACTTTCCACCCCATTTCGTCTAGAAAATGAATTTAAACAGGTTTGTGAGTGATATATACTCACGTGGTTGTCACTTAAGTGATGGAAATTATCATTAACACAACAATAAGTACTTGGGCCACATGGTTAGAAACTAATGAAGAAGAAAGACGAGAATTACGATTATGTGGGATTATTTATTACTAAATTTACTAAGAATCCCAATATATAAACATTACGACATGATTTTCATCCGTCTTCATGTGAAGTATATAGAGATAAAGTGGAAATAATAATAACTCTCCTGTTGGAGACCTTGGAAATTGGAGGGTTAATTATATATTGTAGTAATTATTAATTGATTACAATCGATAATATTATAATTAATTGAGGTAACGGATGCATAACATCACATCAAATGATGTTGAATCGGGCAGTGAGAGGTAACAACAGAATGATTCAATAAGCAGACTAATAAAAATATGGTTACGAAAATCCGACTATGGACTCTGTTGAAACCTTGCAGTCTACTTTCGACGGCGCGGCATCCAGTGTGAAGTCAGTGAGGTGCGCTGGAAAAATGGAAACGCTGAGTTGAAAAATTTGTCATTCATGAAGCAGTAAATGTGAAAAGTAGTGGCGAGATTTGTCAGAAATAGGAATCGCTCTGTCATCCGAGGTGTTCAGGTCAAGGATGAAGAGCTAAACCTTCATAAATCACATTTTAATAACCTCGCGTCCCAGTTGGTCAAATTATGTCATAAACGACATCGCAGGAAGCTCACATCCTACAAAACGTGGAACAACTGCGGAAAGAATACCCGCTGAAAACCCGTCTCCGAGGTTTTGACCCAGTTGAGCGACCATCGCCCGTCAGATGGGCTCGCGGGCCTACTAACTTGGGATTTTTGTTGAGGACGCGATGGATAAAATACCGCGGGTGATCCAGAACCTCCTCGGGCGGCGTGGGAGGAGCAAAATAAAATATATCTCGTGAGATTGTGAGCCGGAGAGAATAAAGGGTCCTCGCGGGTACACACATCGCTCTGCTGGCTACCCTCTAGACTGGGAATTCGATTTTATTTATTACTGTATCAGTAGTTATAAAAATAATCCCTACGATAAGGGTGCTCTCTCTCTCTCCAAACTAGTTACTAACATGCATTGTCTAATAATAACTCGCAAAACAATTCAAATGAAGTGGAATCCACTAATTGCCCCCATGATTACTGAATGAACCCGCTTATTGTTTACCTATTAAGTGCTTGAACCGATTTGGATAAACAAGTGGTTTTACGTGTTAGTCATGCTAAAATTAATAGCTATTATTAATAGAGACTACATCCCCCCCCCCCCCCCCCAATAGATGGATTAGATTTCTGACCATGATTATATTAATGTGTATTTATAAGATAATTCCTAATTAGTCAATAACCAATTATATTTGCAAACAAATTAGGTGATGGAGAAGATTCTCAATTATGTTAGATAAGACTAGCGATTGTAAAAAAAATGCTCTTAATTTTCTGCTTCACGTTTACTTCACCAAACTAAATATTGTATATATCAAGCCGTCAGCGGAAAAACTGCACACAACCAACTTTTTGCCTTTATTATACGTCACAGTGCGTCAGTGCCCCTGATAGTCACAAGTCTCCTGAGGATGATTCGTCCTACCGGTGTTATCTCTAAATCAGCATTCAGTCAGTCACTCGAGTAATGTTATGAGGCTGATGCTAATTTTCTCAAGAGGAGGCAACTCAATCGAATTACCGACAGCAATTTTTCTCTCTCTTTCTCTCTCCCTCCCTCTTTCTCTCTCCCGGTGTAAATACATGATACCTTCGAAATGGTTACTCACATTTATAATATTGTGGAAACCCGTAATACGCCGACGAAACTAGTAATGGATAAATATATAAATATCTACAAATAATTAGTATGGGTGTACATTATCTACAAAATATTACTGGGGGTGTAGTACCAAACTCCGAAATTTTATTCGAATGAATGAACTACACCTAACTCACAAAATTTGCGAACTACTAGCCAGTTTACCAGGAAATGGGATGGTAGATGATAAGACCTTCAGGTTGGAAAGGCCTAAGTGCCAAAAACTTCATAAAAGTTATAGCAACTTTAAGGTTTCATTATGTACAAATTGTATTCACTATGCATTCGAAATTCTTAAAACTTATCCTACGTTACCTTTGTCAGTGTCTTTATTTCCCGCAGCCAGCACCTTCACAGGACTTCTTTGCGATTAATCAAAAAATATTGTTTTTGAAAAGCTTAATAGGGCCTATGTACTACCCCAGTTTCCGTGTAAGTGCTATTAGTTTCTCTATCAATGACTATTTATTACTACCTAACCCTATATTTTGAAAATCCATTCTACTAATCAAGAGTAGCTGTGAGCAACATCAACAAACAAATAAAGAGGAGAAACCTACATAAAACGATTGTAGTGTTGCTCGAAAACGGGCTGGCACTTAGGCCTTTTCAATGAAGATCATTTCTGGACTTGGACATCTCTTGAAAAAAGGAGGTAAATATTGGCAACCAGACTTTTTGGCGGTTGATTTCAAAACGGATGGAAATGAGTTGGAACATAGGACCTTTCTAGATGTATTCCCGTTGGCACATAGGCATCGAATTTGGGAAAAAATGAAAAACTTCCGAGATGACGCTTAGGCCCTTTTTACCTGAAGGTATTCATTATCTATCATAAGGAAGGTGTTGACCTTGGAAATGTCCTTGAAATGTTGTACTGAGTGTTGTAATACTCTCTCATATTTAAGAAACTCCTGTCTTCTGAATGACTCAGACCTACTTTCGTGCTAATCCACCAATGATAGTCATTTCTACTAGCAAGTAGAGTAGCGGGGGCGAGCGCTTTGGATGTAAAGACATCATCATTAGACCGTTGAAACACAATTCGACTTGCTAGTGACAACGGGCTCATCCGAAAGGTATGTGAATTATTATAAAGAAGTACCTTATCTATTGCTACTGTTCCACAACTTCAAAATCGATATTTTTTATTATGTTCGTTCCTCCAGTGAAATAAAGCTTGAAACAAGGAACTTTCAAGTGATTTGCAAGTTACCCGAAAAGCGCTTTCGAAACGAATGTCATGATGTAGACCTCACCCATTCAGTTCAGCCGGATTTGGTACGCAATTGAATTGACTCATAAAAATTACAGTACCTACTGCAAGAATTTCATATTTTTAGATAATTGGAACAAATTATAATTTATAATGAGGATATTCATTGTTGAAAAATCAAACACGCGAAATGAATTCAATTTGAGGCGGCTGGGAAGTTGACAAGTTCACGTGTTAACAAAACCCCTTTGCCCCAACAGACTCTTTCAATAAGTACCCACTTTTGAAGATATGAAAAACTTCTCCTTTCAGTACTTAATCACTGGAAAAACGGAAAATTGTACCCTTATTTCAAGCATTGAGCCATTTCGTCATCAAAAAGAATCCATGTAATCTTTCCAGACTTTTACGGATTTTTGATCGCAGTCACTTCATGGAGCCCCCCCATCCCACTTCCCAGCGTTTCGTCCCATGCCCCATTCCCTTCTTACTCCTTCACTAAACTTTTCTCAATTGGCCCTAATTCTTTTGCTCGAAAGAAGGACGAGTTAATGGATCGCGAGGCTAACTCCCGGCAAAAGTGGGGCTACTTTTAAGTGCTCAAATTTTGAAATCTCATCGGCTTAGAGACCTCGTTCTTTTAAATCGAGAGAGCTACTCTAAAAAGAGGCATTTTAAGAAAGATGCTTATAATGGGATAAGCATGCAAATATATTTTCGACGTCTCGGTCACCGTCGGAACGTTATATTTTCTCTTCCCAATATAAATTTATCAACATGCTACGAGTCACTATTAACTTCAAATGTAGTAATAATGCAGTAAGAAGAAATTTTCGTTACGGAATACATTTATAAGAAGATAAATGTATTATATAAGGTATCACACTATTTGTTTATGTATTGGATGATACACGGTTAATTCAAATATAGTGGAAGATTTTATACGTTACCAACACAATTTCTATAATACATTATGACCTTTCAAAGATACCTGTTACCATCCCTAACCATCAACATAGGAGGAATGAGAAAATATGTAGAGTGAGAGATTAAAACATGCATTGAAATGCCAAAAATCTAGCTTTTATAATAACATTTAACATGTCACATTATTGAATTTTAAAATGATTTTAGTACCCTTTTTTAACTGGTAGATTATTGGTATCAAGGATTAAAGGTTTTTATCAAAAGGTTGATATTTTGGGAATTTCCGTAGGTACAAAATACTAGGGGTAGTGTTTGCGCACGCATTAACTTACTATTTTCCCATAACTATAGGAACCCGCGCTGGCATTTTTTAAGAATATCATAAAAATTTTAATGATCTACATTTTCATGTTTTGAATAAGGTGAAGCTATCTGTCACATTCAGTTTCACAGATTATTTTTGTTTTTTAAATTGTCAATACCCAATCAACCTTGGTAATCGAAAAAGAAAAAAACATAGTTAACCGCCCTTTAAAATGTGTTGGTTCATGTTTTGAGAAATGTAGATTCCGAAAATCGAATGAATGAAAATCCAAGTAAAAATCAAAGACGCCGTACTTCCTTCAAAGGTTTTCTTCTAAACTAACGGACCGAAATTTATGAAATTCGGCTCAAAGATCGTACCTAAATTGGCCGTGGGTGCAACAGTCTTTTACTTTTAAATTGTTTGAATCAAATTGAAAATTGGTTGGGTTTAAGAATAAAAGTGTAGATAAAGAATAAAACCGCTGAGATGTTTTATATTCTCTTCACGCACATGTGCGGCTGCTTCCTACCTCGTGTTCGACTTACACAGTCAACATGAGCACACTGGACCCACTTTAGAAACTACCATGATGTAAAAGGAACCAAACGGCACCTCCTAAAGTGGGAGGGACCGCCTGAAAGCAGCGAGCAAATTCAATTTCGCCTCATCACTAACTTTTGGACCATTGCATTATAGTCCGGTAACTTTAATTCACGAGTGATCGGAAAATATTCTATTCGCGGCTGCAACTTTTTACGGAAATAGGACTCAGTTGGTAAGCCGAGAGGACGAGAGAGGGAGGGATAAAGGCGAATCCTCCAGCTAAGCCCGACCCCGAAAAAGTAAGAAAGTGAGATGAAATCAGGACCGAATATGGCAGAGAGAAGGTGAACAGGAGGAAACTCCATAGCCGAGGACGGGACAATGACAGTCGAAACAGCAAAGTTCACTTTGAAGGCAAGTTCTGGGGCGTTTGGGAGTGCGGCGAAGGCAACTTTTGGGGGAGTCACTCAGTGCCAAACAGAGGCGGCTGGGGCTTTTACGACATGCTGAGGCAGACGGCGTTTTCATCGCGACCGTTTGGAGCCGTAAACTTTACTGTTTGACTTAACCTTAAACACAGAAAATACTTATTACAAACCACTTGAATCAAAATCCTAACAGCTGCAGACTTCCTGACGGCAATTAGCTTCGTGATGGATGGTTCGGGATTGAGAAATTTTCCCCTCTTCGTTCTTACTCTATCCCACCAATTGGTTTGGTGGTTCATATATAGCGAATTTTTGAAGAAAATGAAGCTATTGCAATGGCTCTAACATTTTTAAAATCAAAATGTTTGTAAATTGTCTTCATTGAAATCCGTTTTGAAGCACTCTAAAACGAATACTAGAGTTCAATTAACACTTTTTCACACACACAAACACACACACATATTCGGCTTCGCATATTATAGGAGGGACGCCCTATTGAAATTTATGACCGTGACATTTTTATGGGTGTATTCGTGTAATCGCCGAAAGATGAATACGAATATAATCACAGATGACACAGTTGAATCACATTATCGCGATTACAATCGTATTCGTATTCGACGATAATATTATGCCCAACCCTGGCCAGCAGCGGGTGTCCCCCTAGTATATATATATATATATATTGAAATCGGGGATTTCATAACTTTGTTGAGGTGCGGTCGATTAAGTACACAGGCTTTTGTAACCAACGTTTCGTACTTATATTCGTACATCATCAGGGTTACGAGTGGTGTTGGACGGTGAGTACCACAGCATCTGTAAACTGATAAGTAGTAATAAGAATTCACTGCATTTCAGAGAGCCGTACAAAGAGGGCCTTTTAACACGAAACTCACGTTGTACGCGTGTACTTACTTAATCGACCACACCTCAACAAACATCTGAAATCTCCGATTTCAATATTCACTATACGATTCACGGTCAACAAGATTATCAAATATATATACAAATAAATTCCGTTCTTACGCCAAAAAATCACGCTTTCCAAATGAAAGGAGGAGTTCGTTGGCTAGCACTTTATGAGCACAATAAATTGGTCGAATTTGGAAAAAATGTATTGAAATAATAACTAAAAAGGAGAAAAAACGGCTGAAAAATCGTTAAATTAATATTTTTTGCAGAATATTGCTTATATAAATTTTACTGACTATAAAGTAGAACATTGAACAATTTATGTACACAATTATGCTGAAAAATTTAATTAAAGTTCATTGAAATTTGCTTAAAAATCTATATAAGTTCCAGTCATGCAGCATGATCGTATGAGTGAATTTTCCTAATTTATCTGTCGTATTATAATATTTTGTAATGTTATGAAATTTGAGCAATTTCAGTAGAAAGTAATTGTTAATTTTATGGCAAAAAAACTTGTGCTAAACGAAATTCGGTGATTCAAAAAATATTTTGGAGTTTGAGGTTTTTTTCAGTTTTTATAGATTTTTCACCCAATATTGATGGAATTTAAGTACGTTTTTTCGTCATAAGTTTGTTCAAACATTTTTTGATGTCCTAGTTAATCATTGATAAATTTGTTATGACGGAAACTCTACTAAAATTTTTAACTTTAAAGATTTTTGGCTGTTTTTAGCGATTTTAGCATGGAACATGCTTTTACGATAGACTAACTAGCCGAAAAAGGTCACGCGGAATGGGTGACGCGGGATGGGGTGACGCGGATGGGGTGACGCGGATGGGGTGACGCGGATGGGTGACGAAATTTTCTTTTCTTATTCAAATTTTTTTACAACTCAGAAAACAAAGCAGATAAAGCATGTTCCATGTTTTTTTAATTTTAGCTGAAAGCTCAAAACAGAATCAACCGGGGGGTCCAGGGGGGCTTCCCCCCCTGGCGGGGTGAAGGGGCGGAGCCCCTTCCGAGGCCCCTGGGCCGTGTTTTTCAGTATATTTTTGCCAACAATTATTGCCCAACAGAGAGAGAGAGGGAGAGGGAGAGAGAGAGAGAGAGAGAGAGTTTGACTGTTTGAGAGAGAGATAAATCTGAGAGAATTAGAGAGGTCCCCTCTTACATCAGAGAGAGAGAGAGAGGGAGAGAGAGAGAGAGAGAGAAATTACAAGGAAAAAATCACAGTTTGCGCTTTCTCATGTGTATATAATATATATACATATATTTCTATATGAGAAAGCGCAATCTTCAAGAATCGTTTCAGAATGCCTCAAAACGGATTTCAATGAAAAATTTTTCAAAAATTTTTATTTCAACATTTTCCGAGCCATTGCAATAGCTTCGTTTTTTACGAAAATTTGATATAATCTGCAAAAAAAAGATAAAAATTGAAAATATCTTTTTTAATAGCAGATTATCATTTTGAATACGTTTTTCGTCACAATAATTTTAGTTAACAATTTCCTTGCAATCAAAAAGCTCAAATTTCAAAAGAATTTAACATTATAAAATACGATAAGTTTTGAAAATTTGTTCATACGATCATGCTGCATGACTGGAACTTTTTCCTACTGGGACTTAATTAAAAAAAAAAAAGTCTGCCAAGCAACGTGGGCTTCCTCGCTTAGTGGCTTAGTGTAACATAAACCGATTAATCGGTTATCTAGATAGTTCATGTTCGGACATGCACACACCTTACCATCGATCGAACGGCATTCACCATCTACGGTATGAACGGGACCAACTAAGAGCTAACGGGCAACTTCTCCGTCCATTTCATCAAAATCGGTCTACCAATTACGGAGATTGGTCGGAATCCATTTCAGGTTGGCATATGATTAATATTTTCTAAAAACAATTGCAATGAAATCCATACTACGCCATCCCAAGCCCTTTACCTAAGTGCCCTCAAAATTTGAACGAAATGGGACCGCCGATGAGGATCAGTAACCCTCTCATTGATTTTAAATAGTGAACATGATTTAAGTGATTTAAACGTTAGGAAAGTTCATGATATAAAGAATTGAAGCTATTCCAATACGTTAGTTTGCTAAGGAAATTCGGTTTAAGAAACATGAAGAATAGAAATGTGTGCTTGTGAATGGTATCCACTTTTAAGCGAAATACAAGGCTATGGCATCATGAATTTTCAAGTTCCACTTTTCTTTAGGTACGTGTTACCTATTCATACAGCCAACTCGCTTCCGATCTTTGCTGATTCCGAAACGTCTAGAGCAACCTGGAACTAAGCGGCACTATCCCGTAGAAGCCACTTCCCCCAAACGAAGAGCTTTCGTGATAGCCGGCGGATGTCGGCTAGTTTATAGTAAACGCGTAGACAAGCCCTGCAGTAGCTGGTTGAGGGCAATGAGGCGGAGTCCCGGAGGTCCTTGAGAAAACTCCCTCTCGCCTCCCACTCCTGCAACTACTGCCTGTGGCAATCTCAAGGGAGCCCTTTACCCTTGGGCAAAACTCCGTCTGCTTTTATGGAGTTACGGGCTTAATACGTCACCCCAACCTACCAAGCCTCCTATACCTTTCCTTTCGAGAGTCCTACAGCCGTTTATTCTCCTATATCAAGAATCGAGACCATTAACACCGATCAACGCAACAAGTTCCTCGAGGACTTGACAGCTCACCATTACCCAAGTCATGTGTAGCACTACAGTAGAATCAATATATTTTGCTCTACCTACTCAATAAGTTATAACGAGGCTATACGTAAAATGGAAATCAGGTAGAATGGTATTGAGTTGAAAGGATCGCAAAATTCGTCCGCAAGTCCTAATCCTTTAGGGTTTGATACGGATACATAATTCACATGTATTTACGAGGGGCATCACGAAAGTAAGTTGACCCTTTTTTAAATAATTCAAAAATACTTTGAAAATTTTGGAAAAAAAAATGTTTATTTTCTTTCTCACAAACTATTTTTCCACATAACCGCCATCAGTTGCTTCACATTTTTGGTACCGTGGTAACAGTTTTTGTAATCCGGTGTTGTAGGTACCAATCTGCCGCCAAACTGGGAAACCAGATTTCCACTTCTTGTTTGAGGTCCGCCTCTGATAAGTGCTCTAGATGCTCTTTTAGATGAGGAAAAAGGTGAAAATCACTTGGAGCAAGATTAGATGAATAGAGAAGGTGACCAAATACGTCCCAATGAAATGACTTGAGCGATCCGAGCAGAGTGGGGGTTGGCGTTATCGTGGAAGAGGGAGACTGTGCTCACAACAACACTTCGGCGATGGTTCTGGATCGCTCGTCGAAGTTTTTTCAAAACCTTATTTTTTTTTTTTTAAGATTTTGTTTTTCTCGGACAAAAATCGAATTACACTACACAATTCGCCACATGGAGGGGGTCTCCATGTTTACAATGAGGTTGACCCTTATTGCTATCCAAAGAGTTTGAAATTTTTCCAGTGCTTCCATCACATCCACATTAAACTTCACTCCGAGTTTCAGCCTTCCTGCTTTCCTATGGGCGATTAAGCGTTCCGCTTATGTCTTTTTCAAACTACGAGAAAAGAAAATTTGATTTTTGTAAATTAGAGAGAAACTTTTGCCATGGAGAAACGTGGTTCCCCAGTTAACGTCTGATGTTCAAGCCTGGAGGAACATTCGCGCCCAAAACATTCGAGTGAGCTCTCTCTGACTGAAGCAGCATTAATTTATTTTCTGTGGGTCTCATTTTCTTCAATACCTTCATACCATAGCAGTCATCAAATGTAGCATCATGTGACGAGGCATGGCGGCTTACTGGCATATCTTCACTTTTCATAAGTACTGATGATCTATGGTTATTAACTCGCAAGTTAAGTGCTGTCTCCGCTTTTCCTACGTAGAAGGCAGGGCATTGTTCGCACAACAACTGATACACACACATAGGCGTCTGGCAATCTGCTGACCCTTTGCATGCATATGCGTTGGGGTTATTAGCAGACGTGAAGTCATCCTCTTCTATAGGCAGTGCGCAAACATTACACCTGCGCTTGTCACAAGGATGCAACTTCTTGGTGGTGACGCCGTCCTATCCGATCTTCTATGGGTCAGGATATCTCCAATAGACGATCCTTGTCGAAAAGACATTGATGGTACTTCTGAAAAGACTCTTTTAGTCACTGGGTTTTCTAAGAGGAAAGGGTAAAGATCGTTTAGAATTTTGTTCATCTTCTCAATGCCGAAAAAGAAAGTTGTTGTGAGTTAGACTTTTTCGATTGGATTTCGGGGTGTCGGGTGGTGTTTAATGTGCGAAGGAATAATCTTTTGCCTTACCATTTTTTTTGGGTATCCTCTGTTCACCAATTTATCTGCTAAGTTCTTCAGGTATGTGTCCTTGTCTGCATCCTCACTACAAATACGATGACCCCTTATTGAGAGAGCTCTTGGTATAGACTGTTTTGTTTGTCGGGGATGGCAGCTTTCATAATGGAGATTTAGTTGTTTATCTGTCGGTTTGATGTTTACTGAAGTGGTGAGTATGATGTCTGTTAGTCGTATGTTTACAGCAACATTCCTTGATGTAAACATCTACAGCTACCGTGTCATCTTCGCTATCACCATGTACTCAACCTTAAGCAGACTTCGCTTTGTACTTCGCTTTGTACTTTGCATTACACATACCTACCATTTCCAGCTACGAATAGCTCTTTCTTTTACAGTTGACCTCTTGCTCACACTTCCACGGGTCCGGCTCCTCCTCTTGCAGCACAACTCTTCTGCTGCATCATACTCGACTCTTCTGCAGTAAACCTTCATTGCCTCACACATCTTCTTCATCACTTCTCTACTCAACACACCACTATAACCCGTACCAATTGTAAACCGGGCATTGTTAACAATCCGCCGTTATATTGTAAAACGGTCAGCAAGAAGTACACCACATTTTTTTTTCTCATAAAGGGGGAGGGGTGTAGTATAAACCCGGACCCGTGGGATCTTGTTACCCTTATCTGGCCTAAGAGGTGTCCCCTCACCAGACCAGCAGATATAAAAGATCCAACAGGGCCACTGAAATATACCATTCTCAACCAAGTCTTCATGGAGTTATTATTCCAAGATATCCTGCATCTTTTCCTTACAAGATATCCTCGCTGAACTTTTTTTTAGGCAATCCCACATATTACAGCACCAATCCTAATGTTATTGTAAACATTAGAAGTTCTGGCAAAATAAACAACAACTAAACAAACTAGAACTAAAAAATAAAATAAATAAGTAGTAATGACGATAATAAATAAATAAAACTAGCGCGAAAATTATTTGACCAGCATTTTGACCGTCTTATTACATGGTCCAACCATTCAGGATGTTTTGAAACGAAATTGGGTGGTTACGTTTTCTTCCAATCATCGATGATTCATTTAATCCAGTGAATTAAGAAATTGAATTGAAATCCTAATTAGGAAATCTCTCGCTGAAGAGGGTCTCCCTGAAAGGGTGCAATTAAAGACTGACAACCGCGCGGGTTCTTTTTTCGAATCGAATACTTTCGATCACATGCAGCTGTTACCGAAATTAATTTATAATCACACGTAATAAAATTTAGTCTTAGGCTATGTATGTGATCCAAACATTCGACCTTCAGTGCCATGAGTACCAGAATAGAATGTTTTGTAGAATGATTACCTAGTTGAATCAATTTCGTAATCTTTAAATCTTGATAGTCCGCCATATAAAACGGTTTGAAAAGGGTTGGCTCGAAAGCATTCGAAACAAACTAGCTGTCGTGCAGGAAAAGGGAACAAAGAGTGGAATGGGGAGAACAGGAAACGTTAACCCTGCGTTGCTTTTGGCCCGTGCGTGACTGGTAAGTGGCGGACGGCTTATCGGCCGAGATAAGATAATGAAGGTTACTCGACTACAGATAGAAAGGGAAAGAAGGTGTGTTATTTGGCAAGTTACAGGTGACCCCTGGATTAACCGCCTAACTATTCACGTGGGTAACGTAGTTGTAGGTAGCGTTCCCGCAGCCAATGCGGCGCCCGCTTTTGCTTCGGGATGCCAACTTCCTCAATAAACTGTTGCGGTCGCTCTCCAATTTGTTCTTGACGCCGCGAGCTCAGCTCCCCTTTTAGGAGCCCCACCTATACGATTCCCCAAACGAACCGTCCAAACCAGTTCCTGCTCCACCAGTCAAAGCTAATGGACTAATATACGTAGATATTATTAGAATTTCGGTAGTAAAATTGGGAAATATCTATATTTAATAGAGGAATGTTTGTTTTAGAATATGTGTTTAGTGGAGAATCATATACAGTTTGTTGAACATAAATTAGAACGTTTGGAAAAAAGTGCATGAATTTTGGCTTTCTAATTCTGTGAAGAATTTTCTGAAATATGTGAAGAAATAGACTAGAAAATAGAAATCGCTTGAAAAAAGAAAACGAATAAGTATTTTAAATCCCGCGTTTTAATCTGATGTTTTTGAGGGGGGGTCGTAATTGTGAGTATTAACAGATTTTAAGCACAGAAAGTTTTCAAACTTCAGGTGAGGAAAAGTTGAAATTATATGTGAATAATTACAAAAGTTCTATCCCCCGATCATTCATAATTATGCATTATTATGACGTTTTTCCATCGGAATTCTTCACAATATGAATTGCAATGGCCAAATGAAACTACCACGATCTAGTTATGACAGCTTGGACCATTTCTAATCCTGTAAAACATAAATCTTAACGGTCAGACAGGACTTCCCAAAGACAACAAATTCGTGTCACAGTGATCGGATCGCTAATCAATACTACTGCAAGACACGGAGAAGAACAGACAGCTACCGAAATAAAGATGTAGGTACCTCAGCATAGTTGAACCGAGTGCAGCAAAATGTTTAAACTCTGATGAATGTCTAGGCCATCAACATGCAAATAATATGAGCAGAGCTGCACGTCAGTTCTACAATGCCAACAAATAAATGAGCAGAATAGCACTGTTGAATGAGAATTTCAAGTAGTAGAATGTCAAGTTTAATTGAAAACACTGCAAATTATTACACAAAGATTTATTATTAGTTAAATGTTTGTATGCATATTACATAGCCTTTCTTCGTAGATCACTGGTCTATAAATAATTACGTAACAAATTTTGTATCATGTTCTCTAGCAACACCAGGCGAGACCGCCCCCGGGCCGACCGAGAGCCCCGAGCCGAAACCAAAAAATAAACAAGCACACGGCCAAGCATTCAATAAATTACATGCATACTAAATATTCTTTCATACAGTTAAAACTAATCATTCAGTATCAAACAACAATACTCAAAATGCATACACAAATCAAAAACAAAAAACAAGACATCTAAGAATTAACAAAAGGCTTTAAATTATATCACAGGTTATCTAAAATGCTAGCGCGAGTACTCTTATAAATATCCTCGGCTGCTGACAAACACATTATCTATGGCTACCGGTATGTACAAATAAACTCAATTCAACATATAAACTTAATGAATCCATTAATTTAAACAAACGCATATAAAATTAAACACTTTTACGAAACTAGATCACTGTTCAAACTTGTATGACTAGATTTAAGGAACTCGTCAATACTATAAAACGCCAAATTACATAAATACGATCGAAGCTTGTTCCTAAATGTTCTATATTCCAATCTCTTGAAAGAATGTGGTAGGATATTAAAAAAATGGACTCCCCAATAGTTCACAGCATTTCGACAAGCCTTGACCCGATTCCTTTTCAAAGATAACAGGTCAGAAATTCTAGTCGAATAGTCGTGAATTTCATTTCTAACCTCATAACTATTTTGATGTTTTCTCACGTAGCAAGCACTCTCAAGTATATAGATTGATGGTAAAGTAAGTATATTCAACTTTTTGAACGCTGTTGAACAATCATCTCTATATCCAATGTTAGCTAGTACACGTATAGTTTTCCTTTGTATGGAAAATATACGAGAAGATGACGGGGCATGCCCCCAACAAATTATACCATAACTTATCATACTTTGGAAGCAACAATGATATGCCTGCAGAAGCCCATTTTTACTCAACTTCTGTTTTAACATTCTTAAAAGAAACAATGCTGAATTGCAGCGTTTTGCTAATTCTGAACAGTGTTCTAACCAGTTAATTTTGGATCCATGTTAAAGCCCCAGAAACTTGACTGACGGTGGATTAAGAGGAACATCTACATTTGAAATTTTTTTTAAAGAGCTCATTAGATATTGCGTTTTAGATCGATTCACTTCTAGTCTATTAGCTTTGAACCAGTCAATCACCTGATCTGTGAGGAGAGAATGAGAGGAGGTAACTTCATCAATAGTCGGCATTTTGCTTATAAGTGATGTGTCATCTGCGAATAGGATTAGTTGATCTGGTACTATAGAAGGAAGGTCGTTGATAAAAATCAAAAAAAGCAGAGGTCCTGAAACGGAACCCTGGGGTATACCTATCTTTATGATTGAATAATTGGAAAATCTCCCCAAGTGAGAAACTGATTGTGATCTGTCACTAAGGTAGGACTTCATCAAGGAGATGGCGCTAGCACAGAACTTATAATTCCCAAGCTTAGCTATCAAAAGATCATGCGATATGCAGTCAAAACATTTTGTGATATCTAAGAGAGAAGTCAAGCAAAATTGTTTTTAGTCAAATCCATCCAAAATACAGTCCATCAGTTGAAGAATCGCGTCAACCGTCGACTTTCCACTCCTAAAGCCAAACTGATTTTCGCTGAATAAGCAATTTACCTCAAAATGTAGTGTGATTTGAGCTTTTAAAACCTTCTCAAAACTTTTAGATAGAACTGGTAGCTTGACTATTGGTCTATGATTTTCCACTTTGTCTTTATCACCTTTCTTAAAAAGTGGAGTTACTATGGATACCTTTAGTGCATTAGGGAACTCGCCGTTCATGATACTATCATTTATCACAAATGTTAATGGAGTTAAAACATTGCCGAGAACACCTTTCATAATTTTAGAATTCATATCATAAATGTCAAAACTAGAAGAATTTTTCAAAGATTTTATTGCTGAAACTATGTTCAGACCATTGACTTTAGAAAAACAGAAAGTTTCTGTGTTTGGGACTGAAAAATTCAGAGGGTCGAGATTTGATGAAGGGATCCTCTTAACAATATCTTGTCCAACCGTACTAAAATAGTTATTAAAGGACTCTGCAGAAATATTTTTAGAAGCTATGACACTGATGTTACTCCTACTAGATTTCCTATTATCATTTATCAGCTGCCATAGTGCTCTTTGAGGATTTGGAGCTTTACTAATTATTCTATCGTTAGAGTTGATTTTAGCATTTTGTAAAGCTTTTTTATATGTCTTTCTAGCATTTCCTCTTGAAATCTTGATTCCTTCGTCCTTGGTAACGTCGTATAATTCATTATAGAAATCCACTGTCCTTTTCAGAACAGTAAGATGATTATTATACCAATTTCCTCCTACGGTCATATTTGGTTTAACTTTGGTAGTTTTTAAAGGAAGAAAAAAGTTTATCAGCTCTGTCAGAAAGCTTATAAAAAGGTCCCAACGTTCATGTGTGCTTCTACCTGAATTGAGGAAATTCCAATCAGTCTCAAACAATTTTGCATTTAAAAGTCCTAATCCATGTTCAGTAATAGGTCTTGTTTGTTTTTTAATAGTCGAAGTAGTGGGTAATGTCTCAGAATCACACCCAAAAATAATCGGAAAGTGATCTGATATGAATGTCCGAAGAACTAAAGACTGTGAATGATTTTCATCTATATTTGTAAATACATTGTCAATGCATCTTAAACCTCTTGTTGGCTCCCTGGAGTTAAATAAATCAACAATTAGATCAAACTCCCCATTTTTTTTAATGAAGCAAACATTAAAATCCGCAGCGATTACTACCCTCTTATAATTTTTTACCCTCTCAAGCACTTTTTCAATCACTTCCAGGAAACCATCCAAATGAACTTTATTTGTACTCGGGACCCTGTATGCAGCAATATAAATTGTGTTAGTTGAAAATAATTGTACTCCTACTACTTCACATATATTAGGAATTGAGTAATTATTCAAATCGTCAAGACATCTGAATGAAAGTGACGATCTTACCAATAACATTACACCTCCACGCTCCTGATCCCTACGACAGAATGCTGATGCCACAGTAATACTTATACCTTATAACATAAACATAGGTACCTACAACAAAAAATTAATAATGTTAAATAAAACACCTTCCTATTGACCAGTATTACATAGTTATTGTATAATTTCAATCGATACTTATTTATGGTTAATTAGAGGATGCGCTGTAAGTTTACACATGTTTTCCTACACACCCATGTTGATTGTTATTTCTGAAAGAGTGAATGGATGAATGTAGACCGATTCGGGTGATCTTGTTCAAAGTTTGAAACTGGACAGATCAATATCGAACAAAAAATGCTGCAGATGATTATGGCACAGGCTTACCATTCCCATATGAGACAGCCCTCGCACGGTGATGAGAAGGGTTACAGACTAATTCACTGGCATCTCTATCCCTGAAAATGTAATCAGAATGTTGAAATTCAACGAGTAATGCTGCTAATCTGATCCTCTTCCTAAAAGTAAAATTTATAATCCACCAAAAATATCATCATCGTTATTTTAAATGGGCAAATTCTATCATTTTAACGATATTCGAGTTCCCCCATAGCTCTCCCAGGGTACGTTCACGAAAATGGTGATATTGGATAATCGGTAGTATTTACATAAGAAATCACTTATCATCCAAACAGCTGTAGATGTTCGGGGAAATGTTTTCTAAATAAAATCATTTAAAACTACGTAAATTTGTTCACTCAATATGAGCCTGAAGATCTATTTTTTTCATCAGTGTACGTACTGTACAGACGGTACTGAGCTGTGCGATATAATATTTATTGTGATGTTTCCTACGGGAAACACGGTATGAAACATTGTTTCGGCCATTTCGTGCTCTTTCAATGTAAACATTATGTTCCATGCATTCACAATTATTGATATGCATTTTTATCATGAACTATGTTCAATACGTACCCTACGAAATGGGACCTAATATTGTGGTATTATTAATATTTATTTTCAAATAAATGTCACATGCCGACTATAATGCGTAGATTTAGATAAGTTTTAAACAAATTTTGAGTTAAACTATTTCAAAAACGGAGTGGAACACTCCATAGTTCGAGAACGGACTATGTTTTCTGTCCGAATCCTCAATCATATTCAAGATATGCCTATGAATTTTAAGAAAGTGTTTCAAAGAAACCACTTTCCTTTCGCGTTAAAACCTGCTTCAAGTCAACTAAATTTGATTTTCGAGTTTTTTTTTCGAAATCAACGTTAAATTTTTTAGTAGAATTGTGACTTTTTACTATCGAAAAATACCAACTAAATATCGTACAGCCAGCTGAAACACGATCTGTTTTAAAAATAAATATTTCTGAAAACTGGTGAAACTTGAAGTTTTAGATGCCTACAATTTTTTTTGGATATTAATAAATCTCATAAAAACAGTTTCTACTTAAAAAAGAAAAAAGTGAGCTTTAGAACGGTTTGTTCATCGTTGTGATTTCGTTTCAATTTGGTAGATATATTTTAGCTGGAATTTGAAAAAAACGTGGTCCCAGATGTGACAAGGGGGGTGCAAGAACTTTTATCGTGCTCGCAATAATTGTTAGCTTGACAAATACAGACGACACAACGTCTCACTGGAGAAGGAGCGTGGTTAAAAAACCATAATGCCGGTCATTTTCCGCTCTTTTATTAAAAACTAGACATTTAGCGTCCAGAGCGATTTTCGCCCGGACACCTTGACAAAAAACCGCACTGCCCAGGCCAAAACTGCACACCTAGCAACCCTGCTTGCGAGGGGACGTGTTGTAAGCACATCACTGAGGCCATTGAGTCCCTTTCTCGATTAGAGTGGGTTGCTGAGGGTGGGCGGCTGACTGAAGAATTCAAAATTACCTATCAACAGCAAGCATCCGTTAATTCTTCCCAAGAGTGCACCGTTACCTGGCCGCATCTATGAGTATTATCATCATGTCATGCTGCATGCTGTCCCGCAAGCCACACACGCTGTAATTCAAACTCGTTATTGGATTATTTGTATTCGCTCAACACTTCGACAACGTATACACTGTTGTGCTGTGTTTTAAAGACCGTGCTACACAAATTCATCCCGTGATGGCTGATTTACCAACACTTCGTGTCACACCTGCTCGACCCTTCACCCGTGTGGGTGTTGATATGGCAGGGCCACTTTTGGCAAAGGAGGGCACTGGACGTAGGAGTCGCACATTGAAAGTGTGCATTTGTATGTTCGTTTGTACGTGCACTAAAGCAGTGCACATTGAGTTGGTTGGTGACCTGACTAGTGCATCCTACCAAACTGCATTGGATCGCCTCATTGCTCGACGGGGCTTATGTCAGAAGATTTTCTGTGGCTGTGGAAGAAACTGTGTGAGGGCGGCAAGATAGCATAGGGAGATCCAACGATTCTTGAGACAAACTGAGAATGAGATGGCTGCTTGTCTCTCCAGTCGCGAGATCGAATATTCCTTCAATCCTCCAGAATCACCCTGGATGGGTGCCCTTTGGGAGGCCGCCGTAAAATCGAGCGAAACTCACCTTCGGAGGATCATCTTTAACAAACTTCTCACCTGTGCAGAATTGATACCTTTCTCAATCGTGTTGAAGCAGTGCTCAACACACTTATATATACGAAAAAGCGCAAACTTCAGGAATAGTTTCAGAATGTCTCAAAAGGGATTTCAATGAAGAAATATTTCAAAAATTTTTTATTCCTAAATTTTCCGAGGCATTGCAATATCTTCATTTTCTACGATAATTCGCTAAAAACCAGCTTAAACGGATAGTTATATCGCCAATATTTAGTTTTTAGGGGCCTCGGAACACCATGAATCACCATTATCGGCTACCTTTGCTCGTCCATCTTGATGTTCATGATTTGAACTCACGATACATAGATCGATAGCCGAATTACCTACGCGTTTGGTGCAGGGGAACGTTGCACAAGATTCATCTAGTTCACAACAATCGGAACTACTACTTATCTGTCGCTTACACCAACTGTACACGGTCCTTCCTTATTCTAATGAAACTATTACGAGGAAAACCAAAATTAAGAAATGGTGCTCAAGTCTGATTTGCCCTTCTTACTTGAACTTAGGCCAAAAGTACTAGAATTAGTAGACGTTCAATCACGATAAATTGAATCTGTTTTAGGGATCCTTCGGGTCAAGCTTCGGATATTTCTCTTATAATTTCGTCTACTGATGGTTTCCGCGCATGTGCAAACATCCCATTGTTTCAATCTCTATATCATTCTCGATTATCACCCAATCACGACAAAACTTTCTGGAATGGTGTGGGTGATGAATTTGATGGTTCCACACGCAATGGAACGTTCGAAACCAGTCATGCAACACGTATAGCTTCTTCATTTCCCAGACAAAAAAGAGAAAAGTCGTTGACAGAGTAAAGCCGTAGTTGGTCCATTATAGTTTATCATTGCCATGGATTTTAACGCATCCAACACACGAGAACGTACAATTATTGTTACGCACATAGCTCTCGAATTTCGATCTGATTTCTCTGGAAACCGATGGTTTAGGAATTACATTTAATAGGCCTTCCTAGAACAGCATTGTTTTAAAAATAGATAATAAAGATTGTCGGAAAATGCGCAATTTATTGCAAAGATCAGAAAGTAGTTCTTTAGAACGACCCTCTGAAACCATGACTTATAGACAAGGCTTCGTTAATAACAGGGACGCCTATTGGTAGGGGACAACCCAAGCCTGAGGAAAAAAATAACCACGTATGCATCTGTTTCAGACCTTTCTGAGACCGAATCCGTGGAAAAAAAACCATAGGTGCCCATATGTGTGTGTGACACAAATTTTGTCGACGCTGCCCAGACCACAATTCCCAACCGATTTTCGAGATTTTTCTTTGCTAGATCCCCATTTTCGTTTAGTTGTGCAACAAACCTCGGAAATTTTGAATTTCAAGATGGAAGGGGGTAATTACCGATTTTGTCAAGCGCTGCCCAAGCTACAAATCTCTGCCGATTCTCGTGATTCTTATTTGGATCCATTGTGAATTCAATATAGTTTTTGAAAATTTGTCAGGATTTTCAAATTTCATCAAGGGAGGGGGTGATTGATAAACCATGATGTTTCAACTATTTTCGTCCAATTTTCGTGATTCTTTTTGTTCAACTTAACGATAAACCGCGAGATTTTTATTATGTTCGTATTGTGTGATATCCCAAACCATTACTATTGTTGCCACTTCAGACTGCACGAATTCACGTGATGAGAATGATAGTGGACCTGACAGCCGCTGGTGTAGGCTTACCTTGAAATAAATGAAAAAGAAGGTTTTTTTCATCATGTTCTGTCTTGTTTGTTGATTACCTATTATTTCGTTAAGAGATTGTTGCAATTTTCAAAACCTCTTGTCTTAATCCGATTCATATTTACTTAAAAGTTCTTTCACTATTCAGTTTTAGTTTCACATGTTAATTTTTGTACTGTTTTTCCAAAATTTTGTCATGTGCATACTTAATTTCTGCTGTATCCTCCAATTTCATGTATAAAACCTCCAATTTCTAATGAAAAACATCAATTGATTTCTAAAACTTCGAAATAAATGTGTAAAACCTTCAATTTGATGAGTAAAACCTCCAATTTGACGTTCGAATACTATATCTCAGTTGGGGTCTCATTTTCGTGTACCTGTATAATGGTAAATAGGTGTACATCTGTACATTCCATTTCTGGGTAGTGTAAGACTAATATTAATATGATGCCTACACGATTTGTAAGCTCCAATTAATATGTATACTTAAGTACTGAGAAGGTGTTTTATTGTGTTTGGTTATTAGTCTCCAATACTTAAAACTCCCTTCCAGCTAAACCCCTAACTTAAGAAAACTTCCAAATTTCGAGGTTTAATCCCCGATTCCCATTAACTCAACCCCTGACCTCTATGAAGGAATATCAGGTATCTTGGAATAATTTCAAGGCAGATGTTTGACCATTATGAAACGTATTTATTCAAAAGTAATTTATTATTTTAATAAAATCCTATCCCTAGAACCAGGACCTTACATGGATTTAAATCAAAACTAACCATAGATTATTCTTGACGATATGAGCTCTGGAAAATCGGGAGTCCTCCGCCACGGATTTGTTGGATTCTTGAAGATTGGCTATGTCTCCTTTCAATCCTAGGCGATGGTACTTGCAGTGTGGGGACTTAGCACACTGAAAGGATTCTGAACCGGGTCGGCTATAACTTCTCACGTTTACTAAAGTCTTTCCACGTATACTTTACAGGTTACACGACCACAATCACAAGTAGACAGGCTGCTTTTAGGGCAGGTGATGGCTCTTGGACGTTACTGGGTAGAATGCTCTTTCTCTGAAGTTCCAAAATCGTCCCGGGGATTTTCCTGCGCATGCTCAGGCGTCAGGGGCGTTAGATGGATTTCGACCAGCCCTCCAAAGGATGCCATTTAACTTTGGTTTCCATGGTATCGGCCGTATTCCACGGTATTCAAGGCACCGCCCTGGGGGGTGTATTTTCCGTTTTTAGGGAACCAATGACTGACGTCTGAGCGGCGATCGAGAGGGGACTAAAAATTGCTGGGTGGCTTTTCCCGGCCGGCGCGTGCGGTCAGCGATCAGCACTTTTCGATGAGGTGGATTTAAGAAATTCGTCCGTTTCCCGGGGCCGTGAGATTGCTGTACCTTGAAAGTTCCCAGGCTTAGAAGGCTGACGGTGCTGACGTATTTCCTTTTGATTGTGAGCCATATTTGGGCTCACAGGTAGTCACATGTGGAGTAACTATATTGGATTTTGATGATTCAGTAATGAAGAGAAAATAAATTAACATAATAGGCCTTCATCCTCACGTCGAGCTGGAGGATACTTCAACGACTGTTCAAATTATTAATCTTCCCATTCTTTTGTTGCGCAAATAACACAGCCTCCTACACTGAAAAAATGTCGTAATGCAGCATGATCGTATGGACAAATTTTCGTACATTGTCATATTATATTGTGTTAAATTTTTCTTTAATGTAAGCACTTTGAGTCCAAAGAAACGGTGATATTACCCATTTTATGAGAAAAAACTTTTTCCAGATAATATTCCGAGATTAACTAAATTTTTCTGCACAATTCGGTGAATGAAATTTTTAAGGTAGTAGTTCATTGTTGGTAAGCTTTGTTTGACTAAAATTCTGCAAAGAAATATAAATTTAAAGACTTTTAACAGTTGTTAGCTATATTTAGTGATTTTTCAATTATATTTCTTGAAATTTGACCAATTTAATGTGCTCATAAACTGTTGGCCAACGAAATCATCCTCTAATTTGGAAAGCTTGTTTTTCTTGGCGCAAATACGGACTTTTTTTCTCAATCCTAAGGAGAGTGTTATTGTCTGATGACTCACACATATATGCATACATATGGAAAATTGTTGAACTCGTTTCAGAATGCCCAGAAATCAATTTCAATGAATGATCGGAAATTTTGATTTAAAAAATGTTGGAGCTATTGCAATAGTTTCAATTTCTACGAAATTCTCATATTGAAAAGTATGGGTTTCCATTGGAACTGAATCCGATCCTCAGATCAGAAATACTAAATACTGTTTCAGAAATACATTATCGAAAGTCGATTATCTTTCGGAAGAGGTTCTTAAGCGGATATGTCGACATGTTTCTTCACCCTTCATCCCCTTCGATGAGAAAATGTGGTATAGAAGTGTTGTGGAGCCTTCCAAGACGATGTTGAGTTGAGGGAGAGTCCCACCCCCACCCTTCCTCTTCCTCTTCATCCAACGCGGCCAGTATTTCACACGTTTCGTCCTCTTTGCCCTCTCCCACCTTCAGAGCTAACGAGCTTTCCCTCGCAGGGATCATCTGTCACTAATACAATCGAATGAAAGGAAAAGAATTGGAGAAGTGAGCTTCCTCGCCATCACACGTGCGCTTTCTGCCCGCACTGCCCGATGCCACTTTCCCTGCTACCTGGAGAGTCGGGTGAAGATTACTTAAGCTTTGAAAAATAAAATGTCTGAACACTCGACGAAGTATATTGGTGTTGGAGCTGTGACTACGCGTAGAATATATACCTAAATGAGAAGGATGTGATAAATGGATCTGTCTGTGAATCCAGCGTGTTTCAAGGGATGATCTCACAGATCATTTGCAAATAGTAAAAATAAACATGGTCCCGAAACTGTTCCCTGAGGGATTGAGAATCCCGAATACTTCGAACCACTTAAGCTTTCACGGATTTTGCTTCCGAGACTGCAAGGCAGCGGAAGCTTTGTTTTCACTTTCGAAATGAAAAAAAATTGTTTGCTCCAAAATCAAAATTTCTACTCGAATTTTGCGTTTCAGAGCCTCCTGAACAAATTTGGTTCGGTGTCTGTCTGTCTGTCTGTCTGTCCGTCCACATTTCCTTGTAACAGCCATAACATCCACAATTTTGATCCGATTTTAACCAAATTTTCAGGGATCGTGCGGGTTAAGCTCTAGATGCTCCCCTATTAACTTCATCATGATCGAATTAACGGTAGCTTCTGCGCAGGCGCTAACGTGAATTCCTTGTGACGGTCATAACTCGGTCAATGTTGAACGGATTTCGGTCAGATTTTCAGGGAAGATGTGAGTAAGGTCCCTTAAGGTCCCATGAGACAATCATCATAATTGCGTTAGCGGTACGCTCTGCGCATGCGTGAACGAAATATTCTTGTTACGGTCCTTGCAACAGCCGTAATTTCCACAATTTTGATGCGATTTTCTTCAAATGTTTAGGGATTGTGCGGGTATAGCTCTACATGGTCCCCTATCAGTTCCGTCATGATCGAATCAACGGTAGCCTCTGCGCAGGCGCAAACAAAATTTTCTTGTTTCGGTCATAACTCGGGCAATTGTGAACGGATTTCGGTCAGATTTTCAGGGATGATGCGGGCAAGGTTTCTTGAGGTCTGGTATTACATTCTTCGCGATCATCAGCAGCGGTACGCTAGGCGCATGCCCGAAAATTATGTTTTTGTTACGGCCCAAGAATGTTTTAATCATGAATTTAGATCAAAATATTAATGAAATCCTGTAAATCAATTAAAAACTCCTTCAGTTTTGATCCGATTTAGACGAAATTTTCTGGGAACATGCGGACTACATCCTGGATGGTCCCATATTAAAATCAAAATTTTCCTGATTAATTTCATTTATTATATGTACCATTCAGCTTTCAATTTCCCACCTTATTTATTCCCTGATGCCAGAACCGGTCGTTTCTAGTTTTCTGAAATCTAATGGTGACGTACTGTGAAGGTCACGAGGAAGCTCATGTGCCATTTCCTTGGCAGTGTATTGACTCTTTGTTTCCTTTCATTCAAATATGAGCTAAACCAGTTTATCTCCTTGCCATGGATACCTAACCCCTCAAGCTTGGACAATAAGAGTGAATGTTTTACGCAGTCAAAGCATTTTGCAACGTCTAAAAATACACTCCACCTTCTTATAAATACTTTCCTACCCTGGTTCATCTTGCATACGATTTCGGAAGAAACCTCCACCACCGCGTCTAGAGTGCTTTTTCCACTTTGGAAGCCGAATTGATTTGGGGATATAATTTTGTCCATTTCTATCCACCTAATTTGTTTATTTTTAATAATTTTAACAATTATTTTGCTGATGACCGGAAGTAGATTGGAATTGGAATTGATCCAGGGGTGTAAGGGACGTCCCAAGCATGAGAAAAAAAATACAACTACACACATAATACAAAACAAAACAAATGAAATACGAAAATACAAATACAAACACGTTTCAGATCATTCTAAGACTCCGTGACAAAAAAAAAAAAAAAAAAAAAAAAAAAAAAAAAAAAAAAAAAAAAAAAAAAAAAAAAAAAAAATAGATGTGTGTGTGACAAATCTTGTCGACGCTGGCCACAATTATCAACTGGTTTTCGAGATTCTTTCTTTATTCGATAACAATTTTAGTATAATTGTGCAACAAACTTCGGAAATTTTTAATTATCAGATGCAAGATGGCGAATGGAGGGGGTAAAGCCGAAAAACGTGGGGTTTTTTGACCAATTTCGTCTACCCAGGCTACGATTTTCAACCGATTTTTGTGATTCTCATTTTGTTTGATTCCAATTTCAGTTTCGTTGTGCAACAACCCTAGGAAATTTCGGATTTGCTGTCGAGGAGGGGGTGGAGGGGAAATTTACCGATTTTGTCAAGGGCTGCCCAAGATACAAACCTCTACCAATTTTTGTGGTACTTATTGTGTTCCATTATGAATTCGATATAGTTTTGGAGGGTATGTCAGGATTTTCAAACTTCATCATGAAAGGGGGTGATTAATAAGCCATGATGTTTCAACTATTTTCGTCCGATTTTCGTGATTCTTTTTTGTTCAACTTTGAATTTGGTGTAGTTTTGGAAAATCTAACAGGTCTTTCAAATTTCATGATGGAAATTTACCGTCGGTGGAGGGGGTAATGGAGGGGGTAACGATAAATCGTGAGATTTTTATTATGTTCATCAGACTTACGTGACTGTTTTTATTGTTTGTTCGATCCAGATTTTTGTCCACTTATGCAACCTCGGAAGTTTCAAATTTACCGTTCGTGAATGGGTTAAATGGTGGAAGTATTTCCAAGAAATCAGTATACTTTTTCTTCTCTTATTTTAATTCTCACCAAAATTATATACAATCCATTCATAGGGACGTCCCTTTATTGCATTCATTATTTACCAAAATTATTTCTCCTGCATATGTACTCCTATAAATTGAATTTCATATTCACGTACCTACCATGGAGTGCCTTCTTTCGCATTATTAGTTCATTATGGTTACATAGCAATAATATTTTATAACGTAGCTTAATAAATCAGCTTTCTTTCACACTACACAGCTGTTTAGGGTTCATGAGATGTGAAAAAATGAGAGCATTCCATAATGTGGCGAACCTTTCCGGAAGTGAAAACTGAGGGAGTTTTTCATATCATAGAGATCTATGAGGTTAGACCCTTATTCACCCTCAACTACAAATCTAATAAATATAATAATACAGTCATATAATTTCCTATGATGATGTAAGCTCGGTCTATTTAAAGTTTGGAGCCCTGACCAATGGTATTAGGGAAGTTGTAAAATAATATTTTCAGACTAATTATATTAGGTAAATGCCTTTGACCCTTCATTTAGTGAAGAGAAAACAAGAACTGTGTAAAAACTCATAACTTATTAAATAAGGATGAACAGTTCATTGTTAACTCTTGTTCCGAATTTGTTTACCAAAAGTCATTTCCAGAAATACACTTCTGGAAGAGGAAAGGGTTCAATTCTAATCAATCGTGAAAATCCTAGGATGAAATACTTTTCTCCTTATTTATATTCATTCGTTAAGAACGGAAAGCTTTTCAACTACTTTATTCTCTCTCGAGAAACGTCCAAGTTGGGGAAGAATAACTTTGGAAAAACTGCTTTTAGTCCTAATTAATTCAGCATTATTGAAATTACAAGTCTTTAGACGGAAAGCCATCACTTAGGAAGGAAGTGAAAATATTGAAAAGATGTACAACTGTTTTGGGCTTTTTGTTTATACGAGAAAAGAACCGTTGTTCGATAAAGATGGACGTCAATATCGCTGATAACTGTCATTAGGCTGAATTTTTGATTTTCCGTCACCATCCAAGCCGGACAGCGTAATCGTTGGAATCAATTAATGCTTCTAACTGGTTCATCGGTGGTATGCCGTTGTCGAATATTCATAAACTGGGGAAGTAAGCAGTACAATACCGCAACAACGAAACGAAATGACACGATACTGATGGAATGTGATTCATTTTCTTCTCTTAGATTTGAGGACAATGTGTTTGTTCTGGTAATGACTCAACGACAAATGCGAGTGTGACTAACATGCCGAACCGCTGAATGCTCGTACGAATCGGTTCTGCATATAGAGGAAGCACAATAGCATTTATTCGCGATAGGAACAATACAGATATGAAATCAAAGTGGGCTCAGTTTACGTATTGTTTTAAAGCTGATACTGGGTCGATAATATATGGTCTAGTCGTAGGCCTGGCATGTTGCTGTGGGATACATTTAGACCGTATTGAAAGTCCGTTTCTTGTATTTATTTATTTATTCAATCAAATACGGGCGAAGCCCAATATACAACAATACAAAGAAATATGCACGCAGGCTAAAGTTAAATGAAATAGTAGTTTTAAAGAAATGAATAGGATGAAAATATAAAGAGGAATACAATAATAATATGATATAAAAATGCTCTACTCTACCGCATTTAGAATCGAAACTATTTTTGATTTTAAATTGTTGATTTTGTCGTGAAAAAAATCGAGGTTGGGTTCCAGGCTGAGAAGATAGTTTGCCTGCTATGGAGTCTGGATATAGGTTGGTGGTTCATGTAAATTGGTGGGATGTAACGGTATGTTAAAAAGTAGATCGTGTCGATGCCGAAATGGAGGTGCATTGAAATTGATTTGGGAGAGTAAGGAGGGACAATTGATATGGTTGTTAAGTAGCTTATACGTGTCAGCAATCATCCTTCTGGAATCTAGAGTTTCGATGCCACATGTGTCCATGATTGGTCGGTAATGGAACTCATCGATATGCGTTTTGAAGGTAATACATCGTAGGAAACGTTTCTGAACACCTTCAAGCATGCATTTGTTGACAGAATAATAGGGGCACCAAATGGTTGTTCCATAATATAGGACGAACGAGGGACTTATAAAGGAGGCATATAGCTGACACATCTGAGAACTCCCTAGTGGTGCGTTTAAAAAATCCTAGAGCTCTCATGGTACGGGTGGTATGGCTGTTGACCATAATGTTTATGACATAGTGTTCATGTATTACTTTCTGAACTCCCCGAAAGGCTCAGGGAAGTTTCCAGTCCTAATGTAGGTAAGTAATTATGGAACGCCCCCAATACATGGGCCTGGACTCAAACGGAAAATTTAACGCCTCAAATCATAAAAATGTATCTTCTTGAATAAATCTATTAGGTACCTATTTATTTGTTTCTATTACTTTTGTGGCTGCCAGTATCTTGCAGTTTGTGAAGCCATGACGACTTTCTGGAACAACAACATATAAAAACTAATCCGGTTTCGAAGTTGAGATTTCATCCCCATTTTGAAAACCTTTCCGAATTAGCTCTTGATATTCACGTTCAAAGGTTGAACCAATTATTTTGAATATACAATAATATATTAACCGGAGATAACTAACATCATCAGTACACCACTACAGAGCCAGAGCACTGTTACTGATATCGTTTTCATCGAATGAATAGTGTTCTAAAGTTTTAATTAAATTAATAGTTATTAAATTTTCTGTTTCGATGTAACAATATGACTAATTCTTAAGTTCCAAATAACTTCATATTGCTAATTTGGACAACTAAGGCACATATACCTACCAACCATTATATATACTAGATTATGATTCATTTTAAGTTAAAAAAGAGTTTGATGTTATTTAATTGATAATTAGAGCCATTAAGACGTTTATATTTCTTGCAAACTCAATGTAATCTGTTTTTACACGTATAGAAATAAATTAACATGAACTTGAGAAGCCATGAAAACTCTCTAGAACAACATCATATAAAAACTGATTTGGGTTTGAAGGCGAGACATTATTTCCATTTCGAAAAATTCTTCAAATTAGCTTATGATATTCATGGTCAAAGGGTGACTCAATTGTTTCGGAACCGGTGATGAATCCTAGACGAGCTACATTACCTTGTTTTTTATATGTTTTACGAAAGCCTAAATATGTTTTTAGCGAATTTTTGAAGAAAATTAAGCTATTGCTCTCGCCTCAAAATTTGTAGAATGTGATTTTTTGGAAACATTTTGTGCAGAAATCCGTTTCAGGCTATTCTGAATCATATTCTGAAGTTTAACGCATTTTTTTATGTATGTATGTATGTATGTATATATGTATGTATGTATGTATGTATGTATGTATGTATGTATATATGTATGTGGTGTGGTGCGGGAAAAGCGCCACGGAGTTACTTGAGTTGGGCATCTCAGCAGGAGTGCTCCGTGGTATCACCACCCGCGTCCTGAGGGGTTCTTACTTGAACTGGTGGTCGTTTTATAGGGGCACTTCCTTTCATCCCATTCTTCCTCCTCATCCTGCAACTTCCCTTATCCCTAGAGCCGGCGTCGGGTAAACCTGGGCGTCCTCCCCACTTTTTCATTTTTTTTTTTTTTTTTTGTTCTTTTTTCAATTTAATGGTGTGCCCCCTCCGCCTTTGAGGGGAGTTTCGTAAAAAAAAAAAAAAAAAAAAACAATGTATGTATGTATATGTATGTATATATATGTATTGTTGAGAAATGACACTCACAGAAACGATTCAAGCAAACAGAATGTATTGATTCGTTCTTTGAAAATATAGAATCTCCTTTTTGTCTAAACTCATAAACACGACAACGATCTTTTTTAGATGAACAACAATCAACACATGATTTTCTTGTAACTTAACACCTGGTTTCCACAACACTCCTCCCACCTTTCCTTTCAAGCTCCACAGTACGCGCTTATTCTGTCCGCATGGAGCACCTTCAGCTTTCCTCTAGAGTTACGTATTCGGAAGACGACATCGTTCAGTCTGCTCACAATTGTACACGGACCCTGCCATGGACATTGTAATTTCGGGTTCCTCCCCTTGATTCTCCGAGGATTGTGCACCCATACTTGGTCGCCTACCTGGAACGGTGGGACCTTTGACCCCATGTCGTACCTTCTCTTCATATCTTCCGCCCGTATGGCCAATTGCTCCCTTGCTTTCGTGTGTGCCTCTTCCAGTCTCGTTCGGAGTTCCTCTACGTACTGTGGGAGACATTCGTCGCCAGGGGGTTTTCCAAAAAGTAGGTGCACCGGCAGTTGCAATTCTTTTCCATACATGAGGAACGCTGGCGAATAACCTGTGGCTGTGTGCTCCGAGGAACGATAAGCTAGCAACGCTACAGGCAGCTGAAGGTCCCAATCTCTCTGATGATTTTTAATCATTTTTGCCAACCAATCGTATAAGGTCCTATGGAGTCTTTCAACCTGCCCCTCACTTTGTGGGTGTAGTGGTGTACTACGAGTCTTCTTGATCCCAAGTTGCTTCATGAGGATTTTGAACAACTCTGATTCGAAATTGGTACCTTGATCAGAGTGGACTTCGCCCGGGATTCCGAATCGGGAAATCACGTGTTGTACCAAAGCTGCAGCAACCGTCTCAGCTCGTTGATCCGGAATTGGTATTGCCTCTGGCCACTTTGTGAAGAAATCTACAACAGTAAACACATATCGATTTCCTCTCTCTGTCACAGGCAATGGACCAAAAACGTCAATAGCAATTCGCTGAAATGGGACGCCAGTCTGACTCAGTTGCAGCGGTGCTTTTCCTAATCTTCTACCTCCTCTTCTCTTGGCACAAATTTCACAGCTTCGGCACCACTCCCGAACATCCTTGTGAATCCCAATCCAATAGTAATTTTTCCGGAGCTGTGACGCTGTCCTTTTCTCTCCAAAGTGTACTAAGCCATGAACGGTATCAAATAGCTGCCTCTGCAATTTCTTGGGTATCACAGCTTGCATCAATATCTTCCGACCATCCACACTTTCCCATCGACGACACAGGCAACCATCCTGTATGATAAGGGAATCGAACATTGCCCAGTAAGCCTTCATTGTAGCATTGAGTCCCGAAATTTCATGCCACTCCGGTCGTTGCTGACTTTCAAGCCACATTCTAATCTTCTGGAGAGATTCATCGTTGCACTGTTCTTTCACTATGTACTCTATGGAATCATCTTGTTGTAATTTTATGGCGTAAGTCTGTGAATTTCGTACATTCTGCTCTCGCTTTTCACAGTATCTGCATCCTTGCTCTGCACATGGTCGTCTGGAGAGGGCATCAGCATTCCCATGCAAAACTCCTTTCCGGTAACGTAGTTCCAGTTTGTAGGGTGCTAACTGCTCAAGCCATCTGGCTAGCTGTCCATCCACTGCTTTGAAATTCATCAACCATTGGAGTGACGAGTGGTCTGTGCGGACCGTCAATGGCTTCCCATTGTCTAAGCCATATGTTGCAAATGTTTTTACTGCTTCCACTACACTCAACAACTCTTTGCGCGTTGTGCAATAATTGCGTTCACTATGTGACAGACATCGACTGTAATATGCAATTACCTTTTCACTTCCATTCTGCTACTGTGAGAGTACTGCTCCAATGGCTATATCACTTGCATCTGTGTCAATGATGAACTCACTCTTCGGCAACACATGAGCCAGGATGGGTGCACGTTGCAATAACATTTTCATCCTGTAAAATGCCTTCTCACAAGACTCTGTCCATCGAAAATGCTGGGGTTCATTCTGCTTTTGGTATAATGGCTTAAGAACATTGGCAAGATCCGGAACAAACACTCTGTAATACGAGCAGAGACCAATAAACGAACGAAGCTCTTTTGCATTAGTTGGACGAGGCCAATCTACTATAGCCTTTACTTTCTTGGGATCAGTTGCAATACCCTCATTTGTTATTAAATGACCAAGGTAGGACGCAGTCTTCCTCAAAAACTGGCACTTCTTCACATTGAGTTTCAGTCCCCCTCTACGTAACAATTTAAAAACTTCTTCCAAACACTTCAAATGTTCATCCAACGATGGCGTATGAACTAAAATATCATCAAGGTAGACTTCCAAAACACCCTTGTTTATTAAAGGTTGCAGCAGTTGACGCATCAGGCGTTGAAAAGTACTGGGTGCATTGCACAACCCGAATGGCATAACAGTGAACTGCCACAGGCCATACCTAGTACAGAATGCTGTCTTCTCCCTTGCTCCTTGGTCCAATGGAATCTGCCAGTACCCAGCCTGCAGATCAAGGGTTGTAAACCACTGGCTGCCTTCCAATGATCGTAATGTCTCTTGAATGTGAGGCAGTGGATGAGAATCTTTGACCGTCACGGCATTAAGCTTGCGATAATCAACGCAGAACCGCCATGTGCCATCCTTCTTCTGGACCATCACCACAGGGCTTGCCCAGGGACTGTTTGACTCTTCAATCACCCCTGCTTCAAGCATTTCTTTAACCAAGTTATTAACAGTCTCTTGCTGTACAGGACTAACCCTCCTTGGGTGCTGTCTGATTGGGGGATGGTTCTGAACATTGATCGAATGCATTCCCAGTGTACATTTGCCCAGTTCTGTCTTCTTTGATGCAAAAACATCCTCGTTACGACAAAGTAGCTGATAAAACGCTTGTTGCTCCCCTTTCTTCTCTAATGTATCAATTGATATATCGAACAACTCTTTCAGATGTACTTGCAGCTGCTTATGGGTGTCAGCTTTGAATGAATGATGATGGTTCTGTTGATCCCTCATTGGTCCAAACGGTATTTCGGAATCACCCAATTGCAACACCTGCCTACCTACATCAATCACACAATTATGTGATTGAAGAAAGTCCATCCCCACTATGCATTCTTCCTGAATCTGGGCTACTATGCATTCATGAAGCTTGAGCCGTTTGTCACCTAAATCCATTTGCACTTTCACGTGACCCAAAACAGGAATAACCTCCCCACTCACAGTTCTCAGCTGTCCCCTGATGGGTCCATCCTCCACTTTCCTACCTTTCACCACCGATGGATTAATCACAGAGACAGTAGCCCCCGTATCCAATATCATTCGGCAAGGTACACTATCAATCACACCATCCATAATTATTGATGTCCTAAACACTGGGTACGAGTATATTGGCCCTTCTCCTTCACATGCTGAAGGCCTCTGATCCCTCACCAGATTCTGGGCCTTGAAACTGGTGGTTTCTAGTTTTCCTTCTTCTTTATACACTCCCTACTGAAATGGCCTAGCTGTCCACATTTCCAGCACTCCACGGTTCTTCTAAAACCTCGTTCTTTGTTCGTTGTCCTAGTCTTCATCACCCGGCGTATTGTTTCCTCTTTACTATCTTCTTCTTGCACACACCTTGTCTCCTCACTATCTAATGCACGAATAGTAATAGGACACAAAGCTAGCCCAGCTTCCAACCGCAATGCTATTTTCACGGCATCCTTGAGGTTGGTTGGATCCCCTGCAATAACCAATTCTCGCAGGCGTTGGTTCCTCAGCCCATTCAGGAATTGCTCCATTGAAATGATCTCCCGAGCCTCCTCCCCCGTCACGGCTCGCCGAGCTAAACTTTCAACATCTGCAGCAAATGCAGCAACATCCTCCCTTGGGCCTTGATTTCTTTGCCGCAAACGAGCCAAGAACAGTCGTGCTTGGCCTTGAGCCTCAAACCGTTGGTTCAGACAGTCAACCATGGTCATCAGGGTCCTAGTACTCGACGGTATATTGCAGACAGCAGCAAGGGCAACGCCACGCAGTACTGCCATCAGACGAACGCAGGATGTCTCCATACTCCACCCATTAGCTTCTGCAATGACCTGAAACTGCACCCAATAATCATCCCAGGGGGATAAGCCGTCGTACGTAGGCGGCTTGACAATATCCGTGCGGATAGAATGCTGCTCGTCTGCTCGTTGACTAGGTTGGATCGATGTTGACGGTACGCTTTCAACCCTTACTCCCGACGTGGATTCGGCCTGATGTTGGATCAGAAATTGTTGAACTGTGTTGGTCAAAGTCGTCAATTGCCGACCTATCATATCTAACGACATATGAACTTCACTTGGTTGGTCTTCTGCCTCAGCATCATCACCATTCGCGTGCCGACGATCCACCCGAGATCCAATGGAACCATCTTCCGCCATATGTCAACTCAAGGTACGAGGTCACTTCTGACACCAAATGTTGAGAAATGACACTCACAGAAACAATTCAAGAAAACAGAATGTATTGATTCGTACTTTGAAAAATATAGAATCTCCTTTTTGTCTAAACTCATAAACACGACAACGATCTTTTCTAGATGAACAACAATCAACATATGATTTTCTTGTAACTTAACACATGGTTTCCACAACAGTATATATACATATATGTACACACACACACACACACACACACACACACACACACACACACACACACACACACACACACACACACAAACACACACACACACACACACACACACACACACACACACACACACACACACACACACACACACACACACATATATATATATATATATATATATATATATATATATATATATATATATATATATATATATATATATATATATATATATATATATATATATGTATATATATGTATGTATATATGTATGTGTCATTCCAGACGATAGCTGTCCGTAGAATTGTGCTAGAAACTTCAAACAAATTTTAAAATGGGCACAAAACGAAAGTTCAAGTTCGTTGGCCAGCATGATCGGATTACATCTTCGGGTTGAAGTTTTCAAAAATGTAGTCAAAAATTTCAAAATAGCCTGTTTTTGCGATTTGTTGTGCGAAATAATTTTTTCAGCATACTAACATGTGGTATATTCGGAATCAGCGTAAAATCTCCTATAAGAATATGTATCAAGTTTTCAAAAATTTCAAAGTTGAAAAATCAGTCAAAAATCGATATAATCGAAGATTTCTTCAAAAATTCGCTCATGGGGTCATGCTGCATGACTGGACTTTTTTGGAATTTGAGCACTTTTTGTGCACGCAACATGAATATGCTTGTTGAAATACAACTTTTCCAAGACGATTTTGTTCCATTGTTTCCTATGTTACGGTAATAAGAACGCAGTACGGCGTATTTATATATTTTTCTTGAATTTTATAATTGCTAATCACCCACCTTGGTATGAGTAAGATGATTGTACTCAGCTGTTCTAGAACCGTCTACGGATAGCTGTGCTACAAAAAACGCACATTTTCGCATTTATTCCAGTAGCTCCGGTTGAGAATATCCGTATTAAAACCACTTCACCATAGTTTTAAATTTTAGGTAACAAAATATCAACCTCACTATCAGTCATAAAACTGAAATCCTATTTAAATATTTGTATTGGCCGCTTTGAGTGCAGCTTGTTCCCAGCGGGTGTATGTTTCGAGACCGACTAATTAAAAGCTAGCTAAGTAATTGATACGGCGAATTACTATGCCGTATCACATTCCAAACCTCACACTATCTCCAACTCGAAGCGCTTTCTATATCCCAACGTTCTATGCAAATATTCTCTCTAGCCTGGAGCTCGGAGGAGTCGTAGTATAATTACCTTGATTTAATCACTAGAAAGACAAAGAAAAAGCAACCGCAGAAGTTGGTGCCTTTAGCTTCGGGAATTATGTAGCAAGGGAACTTGAAAATCATCTCTTTTTCCCAGCCATCTCACTTCGAACAGATTTTTCTCCAATAACAATATGGTCATCATTTGCTGTAATATCTCTTTGAAACCTTTAGCTGGTAACTACTTCCATTAAAACATGACATTCCAAAAATGAAATTATGGGAGTTTTAGTGCTCGTTATCCATTATTTAAATTCATCCATTGTTTTCACCTTCAAGAAACTCACTTACATTTCACATCAATCCTTTGCGTATTGTTGTGGATCAAAAGAGGTCCAGTCATGCAGTATGATCGTATGAGCGAATTTTCGTACATTAGCGTACTGTATTATTTTATATTGTTTTGAAAATTAAGGGCATCTAGGGAGAAGAAAATTTTAACTAACAATTTTATGGCTCTGCGATAGATGTTCTACGATTCAGAAAGAGATTTTGGATTTTTAACTTTTTTGTAGTTTCATTGATTTTTAGCACATTTCAATGAAATCTAAATACATTTTCATCATACTTTTGTGAGAAAATTTGTTAATATTCCACTTTATAGTAATAAAGTTTATTTGAGCAATATTCTGATAAAAAAATATATATATTTTACAATTTTTAGCCGTTTTTTGCTATTTTTCCAGCCCATTTTTGAAATTTGACCAATTTAAAGTGCTCAAAAAAGCTGGCCAACGAACTCGTCCTTTTGTTATGGAAAGCTTGATTGTTTGGCGCAAAAACGGAATTTTTGTCTCAATCCTACGGAGAGTTATCGTTTGGAAGGACATATGTATAAATAAACAAATGAATATATAAATAAATAAATATATATATTTTTTTTTTTTTTTTTCTCCCTACTAGTCCTTTATCCTATTATCCCCGGTAGTGTTTCCCACTGGGTGCTCAACAACCAGACGAACGGTTGATCATGCTCCGCCAATCAACCGGACCGGAGCCACTGAAAAAGAGCTGAACAACAACAACCCGTGGACGCACTCACCAACCATCAGTCTTTGATAACGCGATCACGCGAAACGTTGACAAAAACCCTGTGAGTTTATGTTTTTCTATATCTAATCCTACGGATTTCGTTTATATATATATATATATATATATATATATATATATATATATATATATATTTATTTATTTATTTATTTATGTCCATTTATCTACCTTTTCAAAACTATTAATCTACTATTGAAACCAATTTAATATGCACAAGGAGGAATGGCCAATGAAAGGTAAGTATACAGCATAATTTCTTTCTTCAAATCGCCAAACTGTGTCAGAACTGCGGTGGGTAGGTACTTTTCCCTTAAAGATAGAAGACTTTTCCTCGAGGGTCATTGACGTTGGCAGCGTCATCCCTCGCTGGATGGCCAGTGACAAGTGCTGGACAAAATACCTCGACAATTACTATAATAATTATTGTTTTCCAATCTAATCTATCTAATTATTGTTGACTTTTGCAACGTTTATCAGGTCCATTAATAATATTAGCATACCACTATTGTTTTAGAGACCTGTCAACGGACAGTTCGCTCTACTCAAGTTCCATGTACACGATATTTATCCCAACGCAAATGTAATTATAACTCATTGAGTTCACAAATAAATCTTGAAAAAAGCTCATTATTCTTATAGCAGTTGGCCGAAGAAGTCCGACAGTAATAATGATTTAATGAAAATACTACTGAACGCCTGTAATCACGCAAAATCTTGGAAATTACTAATATTTCAAGTTGATACCGCCACTATTTTACCATTGCCCTCCACATCCTGGTTTGTGATGAAAAATTTTCCAGCAAGATTTTCTTAAACACCCACTATGAGAAAAGGATAGCAATCCTATTTTGAGATGACATTACGTAGTTCAACTTAACAAAAGTGACTGAATGCGCAGAAATATTCCGATTTTCATACGTCCATAAAGAAGTTAGATTTTTTTTTCGAACAGTTTTTCTTTCATTTCCTAGATATCGAAGAAAAAGCGCTGTGAATTTCATTTGCGTCTAACTACTTTTCTGGATGTAGCACAGTTTTAAATGAACTTAATATTTAACCTAAAAATCCAATAGTTAAGGTTTTTTTACCATTATTATTTTTATTTTATCTTCATTCACATCAATTTATTGTTTTAAAAACATTATTTGAAGAAAATGAGCTATATCATTTTTCTTCAGAAATTAATGATCTTGATAATTTCCAAACCATAACGATACCTAGTAATATGTTTTTGGACATCCAACATCTTGATCTGCAATTACCAAAATTATGTATTTATTTGTATATTATGTGTCATCCTAGACGATATCTCACAAACAAAAATCTAATTAAATGTTTTTCCATTGTCATGTTCGTGATCAGCGTTTAATTTTATATGAACTCATATTTTCTTCCATGGATTTTTCTCTCTATAAACTAATATGTACGTATAATTTATTTTCTATAGAGGTTATCTGATTGCCGGAAAGTCGCCATTTGGCCTCTTAGTGCGGTATCTGGATTGCAAACCCACAAATTATTGACTCGAATAGGGCATAAATACATAGAGTGTACTACCAACCGTCTGTGCTTTGCAATACCTTGTAATTCCATCGTCATATACACAATAATGGAATGTTCCATCCGGACGTGGTACCTACATATTATTGGTAAATGGAGGCTCGACTCCATGCGGTGTGCATGTGGCAGATCGAAGCTTAAGGGAAGTGCCTGAGCTAAGATTTACTATTGTGCGCTCATACTACGTAGTTAACTCCTTGTACGTGAAGGGCGGCTGACTCAAGGAGGAATTCCCTTCGGAGTCTATTAAATTACCTTTGGATTACACAGCCTCCGTCTCCAAGTTTGTGGCGGCCTGTAACCAAGTAGTTGGAGCTCATTGAAGGATCTGCTCCACCTTTCAAAGGTTAATTACAAACGCCTAATAATGATGGAATTAATGATTGGTCGCGACCACTCACTGTCTCACCGGACGTGATTTCATTCATATCCCAGGACTACACGAGTGGGGTGTCAAGCAACTCATTGATCATTCAAAAAGCTCTCCATTGAAAAAAAAAAGGGGGGAGGGGAGGGCATTGCACGATTCTTCTCATTTTCGTAAAAAACAAAAGGAATCGTTCGGGAGAAAGTTATTTAAAAAAGTTCCAGTCACGCAGCATGATTGTATGAGCAATATGAAAAAGCGTTAAACTCTAGTATTCGTTTAAGAATACCTACCTCAAAACGAATTTCACTGAAGGAACTTTTCAAAAACTATGATTTTAAAATTTTTGGGGCCATTGCCATAGGTTCAATTTCCACAAGAACTGCTAACAGAAAATCATGTTCAGAGGTAAATTTCCGGTCGTAGGTACAGAGACGACCATTATGAGAAAATTTTCGTTTTCTCATTCTTTCTATACAATTTTTATTACAAGTTTTGACATTTGTGCATGAAAAGGGCACACACATTGTTTTCAAATTCACTTTTTTATTGAGAAAAATTTCGTAGAAAATTGCAATGACTCGGAAAATTTTAAATTCAAAATTTTTGAAACATTTCTTCATTGAAATCCGTTTTGAGGCATTATGCTGCATGACTGGAGGAACTTTGAAATTATTTTCAGCAATAGTCACGATTTTACAGGATTCAGGTCAATTTTGCACATTTTAGAAAACTACCAACACAATCAGGCTGGGTTATCTCGACCACAGGGTTATATTCAAAATGTTTCGGGTTTCTTGAGGGTTGGTCAATGAAAAGTTTATATTTCAGGCCGACGTTTCGAAATATTAATATTTCTTCTTCAGGGCTGGAAACAGAGGAGGGGTATAGAACAATTAGAATCTTACTAATGTAGATACGAGTAAATATGAACAGATAAAATGAAAATCTATGGTTTCTGTATATAACTAACTCTTAGTTCTAAATATAACAATTAACAATATATAAATTAACAATATATATATTTAGTACTAAGAGTCAGTTATATACAAAACCATAGATTTTCATCTTATCTGTTCATATTTACTCGTATCCACATTAGGAAGATTCTAATTGTTGTATACCCCTCCTCTGTTACCAGTCCTGAAGAAGAAATATAAATATTTCGAAACGTCGGCCTGAAATACAGACTTTTCATTGACCAACCCTCAAGAAACCTATACATTTTAAACTTCCAACACAGTTTGTTGGAAATTATGCACATTACAATGAAATAAACTTTTTAGCTCTAAAATTTTTGCATAAATTTGAATACAATACAATACAAAATATACAATAGTATATTTTTGCTTCCTCACTACTGAAGGAAGGGCAGCTTTGTGATCTTGCGAGAAGTCGGAAAAAAAAATCCGAATTTTTACTGGCTTTTTGCGTTTCAGAATTTGCTGATCTATTTTGGCTTCCTGTGTTAGTCTGATGTCAATCATCAGACTTTGCAGACAATCTTGGCAGACGATCTTTATTATTATATGATATATCCCTGATATATTATTGAATAAAATAAAATTTATTTATTAAAGGTGTACTCACAAAATATTTATTTGTTTGCTTTCAGGTGAGGAAATTAGCTTCTTTGAACCTCCCTGTTTGAAAGAAATTTACCTATACCTATGCTTTACCGTTTGAGGTAAGATTAGTCCTCCATAGTCAATAAGTATTACTGGTAGTCTTTAAAATGTCATACCTATAGGTAGGAACTGAGATTAATTCCGTCAAAATCGTTATTGTGGTTGTGATAAAAAACGAGGAAAAGCACCAAATACGAGGTTTGAGAATGGAACGTGCTTTATTTTTAACCAGCATACGCTTTGAAATTACTGCTGGTGAGCGTACCAAAATTACAACACGAAAATAGTGAAAGATTTCTAATAATTTTCACTTACAACTTTCCGATGATGGAAAAATAAAACTATATTTACTGTAACCCTACAGGAGGATAACCATTTGTTGTTAGACTTGTTGTATCCCATCACAAATGAAAAATTTCCCACCTATTCAGGAAATAAAATCTAGCTTTTTTGATTAATTTACATTCGTTAATTAACGCTAATTTTATTTTTTATTATCATTATTATTTTTATTTATTATTTCCTTTTTTTTTAATTTTTCTGCCTGTCGAGGCTAAAGTTGAAAACATAACTTATCTTTGACTGGTCTGTAAAAATGATGGTGCGGACCACTATCATGATAAGTTGAATTTGCACATTTGTCATGATGTGTTGAATCCACTGAGGGTTATGAACTCTTTATCTGATTTTCTGGTAATATTTTACTGATTGATATAAAGGTCAGTCCCAAAGCAATTTATCTGCCGAATCGCATACTACTGAGAGAACTTTTCAGAAACTGGGTACCTACCTATCCCTTTAAGTAGGTAGTCCTCCTAACAATAATATTGATAAAAGTAATTGTTTATGGAATTATTATTGCTTTTGGCTTTATATAGTTGTAGCTTTACCATAAATCTTCAAAAGCCGAAAAAGTACTCTCAAATGATCGCTCCCACACGCAATTACGTAATTTATTTATAGTAATAAGGTTTGCGTTTTAGACAGACCTGCACAAATTGTGTTTCATGCTTGTCTGTGTGAACGGGGATCCGGAATCTATGAATAGGCCAAAACTATGTCAAATAACAGTTCGATTATGATGAAATTTCCCGGAAATGTGTAGATCGGGCCCAAAAGTGTCTCCTGAGAAATTCCTTTCTACCAGATCTATATATATATACTATATATATATATATATATATATATATTTGCGTGCTGGAACGTATATTCGTTGAAACACTCATTATTGTGGCATTAATAACAGCTTCATTATTCATCTTATTTCAATTAAAACTTTGGAGATTCCTTTTTCAACGTTTTTGAAAACGGTTTATAATATCCAGAATGTTAACCATTCATGTCAAGTGTTTTAGCTAATTTTGAAAATCTGAGCACGATTTGTGATTTTCTTTTGTGATGTTAGATTTTTTGGCGATGAGACGGATTTCTTGTATCGAATTAAAGAAGGAAAGATATTGTCTGGAATGACATCATATTGTTGTTAAGTTCATGGATCGTTTCACGATGTGACGAAACTGGTGAAATATGGCGGCATATTTATGGTGGCATATTTTTCTCTAACCTGTAGGCATTGCCTTTGTGATTTTGCACAGGTGGAATAGCTTTTCCACGAAAACTGACTTGGCATAAAAAGAGTGGTACAAATAATTTTAAACCTCAAAATTATATTAATAGTTTTATTTATAAATTAGAATGTTCGAAAATGTAACATAATTTCATATGTTCATTTAGACTAGAAAAATATGCATGGTACATAGAAAAATTTCCAAAACTTCTTACAAAACCTGAAAAAGAAGTATAGTAACATCACCGGTACACTTTTTTTTCTGACATGGCCCTTTTCATCCCTTCAGTTGAAATCATGTTACATAGTACAGTTTAAGTAAATTTCAATGTCTGCAATATAGGCGGCCAAATAGAAGAATATGGACTTTCAAATTTGACATTTATTCAATGATTGACACAGTTTTATTCGAATATCCGCTCATCATGTCACGAGGCTCCTCTTGCGATTTCGTTCACATCCTCCGATCTCTGGTTTATTTCGAATTCCATTGCGGCCACTGCACCACTCGGCTCGCGGGCATATTGTCGTTTTATTCGGCATTGAAAGTCCCCTTTAGGTTTCCCCTTGTTAGCTGAGCTCCCCCGATTGATGGTGAGAGTTGGAATTAGACCAATGAACGGAGTAGTTGAATCCTCTCACAGTTCAGGATTAAAAAAAAGAAGCAAAAAAAAAAAAAAAAAAAAAAAAAAAAAAAAAAAGAATCGACCTTTACAGTATTTTGTACTGACGAGGCAATTGATTGTAAAATATCACCATGGCTGGCGCTGACATCGTGCTCCATCGCTTTGGCTCTTTTAGATGATAACAGAGGCGGAAACCGAGTTGGAGGTTGTCCTTTCATGTGGTTCCTACGAAGGGTGGCCACGTGGATCGCAGTCTTCCTTGCAGTAAGCAAGATTTTGACGTATAGACACACATAGCATGAAAATAGACGGCTTCAACATCTCATCGATCCGAGCTAACCGCTCAATATGGGTAACCGTTGGGATAATTCACTACTGTAGGAAATTATTTTCCGTAACGGAGCTCTGAGATTTTGGTGCATCTGTATGGTTTGGTTGTTTCAACATTCAAATCGCCCAGAGTGCTTATCCGTATAAATGGAACAATATTTTGGATATACCAAAGTAAATACTGCTAATCACGTTTTCGTTTCTTCTTTTAAATAGAAAATGTAGTTCATTTGAGAACGGTTTTTCTAATATGAGGAAACAGATTTACCTATCATGAATAACCAAGCTGGATGATATCCTATTTATGTTTTCTTCGAACGCTGGCCCCAAGGTTCGCAGACCTCCTCCCCATCCGCTAAATTTCGACTCATGGCCATTCAGCATACACAAAGAGACGGCTAAAACACCTCTTCCAACCAACTCTATCGCTCCTATTCCCCGGCAGAGAAAATTTACTGCTGTGAAGTAATATTTTTCATAAAGAACTGTGAGATTCTTGTGCACATAAATGATTTTGGATGTTTCAACATTTAATTCAATCATGATGCTCATCGGAGATGTGAATATAGGCCTCGTTCAAGTTGGCTCAAGGTGGTGGCGGCTGGCGTAAGCTTCGGTTGTACCAAGGTCAGTCATTGGCAAAAGGCGGTACTAAATGAACTCTCCTTTAACTGTGCAAAGGTCTTCCATGAACTATAAGTAAAATAATATTCGTCCTTGCTACGAAACGGCATGGACTCTATTCTTTATCAAGGAATTTTGTGTGCACCGAGAAGCTTTGGCCAGGTAACAAATTCAAGAAGAACCTGGTGTAAGTAGGTATCAAGTTGTTTTCATGTTATTCGGCTTCTACAAAGATTTTAAACTGAGGAGATTATATTTAATTAACCATCATAATACCTTTATTCGAGAAAATTTTGATTGGGAAAAGGTGCGGATATTGTATTGTAATGGTCCACCCGATGACCCAACAATTATAATTTCGTGATAACTTACTCTCTGAAGCCTCATGGAATTGTTCATAGAAGGATGCTTGCAAGTAATCGAAGGAAGTAAGTCTTAAGAAAAAAAAAAAAAAAACCCAACATGAATAACATTTACCATAATAGTACCTAATAAGAAGAATTAACGAACATTCATGATGGCTTGGTAATTTTTACGTATGATGGCATAAGCAAGCATGGATTTGTTTTGTACTCGTTATCGTTTTTGAAGAGAATATCTTCGAAAAGTTTAAATGAGTGGTTCCCCGTGTAAGTATAACAGGTATTGCAGCAGTATGTTAGGTACTGTTTATGTGTACTCACGGCAATTTCTACGGTAGAAGCGGTTCATTATGGTGGTCTGCTGCAAAACAGAACCAATTACGGCCTTTTCTTTACCGTCAACAGTATCCCTTTCATCACAAAATAATATATGCCCTGCATCCTTTTACTTCTTCTCTTTATCTTTCCTTTTTTAGAACAAAATGCATGTAATGTGGTCTCAAAAACGCGTTTTTAATTATAACGGAAATTTTTAATTAGGCAACATCACAGCACTATCCACAATCATAGTTTAATCACAATAAACTTAGATCAACAGTTTTGTCACAATTCTTCTTTTGCCACTTTCAAGTGCGACTGGGGTGTGATCAAACACAAGCTTATTGCCTGAAAACTGAATGAAAACTTTCTTTGAAGTACGGGGCAAGATGGTTACTAGTAAAATATCATCGATGAAAACAGGGCCGGACGCGCAAGGTGGTAACCAGTACGACGCATTGGCAGTAGAGCACTCTAGTTTCCTGCCTATGCACTAGCCCTATACACTTTGAGGAAGAAAAAAAGAAAAGAAAGAAAAAAACCAATCATGCAGTATTATCTTATGAGCAAACTTTCATAAATGATCGTATTATATTATGTTACATTGTTTGAAATATGTGCACTTTGAGTGCTAAGAAATTTTCAACCACAAATTTTATCGCTAAAACCTTGTTCTATATGATATTTTGCGATTCAACAGAATTTTGAATTTGTGGCATTTTTTGTAGTTTGTAGAATTTTCCAGCGAGGGTCTTCACCAAGTTTGGGCAAAAATCGATGCGATGTGCCTACAGCTCATTTCTGATCGAAAAATCCTCTCAAAGATTTTTTGAATGCTCTGTTTCCAATTTATTGAATTTTAAAAATGTTTTTTCGTGTTTTGTACCTTATGGCATTAGACCGGCTCTAACTCCCCTAAGAATGATTGTAAACTTAAAACTAAGAACACCGCTGGAAAGAACGTATAATTTACTACAACCCTTTGATGGATATGGGAAGTTCCTCCTTCTCAATTCTTGAAAATGCTACCCCTTGGCCTATTCTTGAGGTCATATTCATCCTGCAGGATGTACTCTGGGTGTAACGGGTTAATCGCCTCTCCCCTTTGAAGGAGGAACTACTACAACTAAATTTCCATTACCCCCATGTGTTGGCTGCCCCCCCCCCCCCTCCCTGAGCTTAAAAATAGCTGCCCTACGAACTTATCATTTTCTTTTGGAATACTTAATTTTTGGTGGAAGAACGGAATTTCTTCAAACAATATGTTGGATAGCACATCACGGTTATAAGACTGTTTGAATAACTCATTCCAACCAAAAAAACGATGAAAGTGATACGAAACTGACGAAGTATTGAGTGATTGAGAGTTTTTTCTTCAAAACTTGAGGGTTTCGCAACACTATGCAACACGCTGAACTCAATGCGGCCCGCTATTTCTTCTCTTTTGCCGATTTTTTCACCGTTGCGTCCTATTGATACGGGTGCGCCTTGAGGATTGGACGGTTTGCATGGAGGGCGTTGCATGTGATTAGATAAGATACGCGACGGTGATACGATACGGGCATCTTGTGGTGTGATCCAATGAATATTATTATCGTGTTTTCGTTTGGTCATGTACTCTCATCGTAAGTTAATTTAAAAGTTTAATTTCAATATACAGGGTGGTCCGTAATAAACGGACACATTTTAAAATCCTGTAACATTCACAAATTCGATCGTAGGGATTAAAAAATAAGCAGAACGTGCAGAGAAAATCAGTAAGTTTTATTCACATGGGGGTATGGTTACTTAGCTCCTGCAAAACTAGAGCCACCTCCTCTCTTCGATTTCCTTGCTGGGAACATAAAGTCGATAATATCAAGATATCGTAAATATTCTGAGGACGATTATGATTTCATGAAAAAGGAAATTGATAAATTATTAGCCGACGAGATCATTGAAGAGAGTAGGTTTCCCTGGCGAGCACAAGCATTTGTAGTTAAAAATGAAAACCACAAAAAGAGAATGGTGGTTGACTATTCGCAAACGATCAATATAGGTATACGCTTCTGGACGGGTACCCTCTACCCGATATTGAACAAACTGTAGTCAAACTGTCCAAGAACTCATTTTTCAGTACGATTGATTCCAAATCCGCTTACCATCATGGACCTATCCTTACGAGAGAAAGACATACTTTATACTGATTTTGAGGCACGGGGGCAGCTATATCAATTTCGACGTCTGGCGTTAGGATTGACAGATGTTCCTTGTTTCCAACGTGTGATAGATGACATGATCTCAAAAGAAAAATTATAAAACACTTATGCATATTTAGATGGCATCACTGTGTGTGGCAATGATAAAGCAGAATATGACCAAAATCTCAAACGTTATTGGATGCAGTTCAAAAGTACTGCTTAACTATAGATCGGGAAAAAAGCAAATATTCCCAAAATTCAATAAAACTTCTTGGCTATAAAATAGAGGATAAGACAATTTCCCCCCGATTCAGACCTACTCAAACCACTACTTAGCTTACACCATCCCACAAATTCTAAGGATCTGCATATTTATAATGATCGATATGTTTGCTCTCTATTCTAAGTGGGTTCAGAACTATTCAGATAAAGTTCTGAATCTGTTGAACTCTAAATCATTTCCTCTGTCCGCTGAAGCGGAAGATGTTCTGATTTTGAACATCTCAAGAACGAGATATCTAGAGTTGTGGTCAATACCATTGACGACAAGGAACCATTTGCCGTTGAAACCAATGCATCCAATTTTTCAATTTCAGCTGTGCTCTCCCAATCAGGAAGATCTGTTGCCTCTTTCAAAATGGAGACACTTCTTGTTAGGGCGCTATTTTACAGTAGTCACTGACCAGCGCTCAGTATCGTTCATGTTCGACATGGATCATCATAATAAGATTAAAAATGAAAAAATACAGATATGGCGCCTCGAAATGTCTAGCTTTAACTATGACGTTATCTACAGACCCGGAAAACTAAAGTTCCAGTCATGCAGCATGATCGTATGAGTGAATTTTCATAAACTGTCGTATTACATTTATGTTAAATTCTGTTGAAATTTGAGCACTTTGGGGACAAATAAGAATTTTATTGTACATTTTATAGCAAATTAACTTTTTTTCAGTAATATTCCCATAAACAAACGATTTTGTGGATTTTTACAATTTTTTTCAAGTACTCCTATCGATTTTTAGCTTATTTTAATGAAATTTAAGTACATTTTTCAGTACAATTTTGTGCTTAAATTTTTAAATGTCCTAGTTCATGTTCGATTAATTTTTTTCGAGTAGCATTCTGCTAAAAAATATAAATTTGTTAATTTTTAGCGGTTTTTTGCCTTTTTTAGTGATTTTTTAAGTACATTTTTTGAAATTTGACCAATTTAATGTGCTCAAAAAGTGTTGTCCAACGAACTCATCCTTTCTTTTGAAATGCTTGATTTTTTGGCGAAAAAACGAAGTTTTTATCTCAATTCTATCGAGAGTTATCGTCTGGAATGACATATATATATATATATATATATATATATATATATATATATATATATATATATATATATATATATATATATATATATATATATATATATATATATATATATATATATATATATATATACATATAAAAAAGCGTTAAAATCCAGGAATCATTTCAGAATGCCTCAAAACAGATTTCGATGAAGAAAATTTTTGAAAATTTTTATTTTAAAATTTTTGGAGCCATTGCAATAGCTTTATTTTCCAAGAAAATTCGCTAAAAAACCAAGTGGCGGATGCTTTTTCAAGAATATGCGGTGTGCTCCAACCCAACAAACTATTGTCACATCATTGTGTCTTATCCCAATCAGGCGTGACTCAGATGGCACTTTGGGCGCGAACCCATAACTTTGCATTTTCTATTAATGAAATTCGAAGGGTGACAGCTCATTGCCCTACCTGTAACACCATTTAACCGAGATTCCATCGAGTCACTTATTCCACGCCCATCAAGGTACCACAACCTTTCGAGAGGATCAGAATGGATTTAAAGGGTCCACTTCTTTCCAGAACAAGAAACAAATACGTTCTGACCCTCATCGGTGAATTTTCTAAGTCTCCTTTTTCCTACCCTTGTCCTAACACTAATTCCTCAACTGTCAATGACTGTCTCGTTGAATTATTCTCCTCGTTTGAAACTCCTTCTCATATACGCTCGGACAGAGATGCTTCCATCACATATCGCGAACTTCAAGCCTTTTTGCATACCCGAGGAGTAGCGACATTAATGTCTTCGCCGTACAATCTGACCGAAAACGGGCAAATCGAGTGAGAGAATGGAACGATTTGGAGGACGGTAAAGCTTTTTGTAAAAAAGAAGAGCCTGAATACATCTGACGGGAGTCTGGGCTCCCTGATTCTCTCCATCCCATAAAATCCTTATGATACACCGTGACAAATCAATCACCCCATTAAAGAATGTTCAAACATAATAAGAGAACCACTCTTGGCTGGTATAATCATCCAGAGTTTTAATGAAGAAACAGGTACTTTCGATCAAGTATGAACAGCTAGTAGAGGAAGTGCTGCTAATGTACGTCAACCCTTAATATGCCAAAGTACAGCTGGAAGATGGGCGACAAACTATCTCTGAAACAACTGGCACCTTCTGAAGAAATTGGGATGAATCCAGAAGCATTTGATTCTGTATCCCCTCGGGATTCTGTATCAGCTCCAGACCTAATTCATCCCCTCCTAAATCTACTCCTCCCGAAAACGCTTCCCAGCTAGAGAAACAATCACTATCACTGCGTGGGCAGCAAAATCCGACAGCTCTTGTACATGATTCTAGCCAACCTCTTCGTCATTCAACTAGAGAGCGTCGTATGCCACAACTGTTCAAGGACTATGCGATGAATTCCTAAAAGGTTGGATGAATGTGGTGTGATCCAACGAATATAATTATCGTGTTTTCCTGTTGTCATGTACTTCCATCATGTGTTAGCTAATTTCAATATCGTTCTCTACAGTTGTTTTATAATTTTGTTATGTCATCAACTAAGATGAATAAAGCCTACATTTCATTCTAAAGGTTTATAACACATCTGATACAAGTGTGGACCCGGCTTCAGCTTATAATACTTTACTAGCACTTGAACTTTGAAAGGGTATCATACAATGGTTTTATATGCGATCATCACATTTTATTACAATTTTTGAATTCGTTTATGACGTTTCTGCTTCGACTATGTTTGATTGAAAGTGACAAATTAGCCTAATGTTTGGTATGAAAAGTCTGGCGCAACAGACTGATGTCAGGTAGAAGCGCAATATCACTAGTTTGTACGACATTAATTGTCTGTTGAATCAAGGTGAGAGCATCCCACCTGCTGGTTGAGATGTTAGCTGGTGAGCGCGGGTCCTCCGTGAGCCACCATTGTGGTTGGAGGGATAATATTGAGCTGTGGAATCGTTAGCGGTTCACCAAAACGGAGTGAGGTTATGACAGACTAATGGGCGTCGGGAGTAACCTCATCAACCGCGAATTTCGTGTCGGCCCCATAATGAAGGAGTTCTCATTTAGTGTGCACTTACGACCGCGGGCAGCTCTCAGTATATGACACCCGACTTACCGGTTCCCCCTCAATGGTTGTCTGTTCTACCGATTTCCAGGAAGTTCGGAGGTTGGGAAACTGATCAAAGCTAGCAACGAGAGTAAATGTGCATATTCTAACTAGATGAAACTGTTACTGGAAATTTCAGATCGAAAATTAGTACTTCAGTTCGGTTTGAAGCCTCACAAAAAATCGAATACGGTGAAAAATTATAGAAATGCCGAAAAGTTCAAGTCATACAGCAAAATCGTGTGAGCGAATTTTTTAAGTTATCGTATTATATCATATTACACTTTTTGGAAAATTTCAGCAATTTGAGTGCAAAGAAATTACTCACTACCAACTTTATGACCAAAAAACTCAGTCTAAATGATATTTTTTGATTCAGAGAATATTTTGGGTTTTTAGCTTTTATTTGAAGTTGTTTTTAGATTTTTTAGCAAATATTGAAATTCAAGTACTTTTTTCAAAAGAAATTTGTGCATAAAGTTTTCAATGTTCAGTTCATCGTTGATAAACTTCTTTTCAGTAAAATTCTGCTAAAAAATATAAATTTTACTATTTATTAACCTTTTTTAGCATTTTTATTTATTTTTGAGCACATTTTATGGAATTTGAGCACTACGGAGTGCTCAAAAAGTGCTGGCCAACGAACTCATAATTTCATTTCGAATGCATATATAGGAATATATATGTATGATAAATGGTTGCGATCCGGAAATCGTTTCAGAATACCACAAAACGGATCAAAAATGATGAATTTTCGTTGAAAAGGACGCTAATGCAATTGCTCCAAAAATTTTAAAATCAGAATTTCGAAAAATATCTTAATTGAAATCCGCTTTGAGACATTCTGAAACGAGTCCAAGAGCTAAACGCTTTTTTGTATGTATGTATATATATGTTTATAAGTGTCATTCCAGACGATAACTCTCGTTAGGATTGAGATAAAAATTCTGTTCTTGCGCCAAAAAATCAAGCTTTTTCAACGAAACGATGAGTTCGTTGGCCAAAACTTTTTGAGCATAATACAGTGGTCAAATTCCAAAAAAAGTGATTTAAAAAAAATTACTAAAAATGGCTAAAAACTACCAAAAATCGTGAAATTTATATTTTGTCGTGGAATTTGGTGAATTAGGAAAATAAAAAAATTATTCACAAAATTATGGTGAAAAATTTACTTAAACTGCATCAATATTTTCTGAAAAATCGATTTTAATAAAACTGAAAAATTGCTACACTCCCGAAATCTGTTTCGAATCGTAGAATATTTCCACAAAATTTGTGTTCAACAATTCCTTTGCACTCAAAGTGCTCAAATTTCAAGTGCTTCAAGATAATCTCCAAAAATTGGCTCATACAACCTTGATGCATTACCGGAAGTTTAAAAATTTTGGAGCCATTGTAATAGCTTTATTTTCTACGAAAATTCGCAAAAAAATTATGTCTTAGCGGGGACAGGAAGTGACTCTAAGAGGGAGGGATGTTACAAAATAGTCACTCTACCCTGGTAAGATGTGACTACTGAAGGTAGTCACGATCTGGCCACGATTTAGCTGCTTCGGGGGCGGACTATTCAAGGTCTTTGCTAAGTTGCTTACGTGGGACTTATATGTGGTCCGGGGTGTGGATGAGCTGAATGGCTAAGGTAATGAACTATCTTCAACCCACCGTTACCACTGTGCCGAAAGAGAAGAACACTTTTTATGCAATGGTTTACTGAACTCAATTGAGCTACAAGTGTTAGTGACTGTTGAGATGATAAAGCAAAAGTGACTATTTTCGGGAACACGTTACCTTCCGACGTGTGAGGTGTGGATAGTGGTGAGGTTCCTATAGGGGAGGATGTCTATTGAATGGGGAACAAATTTCAAAATCACAATGCAAATGACTATGGTAATGATCTGAGCACTTACCATGTCTCTGCTTGGCTGCCTTCTCACGGTGATTGGAGATGCTTACCAGTAGTAACGCTGAAAAGTCTGTATTTACTATGCATTACTCCAAATTAGCTGCGAGTTGAGGACTCTGCTTGCAAGACATGTTATCCCGAAAGAGTCACGGAAGGTGACTCGTCAAAATGACTCTAAATGAACCTGGGCGTGTTTTGCACTTATACGCTTAAAAGCTAGCCAGTACTGTACGTGCCGAAGCACAAGCGAGAGTCAGGGTAGCTTTTGCGAGAAAGTCGAATTACTATGAAATGGTCATATAATTACTGCTGACTTTTAACACAACAAGATACAATAAAAAAGGAATCAGTATCGTGTGAGTGTGACTATTACAATAATTGCGTGGTTCTTGTAGAATATTTTGATAGTGAGATCAGAATAGTCAGTAAAGTGCAACGTGACTACTATCAGACTGAAAGCCGTGACTTAAAGTATGGCTCAACATATAGCGTGTTTAACACAATTGGCTTCGTGCCTAGGAAAGAAAGGAACGATTTCAAGCTCAGAGTATGAACTAGGGTGCTCCTGAGTAAAGATTCGAAATATAAACATACATGACTAAATATTCCGTGTCTAATAACAACAATACTCAATATAAGTTACTTTTTATTCGAGTTCTTGTTACCTCTTAACGGGCGGTGTGACTGTATCAGAAAAATTTTAACTTCACAATGGCATGACTAATGCCGCAGAAATGACTATTACTTTATTTCCATTGCGCATGACCATGCCGCAAAAGTGTCTACTAAATTGACTGTGAATTAGGCGTGACTATGCCACAAAACAAAAATATACTTATTGTTTCGAATAGAAATATAACTGCAATGTACTGTGTTATCAACCCTAATTGCCAATGGGCATCAATTACTTTATTCGTTACTACGTGACGATTTCATGGCAATGAATATAAAATATCTTAGTAAGGAAAAGACAATGGAAATGACTGTTATCGATCCTAATTGCCCCTAGGCATCTGTAACCAAGAGTGTCAGAGGGTGACAGTTTATCAAAAGGACACGAATGTCTTTCTATCGAAAGGAAACAACATACAACTGTTACTGACCCTAGTTGCCTGAGGGCATCAATAATGAAAGATGTCAAAGAGTGACTATTTGTCAAAAGAACATGACTATATTCCTATCGAAAAGAAACAACATGAAACTATTATCTATCATAATTGCCCGCGGGCACCAATAAAGAAATGTGTCAAGGCGTCACAACTTTTGAACATTTGAAAGGACACGAGAAAAGTAATTGATAAAATGAAGTAGCACCTACTTAGATAGAATACAACAAGCGTGTCTACCTACATGGATTGGTCAATGGGAAAACTTATTACTAATCACTGAATCACAGGTCCAGGGGGCAGGAAGTGCAGCAGTACCGTGTCCACGACAGTGTGACTGGTCACGGGGGAGATACCGAACAAATTATTTCCAGTCCAAGCTATTTTATCACTTGTCAAGTCTAGGTGGCTGCGCCGATCCACTTGGGATAGTCCCCGTTCAGGCGTCACGGGAAAGTGGGAAAAGGCCCTCTCCCGCCTGTGGCTCAGTTGACAGAGCCTGCAATGATATCCACAGGAAACCTTTACATAGTCCCACTCATGGTGTAAACTAAAATTTTTGAGTGGAACTAAATTTTAAAAAATGGAGAAACATGCCTCCAACCGCACTTTTCAATATCAATGTGATTTTTTGGAGGTTTTTTTTTTTTTTTTTTTTTTTTTTTTTTTTTTTTTTTTTTTTTTTTTTTTAATAAAACCACGTTTTTTGACCTGGAATCCCCGTTTTTTCAACTTCAAATCATTTTTTTTTTTTTCGTGTTTTTAACACATTTCCGAAATATTCGATCGATTTTGTATAATAATATAGGGTAGATGGGGGGAACTGTCCGCAGTTTTGGGTTTTAGATTTTTGTGGACCTCAGCTTGATGATTTTATTTTTTTTCTGGTATGGAATCGAAAGCTTATGATCTTACCTATCATTTCGTAACAGCTCCAGCCTTGAGCTGTGTTTATTGCGAGAGATATTCAGATTTTTGGCAAAACTGTTTTTGCGGCCATTTGCCCCATCATTTGGGATAAATGTCCGCACTGCGGAGATTTACCCCAACAGAAGAAAATATAGGAAAAATGAGTGATTCCAATTCAAGAACACGAAGAAAATCTTTATTGTTGTGGTAAATAATTTATATTTAACGTAACCTCCTCCTCAAATAATTTTCAGCCATTTTTAACTTAATGGGAAAGTAAATACCGCTAACTCACCTAAAAATTTTAAGGAGTTAATGAAACAATAAGTTTATATCACAAAAATACAATCACAAATAACGAACAAACAATAGGAAGACTACAGATCTTCGTTCTAAAGATTCTTTGTAATATTTCAGTCATATGCCATTTCATGGAACTCAAAAATAAAATGATTAGGTAACATGAACGAAGTAAACAAAAAATAGGTGACCTAGGTGACATAGGTGATCCTAGATTCCTTTACCTACCTACTAGTAAAGAGTAAAATCAGTCAAATCATCTGGAAAACTTATCATTTTATGAAACCTCGCATTGTGGATTTCATTAGGTTTGGACAGTTTCAGGACAATGTCTGTCTTGTCAAAATAGGTAGGCTTCTTCTGCAGTTTCTGAGAATTTGAGATTATTAGGATACCGTTTGAAAATCATACATTCGTATCCGCCGTGGCCTCGAGAGAGGATTTTAGCCACATAAAGACGGAAAGAGTTTTTGGTTTTTCTATGAACTTTGGCAATGGCATAGTCATTTGGCGACAGGGAACCCGGTTTATCCTCTTGAAGGTCTGCTTCGTCAACTTCACTTTCAGAGAACAGAATGCCCACATCAAGGTCAGAGTCACTGTTATGAAGGGATATTTCGTCCTCAGACTCAGATTCTGACGAGCTGGACAAGTCAATCTTTTTCTACAATTTTTTACCCTTTTTTTTTCAGGAGAAAACAGTTGCTTTCGCTTTCTTGCAATCAAGCGTTTTTCTTTTTCAGCAGCTAGTTTACTTTTTTCTTTCAATTCATTCTCCAGTTTTTCTTTATGAGGAGTTGACGTGAGCAAAACAGACTTCAGCCCTCTACCTGAGCGTTTCCTTCTTATCTGTATTCTTGGAATAGGAATTATTTCTTCTGGCGTTTTGCTCCCAGCAGGAGATTGTTGATCATTGTCTTTGGCTGGGGTATCAATAGCAGCAGCCATTGACGAGCTGGTTGGCTGGTTGGAATTTTCAGGAAACTGGATAACAGTTACTTCTCCTGGGTCTGCGTCAACCAATGAGTCATGTGTAGAGGAGGTAGAGGGTGTTAGATCAGGTGAAGCTTCAAAACCAGAAGGCATGTTGGTTCCCTCAACGTTTTGGTCAGGCTGATTGAAAACAATCGTTTTTCGGTTATCTGGGTCCTCCAAGTCCTCACTCTCATGTTCATTGGGCAGTTCTTGATCTGTCACCTGAGCTGGAAGAAAGTCGTCATCAGTAAACTTATTCGCATCGAAGGGGAAAATTCCTGTTGAAGCAAACCCATGTACAGCATTTTCTACAGTGGCTGCTTTTTGGAAAGCTATTTTGAAAGCTTCAGCAACACAAGAAGCATTGAAAACTTCCCCTGGGTGGTTTACGTCCCATGTGTCGACGGCAGCATCGTAATATTTTTTCAATGGTCCAAAAAAGTTCCTATCTAGAGGCTGTGTCCTGTGGCTGCTGTGTGGAGGCAACGTCAGGATTTGAATGTGATTGCTTTTGGCGTAAGCCACAGCTGGAAGAGAACTGTGTGACACATGTTTATCTAGTATCAGCAAAATCGGATTACTCTCATTTGCATTACTATGTATTTGGAAGTGCTCGAGCCAAGTCAAGAATGTGGGGGTCGTCATATACCCTTTATCTGTTATGGCCGTCTCACATCCTATGGGCCCATCTTTGATCAAGAGCCTATTCATTCTTTGGCGTGCGTAAATGAAAAAAGGAGATACATATTGGCCAGTGGCACTCACAGCACAGACAGCTGTAACTGTCTGACCCTGTTCGGCTGCAACTGTTTTGGAAACTTCCCTCTTCCCAGTCGGTGCAACATGTTTCGGAAAATTATTTGGCACCGTTTGTACGCCAGTTTCGTCCATGTTAAAAATTTGATTTGGACCAAATCCGAATTTTAGCATGGCTTCTTTCAAGTTTTCGAAATACGTGGACAGCTGCACACGATTAAACCCTATTGTTCGAGCCACACTAGTCTTGCGAGGCAGGGAGAGGTTGTTCCTCTTTATGAAGTCACGAGTGAAGTCCCTCCCAGCTAATTTAGTCTCGGTTGGGAATCGATGAGGAATATAGTTTTCCCGAGCATATTCAAAAAGAAGAAACCTTAGAGACTTTAAGGTCAATCCAAAGTAGTGTTTATCGAGTTCAATGCAGTGTTTTAGCAAAGCATCCTCCTGCTCCCTGTTGAATGTTTTGTCCCTTCCAAATTTACCTTTCACATTCGCCTTCAGACGATTTCGCAGCGCCTTCTCATGGAACCCAATCTCTGTTGCAGCTTTTCTGATTGAGAACCCTTTGTTGATCAAAGATTTGGCTTCATCAAGTTTTTCTTTCGTCATCGGTAGGTAACTTTTCTTCCTTACGTAGTTTCTGGAATAAAATAAACGTTCTACTTAATTGATTTGTATAAAGAAGGGTTAAATGTCCGCACCCAGGGACAAATGTCCGCACGCCTTTGACTGCGGACATTGACCCCCAAAATAGTGAGGAGAGTGACCCCATATCGTGGCGTCAGCACCAGGGCGATACTGACTTTATTCACAAAAGAAAACGTGGATGTTGTGTTATAATTTCACAGCTAAACAAATCCCCTTTTGATAAAAAGAGAGATAGTTTGAATAACTATAACCGTTATTTCATAATATTGCAGAAATGTTACAAAAATATAGTGGATAAGGACACGAAAAACAGACCCATCTCATTTTTACAGACAGCGAACAAACTACACAGTCCAACTTCTCACTGGCAACTGGTAGATGTGGAACCTACCTGTGGTGGCAATTATCGATTGTTATGATCGAAAAGTGGCCGTGCGGACATTCACCCCGTGCGGGCAATTCCCCCCACCTACCCTATAACTTTCATAATTATTTAACACAATTCAGGCTCATTTATTAAAAAACAGAAAAAAAGAGTTGACTTTTAGAAGTTAGGAATTATAACAACTTTTATGAATTAGCCATACCCTCAAAATTCAGCTCAGTGACCAGCAAATCCCACAAAACTGCACCATTTGATACTCTTTCCAGCGGTACAGTTGATTTTACTTTTACTTTGCTACATAGAGGAGACAGCCGAGTTATGAAGTTGAAAATCGTAGTTTTTTCCATGAATTCCTGGATTTTCTTGAAAAATTACCCTTCACAAATGAAGGTGTTTTGGGTCAGTATTTTTTCACGCTGGATTGAATGGTAATACGTGCAGATCTCAACCTAATTGAATCTAAATCTAATTATCAAAGGATCTCTGTTCTTTATGTTTTTTATTTTTTAATCGATGTTTTGAGAGATGAGCTGAGGTGGAGGGGTATAAGTTGAGTGCTAAGAGTACAATTATCATAAAAACTAACTTAAAAAAAGACAATAAATAATTAACATAAATAGACTGTTTTTAGACGATTCAAGTTCGAAATTACGGTTCGAAATGAGATATGCAATTTCTTGCATCAAAAATCATCCGCACCATCCATTGAGATATGGCCCTCAGTCAGTGGCAGGATGGTGCGGATACTTTTTGAAACAAGAAATGGTACCTATATCTCGTTTCAATCCGTCTTCTCAAACTTTGATCGTCTGAGAACAGTCCCTTTTTTTAATGTGACGTTTATACTAGTAAATACCAACTTTCACGCCTCCAGCACAGCTTAACCCCCCTCTTCATAAATAAAAGTGATCCCTTATTTTTTAGCTAATTTTTTAAAAAAATCACTACTTTTTTCAGTGAATTTCTATCTGCAAATTATCCAACCATCCAATGAGATATGGCCCATTTTTGAAGATATTTTTCAATTTCTTCAACACGCATTCAGCTTTTTAATGACCTACGCAATTTTAGTCAAGACCTATTGAGCAACCATTTGCTTGATGATGCAAAAAATCGGTTTTTTTTTTTTTTTTTTTTTTTTTACAAAATGTGTTTTTGGTTTACTTCTCATACTCGACCATTCTGTTAGGCTGAGATTTGTTTTGAGAACTCTTTTTCTGGATTTTCATTAACCGACAATTGAGAATTTATCTCAGTGGAAAAGTATTCTACGATCTGACCACCATGATTCCGAAACTGTATTTTTTGAACAATGGTCCTTTAATTTTTCACAGCAGCGTACTATTGATCCTACTGCATCGGGATTCACAGGGTGATATTTCCAACGATTCCTGGATTGCATGTATTTGAAATACATTAACCTTTCGTTTAAAAATTGTAAAATTTTACAAATGAGTTACGCTCATTATTGGATGTTGACAAAATTGTGATCTGCTCTGAAGAGTTGCGAGAATTGAAATTCATTTTCCTGATGTGATTGAATTTGCTGTATTTTTCGTTAACATGCGTGGAAGCCATTTCACAATAGTTAATCAAACATTGGACATTTTTCATTTATTTGTAATGCACTGCTGATATACCTTTGATTAATACCACAAGAACTGTTGAGCTTAAATTTGTCTCGCTTTGTTTTTCTCGTTCTAACTTTTACGCAAGGTTCGGGATGATCACTTAATTATTCGCTCACAATAAGTTAGTCCACAGTAAACTTAGAGAGGCATGTCCACAGTAGACTTATAGTAGCTGAACTCAACTCCAAACTTACTAAGAGGATTTTCAGGAAAACCGTAGGGAACTAAAAACAATGGTCGGTCTCATAACCGGCTTTGCATCCCTACGATGCCACTTACAGCGAATATGGGTCACACAAAGCTCAACAGTGCGCAGGCTATGTGAGGAGACAGACGAAACAGCTTCCCTCATAATCTTTGGGTGCCCTGAAGTCACCTTCCGCAGATTTGAACTCTTTGGGGGCGCAGACCCCATGAGCTCTATTCGATGAAAATAATTATTAATCGAGGTCCTGACATTCCTCACTAGAGATATGAGCCTCTTTGATTAAGCATAAAACTATCAGGAAAGTATAATAAGCCAGCATGCTTTCGTGCTTGGGGCCCAAAAGCTCCTCCATGGGACTTTCTAAATACATCTACATCTAAGAACCAAGGTCTATTTAATCAATCGCATATACTATTTTTAGCATCCGAACGGAATAATGCGACGACTATGAATCTACACATTACGTTTGCAGAGTAACTTCGACAAAGAAGCCATTATTTTAAAGTAAAGATTTATGGAATGGCCGATAGCATAAATTTGATGGCAGGTACAATAGTCACTTAATAAAGTTGGTAAAATCAGACTCGGCGGAGTCTGATTTTACCAACATGCATTTTTAAGCGCATCTGATTTACAACTCCGGCGGGCTGGGAGGTTTCTCTCAAGCCTATGAAATGAACAAAACGGTTCACACATGTTGAGTTCAATGTGAACATGTATGACCCTATAAAGCAACAATGCTGAAATTCGTACGTTATTCAGAATGATGCTCGGATGGGTACTAATGTGACTTGTAATCCAATCGCTTAACTAGCACAACACCTAATCACGGGGTGAAATACGGGATAGGATTTACAGTCGAATAGAATGTAAAAGGACGAAAATACCGAACGCCTAGTACAATTACGAATCAGTCAGTGTAGTCGGAATGAGCTTCAAAAACTGTAACGCATCCCCACAATCACGCGGCAACATCGAATCAAACATATTTGACATCTCGCAATTATCCGCATTAAGAACGCAGTAGCTTGCAGAGCTTTAATTAGAGATATTCCAATAAATCATCAAGCACTAACTTTCATCGAATACCGGACAGTTGATAGGATTTCTCGAACTGATTAACCGTATTTCAATGAATGTGGAACGTTTTTCCAGGGAAAGAGGGTTTAGAGATGAAACAAATGGAGGTCTCCGACCCTGAAATTCTAATTTCGTGCATTCCGTCTCATCTCCTGCCAGCTCTGATCCGATGGATTGGTCGCGCCATATATCCAATAGTTGGACGATACAGAGAGCGATTAATCCATAAGCAATGCACGGCATGTTCTATCTTCCCTAATAGAACCATTCGTACGTTATTCAATGTACATGCCTATTGGAGTCGTTTTTGCATCATGTAATTATGATTATGACCATGGCGATTTAATTTCAGTTATGTATTTATAGTTAGATAAAAAAAAAAATAAAATGTAATATACATACCCATGAACTACGAATGTAAAAAGTGCCAGTCATGCAGCATGATTTATGAGCGAATTTTCGTTATCATATATTAGGTAACTTAGTTCCAAAATTTGAGCAGTTCGGGTGCAAAGAAATTGTTCATTACCAATTTAAAAAGGTAACATCGTTCTACATAATAGTTTGCGATTCAAAAAAGATTATGGAATTTTCACTTTTTCCGAATTTTTGTCGATTTATTACCGATTAATATTGAAATATAAGTACATTTTACAGCATGATTTTTCGCTTGATTTTTGACGCAAGACGGAGTTTTATCTCAATCCTAAGGAGCGTTATCGTCTGGAATGAAACACACATGAACAAACCCACAAACACACACGATCCCCCCCCCCCCCCCCCCCAACGCACTTTTTTTCTACAAAACTCCCCTCAAAGGCGGAGGGGGCACACCATTAAATTGAAAAATAAACAAATAAAATGGAAAAGTTGGGAGGACTCCCAGGTTTACCCGACGCCGGCTCTAGGGATAAGGGAAGTTGCAGGACGAGGAAGAAGAATGGGATGGAAGGAAGTGCCCCTATAAAACGACCACCAGTTCAAGTAAGAACTCCTCAGGACGCGGGTGGTGATACCACGGAGCACTCCCGCCGAAATGCCCAACTCGAGTAACTCCGTGGCACTTTTCCCGCACCACATCCCGTGCCATGACACGGTCGCAGCTATGACCTTGATGTTATTGGTCGCCACTCCTTTTAGCTCGGAAATCGCTTGCCGCAGGTCATTCCTGTATTACTTATTTATTTAGCCCGCCAGGTCTGCTCCATGTCCACGCTGCCATTGACAACCTGGACATCCAGGATTATGGCAGACCCATCCCCCCCATGAGTAAAATGCAGGAAGGACAGGATTTCCGGGGAAATCTTTCGCATTTCATGGATACTGTTGACAAATTGCTGGATACGCGCGTCAAAATTCATAATGATTTAGTTACGATCATAATGCTTTACAGCCTTCACGAAACATTTGAAAATTTTAAATGCGCAATTGAATCGAGAGACGAATTGCCAACGCCAGAAGCTCTACGTATAAAAATTATCGAAGAGAGTGAGTCAAGAAAGCAAAATCATGGAAAAAATAAGCAAAACGACGCATCGTTATTGAAGAAAAAATATCAACCAAAACAGCAATATTTTGGGAAATCTTTACCGAAGAAATTCAAATTTAAGTGTTGAATCTGAGAAGTAACTGGGCACAAGGCTTGTGATTATCCAAACAAAAAGAAATATCAACAACAAGCAGGGACAGCTTGACTGAAAAGTCGGAAAATAAATTGTGTCTGGATATTGGTTGTTCCACACATATGTGCAAATATAGGGAAATGTTCCAGAATCTTGAAAAATGAGAGCTAGAAGGAGTTCAACTCGCTAGTGATGAATCAATTCCAATCCTTGAGAGAGGGGCAGTAACTTTGAAAGCATTAAACAATCATGGAACGTGAGAACTGAATTTGGACGATACATTGTTCGTGCCAGATTTACGTTTGAATCTGATGTCTGTATCGAACATAGCGGACAGGGGATTCACTGTAACATTCGAAAAACGCGGAGCTACAGCTCATGCGAAAAATTGTGAAATTCTGCTCACTGCTGACAAAATTGGAGATCTCTTCTATCTTCGGAAATCCTGTAGTGAAACTGCGTGTGCCTTCTACGAGTGCGAAAATGGATGTAGTTTCAATCTATGGCACAGATGGTTGGGGCACATTAACGAACATGATCTCAAAGAAATGGCAAAAGGAGGCGTAATCGGAATGAAAATTCCGGTGAGAGAAAAATTATCAGCCTGTAAGACATGTCTACAGTAGAAACTGATACAAACACCATTCCCCAAGAAGTCAGACCGAAAAACAAAAGCGACGAGATGGTGTGAGCTGAAGTTCTTGAAACTCAAATCAGAGGCACTGGAAGCGTTCAAAAACTTCAAAAACAAGATGAGAAAACAAACAGGAGAAAATATATAATGTTTGCGATCGGAATGGGCTTGAAAATGTAAACAACGGATTCAACCAATTTTCGAATGAACATGTTATAACAAGAAGGCTGACAGTCCCAAATACATCTCAGCAGAACGGAGTTGGCGGGAGGAAGAACCAAACACTTGTCGAAATGGCTTGATGTATGATGATAGAGGCAAATATGGCATCTGCATTTTGGGCAGAAGCAATCAACACCGCCAACTACATTCGGAATCGCAGCAAGTCGGTGGAAAAATACCCTACGAACTGTGGACTGGAAGGAAGCTAATTGTCGCTCATTTCAAAACGTTCGGGTGTATCGTATTGTTTGGTGTGGTCCACAAGAAAATTGGAAATGGAAAATTTGAAGAGTTTTAACCAGCGAGAAATTGAATACGTCGTCTAGAGAAAACCTAATGGAAAAGAGAGATATAACTAACACCAATGGTGAGAAATGTCAGTGGAGACAATGTAATGAACGCACTGAAGAAAAAATTGAAAGAGAACTTTGAATTGAAGGATGATATTAGGAATAATCCACTATTGTCTTGGTATAGAGATATCGCAATCTCAGAATTAGGGGGAGTTACGTATGTCACAGAAGAAATAAATCAGTTAAGTTCGGAGAAGGTTCAACATGGAGGATTCCTAGCCAATAACAACTCCGGCGGAAATGAATCTGAAATTGAAGAAACCTGAAAAAGTCAACAATGAAGGCATGAAAAAGTATCCATACCCAAACTTGATCAGGATTCTGAACTACATAGCAACATGTGTACAAGACCAGGCATCTCGGATGCGATCAGCATGTTGATTCAGTTCAATTCCAACTATGCCAAGGAACACTGGAATGCTGCCGAAGCGGGTTCTATGATACTCGAAGGGAACGATAAATTTTGTGCTGAAGCTCAGCAAGACTGGAGGACCCTGTGTCCTAGGGTACGTTGATTCGAACTGGGGCTCATGTGTTGAAGATCGGAGATCTTACACTGTATACGTGTTCTCCCGCAGGAGCAGCTGGTAACTGGGAATCGCGGAAGCAGAGAACAGTGGCACTATCCACCACGGAAGCTGAATACATGGCGATGACAGAAGCAGCTAAGGAAGCCATATGCATCGGACGGCTACTTGGTTAGCTGAAATATGGAGAGGACGGACCTATCAAACTCCATGGCGACAACAATAAAGCTAAGGAAATAGCCAAGAATCCCGTACACCATGTAAGGACTAAAAATATCGACATCCGCCACCATTTCGTCAGAGAGGCAATCACGGATGACAAGATCAATCTCAAATACCAACCGACTGAGAAGATGTTCGCTGACGAACTCAAGAAGCCGCTGCCAGGTCCAAGGCACCAGACGATGAGGACAAGCTTAGGACTGCAATCCCAAGCTTGAGGGGGAGTATTAGAGAACGAGCTACTCCACGAGGTAACAGGGTGAACCTGTCAACAGGGGATTTCGTCGACACGGGAAAAATATTCATTCTTGTTCTAGATTCCGTTTTGATATATTATTGTGATTGTTTGTGAGAATAATGGAGTTGTCCTTAATTTTTTGCCGAGTGACACCTCATTTAAAAAATATTTAGTGCTAAACACGATAGTGATGCCACTCGGTAAAAATAGGAGGAAAATTTTCTATGTACCCAATACCCCCCCCCCCCCCTCCCTTCTGTGGGTATTGCAAAAAATTACATATTTTCCCATAATTTTCACTACCCCAACAACTCTCTCCAAGTGTTACTTCGATATCTCATAAATTGTGGAAAAATTAGGGAAGGACGATTGAGGGGGAGATAGTGTTAAATGAAGGTGGCTTTTTCAATTACTTTATATTAACAGAATTGTTGATATTTATCCAGATGCTGTTGAAGTTCATGGATAGATGCATTAAGGACAGGCATAATTATGAAATTGCAGAAAACACCAGTAGAAGGGTAGCCCATCTGCTGGATGCAACGCGACCTGATCCAATAGTCAAGATTGGACCACAAGAGCTCATAGTTAATTATTATAATGGAGTAATAATTGAATATGCAGAGTGATTAAATATTTAACGTTCGGTATACCTAGGTGGTGCCTACTACCTACTGAACCTCATAGCATGTATCTTTATAGGGCCTTACTAACGAGATCCTTGAGAAAGCCATCAAAATCAAAGAAAATTCGTTTAAGTTATGCGTTTCTCCAGATATTTCACGCTGCTATTGACAGGAAAATAGCTACAAATGATTATACGAAATCATTCCACTTACAATATTTAAATACTTTTTCAACTTTAACCAAATCGGACCATTAAGTCAACCATTAGACGTTTTGAGTATTCAAAATTTGTTCAATCACAGACTATCAACGCTTGATTGCTGACTTTTATAAGGTTCCATTCAGGCACTCACCCGCATAATCCCAGATAATGTATAGTGAAAATCGGAGATATCCTGAATGTTGTGCTTATGGTAAAGATCTGCGGACACAGATAGAGTGATGTTTATACAGACATGGAATCAAACATGGTCTGGGAAGTCTGAAACATGCGACACCTATACCACCCGTGGAAGTTGGAAACTTATTGCTAAAGTAGGGCAAAGCCTCGCACCAGATGTATTTTTTACAATTTTTCGCATTACGCGATTTAGCGGCAAATTGTTGATAGTTCATCCGAGCAAACCAAAAGGTCGCTGATGAAGTTATGAGTTATCCCCAGTATAGATGTGAGCTTTCGAAAGAGGGAACTATCAAACTGACGACCTCTGTCAGACGTTATATGACATGGGACGCCGAATCGACTAACCCAATGGGCACAGAAAGCTTGGGCGACTGTTTCAGCTTTACAGTCCGTAAGGGGTATCACCTCAGGCCAACGGGTGAAACGGTCGATACAGGTCAAAACGTACGTGTATCCCTGCGATGGCACCAAAGGACCAACCAAATCCACATGTACATGCGAAAAACGATCACTGGGTGGTTGAAATTCTCCCAAAGGGCTACTTTGTCTTTATTTCGCTGACAGCTATTGCATGATCGAACCCACTCTTTACAGTCTTGATAGAGGGCCAGATGAACCTTTGGCTCAGCAATTTATGGGTGGCTCTATTACCGGGGTGCGACAATCTATGAACTGTATCAAATGCTTGACGTCGAAAACAAGGTGGAATATAGGGTCGGACGAAACCTGTCGAGACATCGCAATAGACGGCCGCATTCGAATCAGCAAATTGAATGCGTTTCCACTGTAGGGAGGAATCATTTGGAAGAACTCCTCTACTCTGTTCTTCAGCCAATTTCGCGTAATCTATTGTGAAGGAGGAAATTTCTTCAATACGAGATAAGCAGTCGGCGACTACATTGTCCTTTCCTGATATATGTTGAATGTCAGTCGTGAATTGGCTAATGTAATCAAGTTGTCTGAGCTGTCTAGGTGCTGCTTTGTCAAGTTTTTGATGGAATGCATATGTAAGAGGTTTATGGTCTGTGTACAGTGTGAAAACTCTGCCTTCCAGTAAATGTTTGAAATACCTAATACAATCATGAGCAGCTAGTAGCTCTCTGTCGTAGGCACTGTATTTTTGTTCAGTGGGTGATAAGGTTCGTGAAAAGAAACTGAGTGGCTGCCAAACTCCATCTACCCGCTGCTGAACACTGCCCCCTATTGCTACATTTGATGCGTCCACCATGACAGACCAGGGTACATTTGAACGGGGATAGCCAACATCATCGCTACCTGTAGTTCTGCCTTGCATAGCTCAAATGCATTTCGCGTCTCTGGGGTCCATTGAATTTTCGAATTTTCTCTCCCCATGTGTCCTTTGAGATAGTTAGTGAGAGAGGATAGATGGCCTGCAGCTTTTGAAACAAAACGACGGTAAAAATTAAACATACCAAGAAAACGTCTCAAGCTTCCTCAACACGCTTCGGTAATGGTTTGATACCTTCAGTGCACACCATATGACCTAAAAACTCTATCTGCTCTACCCCAAATTCACACTTCGCAGGGTTGATGACGACTCCAAAATCTCTGAATCGTTGGAAGAGTTCTCTGAGGTCCCTTAAATGCTCTTCCTGGGAAGAACTAGCTACCAAGCAATCATCAAGGTATGCCCTAACGTTTTTCAAACCTCGCGTCAGTTCGTTGACAAACCGCTGAAAGGTCTGAGCTGCATTGCACAAACCGAAGGTCATGTAAGGAAACTCAAAAAGGCCGAAAGGAGTGATGATGGCAGTTTTCTCAATATCCTCAGGAGCCATAGGAATCTGATGGTAAGCTTTGAGTAGGTCTATCTTTGAAAAGATAGTCTTACCATGGAGGTCCTGAGCCATATCCTGGATATTTGGCAGTGGGTATCGGTCAGGAACCATAACTTTATTAAGAGCGCGGTAATCCCCACATGGCCTCCAATCTCCAGTCTTTTTAGAAATATGCAATGGGCTTGCCCAAGGACTTTTGAGTTACCATGTAGTCAAACTCTTTTTTCGCAATTGCATACTTTACTGCGTCAAGACGACGGTATTTAGCAGCTATAGGAGGACCTGAAGTAAGGATGTGATGGACAACGTTATGTTTGGGTTTAACAGTAAACGATGGCCTCGTGATATCCTTGAACTCTGCAAGAAGTGAATGGTAAGATGAATTCGCCCCTATAGTATTATTACTGGCAGATTGGATCGAGACAGTCGACCAATAGTGAGATAGATGAGTTGCAAGCATAAGACCATAATGAGCCAGGAAGTCTGCTCCAATTATCGAATGACAAATGGCCAGTGAAATGCTCGACGGAGCCCTAAATCAACTAAGAGAAGTGATGTGCCATAATTTATCTCAGTGCCATCAAAGGTGGTACTTGGAAGTGTGTTTCCTGTCTGCTGCTATAGGAGGAACTACGCTAACATCAGCACGGAATCTACAAGGGAACTCTTATCTTGTATGAAAAGGCTACCTAGTTGGCCTGCATCGCTCGCCGCATCTAACGATTGGCCTACTGGTTTTCCGATGGCTTAACTGACTTGAAATAACAACATGGGGGTTCACATTTGTCTCCATACAGGAAATGGAATCTGCATCGCCAGGTACCTGCTGCAAAGAAAAAAGCTTAGCTCTAGGTCGAGATCGCGATCGTGAACGTCTGGTGTTTCTAAATTGTGCGGTTTCTAGAGCATCGAATTTACGAGTTAATGCATCTATCTTATTGGCTAGATCGTCATATACTTGATTACAACTAGATCGCTCGGAACTAGATGGGCTAGGCCGGTTTTGCACGGCATTTATTGATGCACATTCAGATTTAGGGTCAGAAAGTTCCATAATCTTATCAGCTAGCGGTACTAAAGTTTCTAAGCTAGCATCTGAGCTTACTGATAGAATTGCTCTCGTGTTCACCGGAAGTTGTTGTAGCCATAAAGATTTAAGAATTGAATCGCTCACTTTGTTATTGGCTAACTCTGTCATCTCTCGCAGTAGCTGGCTGGGTCGTCGAAGGGTTGTTTCCTTCAACAAACGCTGCAACCTCTTGTCTTCGGAGTCGGTAAACGAGTCAATGATTCTGTTTTTCAGTGTCTGATACTTGTTTTGTGCTGGCGGTGTGATGACGAGATCACTCACTTGAGACAGGATACTAGAATCGATTGCTCCTATTATACAATCAAATCGCTTGGTCATTGGAAATGTTCTTGATTCGAAACTGGCACATTGGCCAAACCAGATCAAAACATTGGCTTTCCAAAAGGTGGTGCGATGAAATGGATATTACGGGTAATTTCTCTGGAGTACCCTACATTGATTGCTGATTTTCCATATTGGCCAAAAAGATCACGTCGGTGTTACCAGTTTTAGATGACTCCGTATAGGTAATATTTATGAACTACGAATGAACCGAACGAGATTTGAATGAAGACTGCACTTTTTATTAGTTACTTCCTAGGTAAACAAATCATATGAAATTAACAATAATAATAATAATAACCAAATGATGCTACAAACTTATTGCTAAAGTAGGGCAAAGCCTCGCACCAGATGTATTTTTTACAATTTTTCGCATTACGCGATTTAGCGGCAAATTGTTGATAGTTCATCCGAGCAAACCAAAAGGTCGCATCTACTCGTGGTTGGAAAGCTCAATATTTTCCAGTCACTCTCGGGAAATAGCTCTTTTTCACGACGGTATTCGGGACGTCGGTTTAGCGTGGAATATATATATATATATATATAAAAGAGTTTAAAGAAAAATAGACTCTATCACAATTTACTAGGTAGAAACTGTCTTTTATTCTCTGAGGGGCACTGATCCCTAAAGGGTCGTTAACTGAAACATTGGAACCATTTCCCGAAGAGGGAAAGCTAGTCCCTCAGTACATTTCCAAACGATGCCGTAGTTTTTCCGTTACCGAGTCATTATCATGCTGTGAATCTGACCTTCCAATAAAGACGGGTGAGTAGGTGTTAAACAGAGATTTACTCCTACAATAAGGATAAAAGCGCAAGTTCCCTACTAAATACTTGGCTCTTATTCACTACGAGGTATTAAACGATACCCGTTTATTACAAACGCCAAACACCCCATTTATTACTGTAGCAAAGTTATACCTATAGAATGAAGGGAAAGATAAGGCTCATGCATTATAAAGAATTTAAGGCGAATTGGCTGGTCCCTCATCTCTAAATTCGACATCAATAACAATAAATGTGTGTTACAACTCCGTGCACCTTAATAGTGCTTTATATGCAGCTGTCAGGGCTCCCCTTTCTCGGATGTCTGAGTTAGGTGTCTTTACAAGTGTCATTTTCAACAATCGGGAACTGCACGTTTAGCACCACGGTAGTTCGTCTGGCGAACGCACCCTCCTGGTTGAGATGGGAACCGTCACAACTTTCAGTTTTTATTTGTATTGAAAGAATGCATTGGAACGATCAACACTAAATAAAAATTATAATATGATGTAACGGACTAGTTCCGAAAAGGCAATCAATCACACGTGTTGATAGAATACTTATTTATAGTGGTAACGGTTGTAAACGTAACTTAACTTTTCACTGAATCCAATCATATTAACACACCTCCTTCATTGCAATAAGAAAATAGTGTATTTTCCCACGAAAATGATTAGTAGGAATCAATTCCTGCAAATATAGGGTTGTAATATGATACAAAAGTGAACAAATAAAAATAATGATACGTTTAAGTTAATAGATGGAACTATGCGCACCGTGCATCGGTCGGAGTGGACTCCAGGACCCCCCTGTTTCCACCCAGAGCCAAATGCTAAACATTGCAGTAGGTACATGAACACGCTTTTACCTCTGGTGTCGGTAGTTAAGGCTTCCTACCAAATTTCAATATCCCAGGGTGAAAAGTAGAGAATTGAGCTTACTCAGCTGATCAGGATAGATTTCTTCATTTTATTCGACCTTTGTTGCCCAGAGAGACCCAGTCACTCTTAAATTTCCTCGGGAGAACAGGAGAGAAGTTAGTTCACTCAGCTGATCTGGAAAGAGACCATAATTTCAATAGTCCCCTATTCACAATACATCAATTCCATCAATCCATCAACCCACAATCCATCAATCACAATCAGACACCATTTCCAGTTTCAACTTCCTAGGGTGAACAGGAGATAATTATGCTCAATCAGCAGATCTAGATGTAGCCCATCGTTTCTTTAAGTCCTAGAGAGTCTCGCTATCACATTTCAACATCCTGGGATGATCAGGAGCTGGTTAGCTAACTCAGCTGATGAGGAAAGGGACCATCATCTCAATCGTCTCCTAATGTCCCATAGAGACATCCTACATAGTTCAACTTCCTAGGGTGAACTGGAGAATCCTTGTTGATAACAATGGTTTGTTTATTGGTACCGCGTCATTTCGTTGACCCATTTTTCGGACATTTTAGCCAGTTAGGTACCATTTAATACGTGGTCCACGCTAAAACTTGAAGCCCCACTTGACATTTTCCACCAGCTAGTGGATATACCAGATACTATGATTCATAAGGAATCTAAGTTTAAAGGCTTAGGACTATTTAGGGCGACGCACAGTGGGGCAGAACACCCGAATTCCTGGACATCTGCAGATCGTTGAGTGAAAAATGAAAGTCATTCGGAAACTCCAAAAACTACCTATTTGTATTCATTTAGCATCAAATCAACACATTCTAAGCGGGTTTGGTCAAAGCGTAAGGTTCTCGAGGTTTGAAACGCAGTAAAGGTGATAATGAGTTGGGAAAAGGTTTATTTTTCTCGTGATGTCAGTGTTCCTTACGACCGCCAAAATGGATCATCCAACCCCAGCTAAGTGAAACTAAGTGTAATACGAGGTTCAGAAATGACAACCAGCTTTATCAATTGCTTATTACCGTCATTTCTTGGTTTTAATATGACAACTAAAATATTAACATTAAATTATTATGACAATTAAAATACTGTAATTTTTTTGATATGACTGTGGTTTTTTTACCTAAAATTGTGCGGATTTAATCTTATTGAACGAAACACTTTTCATAGCGTCTTTCTTTACCCTTCTAGTGGTGATCCTATCGAGAAGGAAATTTTTGCTCCAAGTTGCTTCTTCAAGAGAAATCGGATTTCAAAGTTTCGCAACCAATAAAAAACAGCTTTTTCAGACAAGTTCTCGCAACAAACATACCAGTTATCATTCTAGAGCCTCTTGAGAATTTTTTCCCCAACTGAGAGGGAGTGTCGCCTGGTCGCAAGAAACACCTCCCAATGTGTTCCCAATATTCCTATGAAAAATTAAGAAAAAAGGGGCAAACGATTTTCCTGCTATGAAAACTAAGGGAGTTACACTTCGCTAGTACGTATTAGTTGTACGTAAAAATCAATAGAATTATAGAAAAATAATCTCAATATCATTAACTTGAGGGGAAAAAACCGTTTTTGGCCCATTTTTGGTTTATAACATTGATACGTGTGAAGCGATCGAGCTGGCTAGATTCTAGGACCAACTAACCCCAAGTGGAGTCCATGTGCGAAAAATCGGATTTTTTTCCATCAAATTAAAGACCTTTTATGACCTAGACGGCGGACAAACATTGCAGTTTTGGAATCTATGCACCTTGAAACGTAGAGTGACAAAGTTTGAGAAAAATTTTTTTTTCCTATACGATTACTAAACCGAAACTATAAAACTCATCTGGGAAATTATCTGTAAAGACAATTAAATGACATAAAATTCCTGAATCGAGCCATTTGCGATGTGCTGAGCTAGGTTTTGGTAAGCTACATGTACTTCTTCAAATTTCTTGCTAGGTAAATCATTTTGAATTTAACACCGTGTTTCATAGGACTTAGCACCATCAGTTGTGTTGTAGCTTCACTAACTCGTGGAACGTTAGTCAATCAGCTGCTTGAGAGTGGGGCCCCTTTAAAGTACGACAAGGTCTCTCTCTTTGTCTCGAACTTACTTGGCAATCAATCTCAAATAAAAGGCTAAGTTCGTTGGCCAGAATTTAGGAGGACTCTAAGTGGCCAAATTTTGAAAATTAAGGGTCAAAAATCGCTAAAAACGCGTTTCTTGGTAGAAATTACTATATTAAATATATGAAGATAATGTATATCCGGAATTAGCGCAAAATTTACTATAAGGATAGTCCATCAAATATTAAAAATTGTCATAGTTCAAATATTAAAAAAAAAAAAAAAAACGGTTGAAAATGGTTCTTTAAAAATTCGCTCATTAGCTCATGCAACATTAATGTTGACTCTAACGTGAACCTGAAACCTCAACAAGTAATACTTCAGAATTTCGAGTGATTTCGACCTCCACTTCGTGCAGTAAGGGTCATGTCCAGGAATTCGGGTGTTCTGCCCCACTGTGAGACGGAGGAGTCTCCCTTGCAGAAAATAAATGGTATCCGTTTCCCGACGAATTCAAGAAATCAATACATCCTGACAACATGCGGCTTTGTCGACACTACCTGCTTTCTTCAGCCTTAGAAGGGGAGCAGATATTGACATGACAATCGAAATTAAGGTATTGATGTTCGCATAGTACGTTCAGTAATAAAAAAGGAATCTTCTTGGTATTTTATTCCAAATACATGAATGAAAAGTTTACAATGATCCTCAAGCAGTTCGGTAGGTCTGTAATCATAAATGTCTATTGAATAGCGAATGGAGAGGGGAGAAAAAAAGTGTTTCACGTAGCATCGGTGTGTGCAGCTCCGAGCAGGAGTCAGGATGGATGCCATTGTCACTGATGGGACAGTAAATTCAAAACCCCAGGCTCAAAAGTCCGTTTGACGAACACTTCTGGAACCACCGCCACCATTTTCTCCACACCATCATCACTGATGACCTGGGGTCTGATGGCTTCATTGTTCTAGAAAAAGTGCATGGGACTGCTAATGATGAGAGTCACAGACAAATAAACATAATTGCCAACAAACCAGGGTTGTTTCAACAAGTGCAACCACTAGATCTAGAGGTTGTGAGCTGTCCGAAGTTCAAATCAAACAACTCTGGGTATTCATGTACACATCTTGCAAGGTCCTTGTCGATCTCAATTATTTCAATTTCTTGGATCTTGTCCTCCTAGATTTCTTAAACCCCTCTATGTGCGGCCGTTGAAAACCCTCGTTGGTGGCTTCAATCTGGTGACAGAACGACCCGAAAAGTTAATTATATATATATATATATATATATATATATATATATATATAGATATAGATAGAGAGAGAGAGAGAGAGAGAGAGAGAGAGAGAGAGAGAGAGCGAGTAGCTATTGTTATTATTTAACAAGTTCTGTAGACGCACAGTCCTCGAATTTTCAAACAACTTATCTTAATCCGATAATCCAAGAAAATTCGCCGATACAAACATGTTTTATCTTTTGATAATATGGTAAAAGTGTTTATATATTGGACTCTAGTAGATTCCTTGCCACTGCGACCTAAAATGAAATTGTGTAACTACTCAATAGATCAGGGGTCAGGAACAACTAACGCGTTAAGTAATATATACAACATCCATGATGTTTTCGAATAACAGTTTATTTGACGGCACTCTCTCTACAAGGATTTCCCGTACCAGTAATTCTTCCTTGGTGGACAGACACCAGTTTTATTACCATTTGTAACAAGACGTAAATAATCGTTAAGGAAGGCAACATACGGGACTATTCTCCCACTCAACAACCGGTGCATATGGAACGATAAATATTACGATAATGATGAATTATTATGGTACAGCAGTGGTGACTGCGAAGGAACTATTCTCTTTAATAATTCTGCTAGGAATAGGGGATTCCTGTGAGTATCTTACACTTTTGCTTTTGACTATAAATTTGGATTCACTGCCATTAAAAAATCCAGAGGACCAATTTTCAGTATCAAATGCGAACTAATTTTTAGCAGCGTTCGGTAAATACGTGATGGAGTTTCAGAGAGCACCCCTCCTCCCTCAAACCATTTTCATAGAACCTTGGGACTTAAATTCTATCAAATTGCGCTCTTAAGATATTGATTTGTGTTCATATTGAATTACAATGAATGGGGTTGTTATTGCATCTGCATAAAATGATAAATTGTTGTATTATAAAGATGTACAGCCGTTTTTATTTATTCGTTTATTTTCGTATAATTATTTTCAAATCGATTCTTGAAATCCAATTCGAAACAACTTATTTTGAAAGTTGTTGATCTTTTTCTATTGTCATTGACAATGATTCGTTTTTGAAATAACAAAGAAGACAAAAATATGGTAACAATGATATAAAATGATAAATAAAATACCGCAACTAACCCTCGAGTGGATGAGAGTAAATTTTGACGCTAACTTTGGAAGCCTTGTATTCAATTTGAATATGGTTTCAATTCTAAATTAATCAAGTTTATTTTAATTTGTTCATACTTTAACGCTTAGAAATTATCATGTACAACTATGTTATCATGTCAATTATATTGCGAAACCCTGAATGCAACACTTGATACGTTTCCTTGTTGTTCCAAACCTTTTAGCGAATTTTTGTAGAAAATAAAGCTATAACAATGGCTCGGAAAATTTTAAAATCAAAATCTTTGGAAAATTTCCTCAATAGAAATCCGTTTTTCGGCATTCTGACTCGAATCCTAGAGTTTAACGTTTTTTCATATGAATATATACATGGATGTGTCATTCCAGACGATAACTCTCCTTAGGATTGAGATAAAAATTCCGTTCTTACCCCAAAAAATCAAGATTTCCAAACGAAAGGATGAGTTTGTTGGCCAACGATTTTTGAGCACATTAAATTGGTCAAATTTCAAAAAATTTAATCACAAAATAACTAAAAGATGCTAAAAACGGCCAAAAATCGTTAAATTTATAATTGTCGGGAGAGTTTCAGTGAAAACAAAAGTATCAACGATTGAGTGGGACATTAAAAATTTGTTGCACAAAATTATGCTGAAAAACGTACCTAAATTTTATTATTATCTGCTAAAACTGCAAAAAAAAAAAAAAAAAAAAAATATATATATATATATATATATATATATATATTTATTTATTTATCCACAATCTTTTTTGAATCAACGAATTTCATTTAGTACTAGTTTTTTTTTCTATAAAATCTTCTTTATACTGGAATTGTTGAAATGCCAATACAATTTAATAATATTATACGATCTATAATACGATCGATAATTTAAAAAAATTCGCTCATACGATCATGCTCCATGACTAGAACTTTTTACTAATTGAAGCCCTACATTCATGCCATATAGTCTGTGTAGGGACAAGTTTCATCTCCTCGCTAAGACTTCTAACTAAGAAGAGATAGTCCTAAATGCAATGGGGTGTAAACTCTCGCAAGGAAAGGCTATTACAAGCTAGCGAAAAGGGGCATAATTCACGTCACCTTGATAATGGCGCAAGAAGGAGGCTCCTCAGGTAATAATGGAACAGGGTTCAGAGGTAACGGGAGCGAGGCCCTGACAAGGCTGTTCGTCTATTTAAAAATGCAGGATCGGGAAGGACATTTCCCCTCTTCGAAAAATTCCGAGAGAATGGAATCCAGGAAGTGAAAATGTTACATCTCGATTTTCATTCCCTTCAACATCCCTGAAAAATGAAAATGCTTATGCAGATCCTGTGCCACTTCGTCACGAAGAATTGATTGCACGTTATTTAGCGTGTGAATGAGAAACAGAATAAGGATAAAAAAAAAAAAAAAAAAAGAGAAGAGAGAGAAAGTTGTTCATACCAGTTTTCATAACAGTGTCCCCAAGGTGATTTCATATGTAATGTTGTTATAGGAGCCCGTTGCGAAAATAGGAGACCAATAAATTGAAAAAGCTCACTAATTTTTTTTCGAAAATGTCATCCATGGTTAATTGTAAATGGTAGTCTGCCTGTCCTAGGCTATTGATTAAAACCAGAAGTCCACCTCCCTCCTCCTCTTAATTTAAATTAGCAAACAGTTTTGAAAATTGTCAAATTGTTGATCGAATTTTGACCTTTAGAGTCAATTGCAGAAAATTTGGTAACTTTATTATATGCTAATAAAATGATTGAAAACTTTAGTCTGCCTCTCTCTCCCCTACCTTTGATTTTTCTTATCGCACAAATTTGAAAATTGCTAATTTTTTAACTAAATTTCGACCTGCGAGTTGTCACTTGAAATTTGTTAAATGCGTCTTAGTAAGCCACTGAATCCTGAAAATTTTGTCTGCGTCATCATTAAATTGATGTTAGGTAGCAAGTAAATTTGAAATTAGTCAATTTTACGGTCAAAATTTGAATAATTTAAATTATTTTTGAAACTTGGCCCACAAGTAGGCAGCGAATAGTGGTTTTGAATTTTACAAGTCTGCCTTCGATATTAAATTGACTGGCTTGAGCAGTCAAGTTCAAAAATGGTCAAATTTTGTCCTAAAAGTTGATAGATGAAAGTGGTAGGTATTGTTCTTTTCTAAATTTTCCCAAAATACTGTAAAAAGTTGTCTCCCACTCCCAAAATACTGAATATTGCAGAATCATAATTCATTAATTAATTCATTATGAAGGGTAATTTCGGAAATAGGCCAAAAATTTACTTACAAGTTGATGGCTGAATGTGAGGCTAATCCCTCATAAATTCAGCAAAATAATTGTAAAACATTATCTGTTTTCTTCAAAAATATTGACACGTTGTTACAGACAAATTTCTTATTGGTACTAATTTCTACACGAAACTTCTGATTGATTTAAGAATGTCCCTTTTCAACATGACGGAAGTTAGTGAAAACGTTGTCCTTTTCCCCGGAAAATAGCAGCTATTGTTTTTGTAATGTGCTTGTTTCTTACTGATGATGACCTAACCGTCGAAATCGATTTTAAATTGTAATGCTTTGTTTTTTGTGGAGATAGACAACATTTTTCGCTAACCTCCGTTTTGAAATGGGTTTCCACAACTTTGTCGCGAGTGATTTAGTTTGTATATAACCTGCTTATAATTTCTATCTCATCTCTAAATATACTACTTTATAGAATGAAACTCCGTTTGTTTGTTTGTCTGTGTGTTTGTCCATGCTATTCACGGCTCAATTTTGAAATAAAAATTGAAAATGTTTTGCTTTGAAATTCATAGCTGTACTATGTGTATGTGAAACTAATTATCGTAAATATTCTATTGACTTACTGAGTTGAAATACACAAACACTCAACAAATAATTAGAATTCTCTTTAAATGAGGTATTGTGTCAATCTGTATCATTTCCCTCCGAAGGTGCTGCGCCATCTTTTGAAAAACAATTTTCGTCAAAATTGGAAATACTTTGTCAGGTATCCTTACAAGTAAAATCACATGTTGTGACCTCTGTCATATATTCGATCGGTCTTCAAGCTTAGGTTATATACTGTAGGTACAATATTAGGTTTATACTATGACTTCAAGTCGGATAAGTTGGGCGAAAGAGAATAAGAGAATGATGACACTTGGGCTAAATGGGATCATATAAAGTCACTTGTATTCAATGGCTCATGCTACGTCAGCCTCGGTAACGGTATATCACTGCTGTGCTTTTTGACATAAAATTGTCTTGAAAAAGCTGGCGATAGCTGCAAATGGCTGGTGCGTATGGAGGCTGACCAGAAATTGCTTTCGTCGCGGTTTTTCACGAAGTATTCTAAGGGGAACAGAATGGGCCTCGATCAGCGTTCGAACGCTTAGCGCGATCCCATTCAAATGTCCCAACGGCGGCCAACATGTAGAACTGCTGGGCCAGCGTCAGGTATGCTGTAAGTTCCAAAGCTAGGCCAACTAGTTAGGGCAGCGTCGGCCATGCTGCAGTTCCTGTGCTAAGCCAACTAATTAGGCCAGTACCGGACATTGTGAAGAGAAGGCATAAGCTGCTGGATCATAGATTCCTGTAACATTTCAGAGAATAATCTGGTGGTCAGTTCTGGAATATTTATTCTTTTATGGGGGGTTGCACTAGTGACGGGTGGGTGGGAAAATCAAATCACCACCATGTTGCGGGGGAGAGGGAGATAAACAGGTGCAAATGTAGGGAAATGCAATGAAACAGCTACCGCTTACTAGAGTGTTAATCCACCACACTCCTTTCTTTGCCCTACGTCCTGCATTTCTATTGAATTACCAAGTGTAGTACAGAATGAGCCTGGTGCATTATTTTCCCACAGTGGTCTTCCAGGAATAGATTTTCAACTTTATTGCTAACCTCATGGGCGTTGAAGGAAGCAAGACTAATAATCGGGATATAAGTTCTCCTGTTCTAATACGGGATATCAACTGCACGAAACGGAGACTATTTGAGGGAACGAGGAATTCAGGAAGGGAATACGAATGAGGAGAGGAAAGGGAAGAGGATGAGGAGAGAAATGGGGAAGAGGGAGGGGAATTGTTAATTGATTCCTCATCACTCCAATCCATAGATTGCTTGCCAGCGGCAGAGCGGGTGGGAGGGCTCGTGAAAACGGCATGATCGAGAAGCGGTAGGTTTAATCCTAATGAAGACGTTGGATCATATAACTTTTAATTCGAACGGCCCCTCTTTACCCTGGCCACCCCTAGCTATGCTAATCTGAGCGCAAATCGAGTTCACTATCTGGAATTTCTCCCCTACGGACGGAAGACCTTTGAGATAGAATGCGGGTATCTGAGGCTCTTCATGATCAACCCGTTAAAACCTGATGGAAGGAACTCCCACAAAAGGTTGGCTGTTACTGGTGTTGTGCGAGTTACTTCATAGACGATTTCCTATCAATTTCTTTAACGCCAGATTAATGGTTGCGTGAGCTCATGCGCAAACGAGAATTTCTTGTAATGTCGATTTATTATCATCAATGGCATGATTTCGTTCAAACTTGAGGTGTAGTTGGGTATAAAACCAAAAAAATGCGTTATGCATTTAATCAAGATTGGTTGAGTAATAATTATTGCACAAGTGCAAAATTTATATTGGTTGACACTCCGAGACTAATGCAATTATGGTGAAATGTTCAAGGATTTTGCGAGTTAAATTCTAGACAGTATCCTACCAATTACATTGCTATCGATGGTGAATACAGATGGATTGATGATACGGTAAATTCACATGCGCAAAAGTGAATTATAACCCTATTTAGTATGTTCTGCATATATGATACATATACTCCCTAATGTTCTAGTCTACATTCAATCATTTCGACTCGTACTTTTTTTTCAACTGATTCCATCCGTCCATGTTGAAATATGTGAGGAAGCTGTACTGCCCATCAATCGGCAGGTTTTTTTTCTTTCTTCTTCTTTTTCGGAAAAACTTAAAATCATCGAATCGAAAAATTTTACTGCTATCATGCTTCTGTTTTTCTCTTTTCTACTCATGTTATTATGATTCTGCTAACAATACTGATACTCAAAGAAATGAGAAAAAGGAAACCTTGGAAATCGGCAAAATACTGTGACATTATGTAGAGCCTTCTTATGTGTATAATAGACCAATAACAGTAATAAAAAATGATAAAAATCTCAAATAATATCAATTCTTGGATAACATTGACCTTGATGACCCACAGGGTTCTTCAGATGTGATATCATCACACCTGAGAAGAACATATTTAGATCCTTGACAAGCGTGGAGATGAAACCTCATTGACAGATAATTCCCCGTCATTCTAACAACCGGGATAACTAATTTGAAAATGTTCCCACACCTGATCAATGGCGACGAATGCCTTCGCTGGTGATTTTTGTTGACTTCTGATTATGTTTCCGAATCATTTTATAGATGCTGATTATTAATGCTGCTGGATTTGAAATTAGTAAATAAATATCTCAGTTGGATAATTGATTATTATTGTTTTCGTTGCTACCCAGATGGGATTTGTTCACACTTAGAAAAACCTAGAAAATATATTTATTATGATTATGATCGTTCACCGATCGACATTATTAAATACTATATTATGAAGTTGCTACGCTGGCGGCGTGTGATGAACGGTAAAATGCCAAGACAGAATAGAAGAAGGTGGCAGCATTCTCTATGATTTGTTGAAGAAAAGGAACAAATGGATATGGGACAAAGTGCACAAGATCAAGTTTGAGGAGCTTAAAGGAGTGCTTTCTTCAAATACAATTCTAGCTCGCTACACACCATCATTGCCGCTATTGTGTATATGGATGCCAGTGAAAACGGGTGTTGGCGGAGTTCTGTGTGACAGATACCCAGATAACTCAGAACGGCCAATAGCCTATACTTGAAAGGGAGGCATTGGGAATTATGCATGCTGTACGCAAGTTTGAAAGGTTCTTGTATGGGCGCAGATTCATCTTGAAAACGGATTATAAGCCACTAACCTACATCTTTGGTGATGAAGCCGAATTTCCAAAGGTAATTACCAATTATAATTATCAAAAGTGGAATTCTAGATGATCCCACACTATCAAAAGTAGTATAGTTTACTCACAGTTCTTGGCCACTGAAAAAAGGGATCATACAAGATCTGTATACGTTTTGGGAAAAAAAGGGAACAGCTTTCATAAGAAGAAGAGTTGTTGATGTGAAGGGGAAGATTATTTATCGCAGTTTTCCCTCAAAATGAAGTTCCAAAAATATTGGATGAGGGTCATCCAAGAGCATTTATGAGGAGATCAAATGCAAGATTGAACGTTTGGTGGCCATCCATGGGAAGCCATGTAGATAGCTTTCTCAAGACGTTCAAATTATGACAAGAAAACCGACCTTGGGACCCCGAATCACCTGTATATTCTTGGAACATCCCTTCAGAAGTGTGGTGCCGAGTTCATGTAGATTTTGCCGAAGCTTTTGAGGGACAATATTGGCTAATCATAGTGTATGCCACTAGTGAATGGTTGGAGGTATTCCTTACGAAGCACATCACAGCTGATAGAATGATAGGTGTGCTACAAGAAGTTTTTGTATCAGACAATGGACTGCAATGGAACGCACAATCATTCAAAGACAATTGAACCAGAAATAATGTGCGGCATGTTACCTCCCTTGTTCCAAAGGTCTGGCTGAAAGAGCTGTTTTGACTTTTAAATAAAGATTCTAATCATCAAAAGGAGGATGTGTAGGTTTCTTATGTCATATAGATCTTCAGTTCATCGGACCACTGGGAGAACTCCCGCTGAATTAATGCAGCAGCTACGCTCTAATCTCACCCTGCTAAAACCGGATCTTACATTTCAGATTGATAGGAATATATTCAAACAGAAACAATATCATGTAGACGTATGGATAGGGTGAAGGAATTTGAAGAAGGAGACACAGTCTGGGTAAAGAGAAAAAAGGAAGAAAATACATTCATGGAAGGAGTGGTTAAAGAAAGAACTGTACCCCTTTCACATGTTGTGATTGTTGAAGAGGTAGAGCGGAGAGTGCATTCCGACCAATTGAGGAAGCAAGATCAGAGTCCAACAGGAGAAGGAGGAGTGTTCGATCATCGATTATTATTGTTTTCGTTGCTACTCAGATTTGCTTACACTTAGGAATATCTAGAAAATATATTCATTATGATTATAACCGTTCACCAGTCTACATTATGAGATACTTGATTAGAAAGTTGCTAATATCTCGTCTGCCTTAATCAACGTTACCACCCAAATAAATCCTTATTTCTTGGTTTCATGAACATAAATGCTTCAAAGAGATACATAAATATAACATTATAATGCTACGAAGTACTTGAATCCTAGGACAAACGTTTAGCCTCACTGGGCTTCATGAAAATCCCTGTTAACCCTCAGGTTGGTTTTAAAGAGCCTAGGCATTTCATCAGGTTTTCTTCAGGGAAATGGGGTGTTCTCAAAGGAAAGATAGCAACGACGAACGTAAGAAGGTGGAGCGTATCTTTGCCAAGTTCAGTGATGTTGATTTTTATTAGCCGTCGAAGGCGGTCCATTTCAGATCCACTCCCGAACATGGCCTGTCAGAGCTCCTTTTTCTCGGGAAGCATGGGATTCAAGAAAAGCGTACCTTACACATGCATTCAACGATGTCCATACAATAGTTATATATAACAATGTTCCAGGTCGATTTCATGATATTATCCCTTGGTTCATTAAAAGGGATTTACACTGTACTGCTCTGTTACTTCTATATTAATTATTATCGACCGCGAAAAATAAATACTTCCTACAAAAAATATTCTGGTTTACGTCTGAAAAAATTAATAAATAAATAAATTTACAAATGTCTGTTCGTACGCCATATAGTTGGGATTTTAGGTACCGAATTCATGACAAACAAAAATTCCGCGTCACCTGGAAAGAAATATTCGCTCCCCATTCAAGTAGTTTATCAAATTTGTAAAGAGGTTCATCAACTATGAACTAGAACATTGAAAATTTCTTGGACAAAAGTATGCTGAAAATGTAGTAAATGTCATTAGTTTTTGCAATAAAATCGCTGAAATTCTAAAATCTTTTTTGTCTTTCAGAATATCATTTAGAACTAGGTTTTTTTCCGTTTAACTGGTATTTAACTTTTTCTCGGCACTCACTGTGTTCTTTCACCATACTAATGTTACATAATCCTAAGACAAATTACGAAAGTTTGCTAATACGATCATGCTGCTTGACTGGAACTTTTTAAAGACATTCTGAAACGAATCCTAGAGTTCAACGATTTGTCATTGCAGACGGTAACTCTCCTTATGATTGAGTTTTTTTATTTTTTATTTATTTTTTACCAAAAAAATCAAGCTTTTTTAAATGAATCGACGAGTTCGTTAGCTTACATTCAATAAGTAAATTTTCAAAAAATATGCTCAAAAAATTACTAAAACTGGCTAAAACGGCTGATGATAGTTTTATATTTGTTCAGAAGAATTTTAGTGAAAAGAAGTTTATCACTAATGAACTAGATCAATAAAAAACGTTGCACTAATTTATGCTGAAAAATGCACCTACATGTCATACAGCATTGCTGAAAAATAGGTAATACTGCAAAAAAAGCTAACAATGCAAACACTTTTTAGAATCGCAGAATATTATTTAGTTAGCAATTTCCTATCACTCAAAGTACTCAATTTGTAAAACAACATAATAAAATACGATAATTTCCGAAAATTCACTCACACGATCATGCTGCATAAATGTAACTTTTTTACAATCCTTTTCATACTAATAAATTTCATAATAAACTTTACAGTGAATCACTCTCACACGCAGATTCAATGTTTTTATGCAATTGTCGCAGTTACAGTTGTGAACAATTTTTGAGTATAGGGTTGTTGCCCATCCATTTTCTCCGTCCGTTCCGACAGGAATAGCGAACGTAGGCTCATCAAAGGCTGCCATCTAAGAGCTGTAGCGCCGTCTGCAAAACCCCAGAACCATTCGATTTCCACATACTTATCGAATGCGCCACACACTGCGCTTATGATCATATATACTTCTGTTGAATGATCTGAAAGGTTCTGACCAATTATCAGAAAAGGCGCGAAGTGCGGAGTATTTAATGTACAGAAATTGCTCAACTGGGTCTGGGTTTTTGTTGATCGTGCGTTCTTCATTGCTGTTGGAACGGACGGAAAGGAAGGGTGCGCGAAACCGGAGTATACTCATTCATACTTGATATATCAGATAAATGTCTATGCAAATGACTAATAATATTCGCACCTTTGAATCCAGTGTACGTCTACATGAATTTGAATGATAATTTGGATACTTAAGATTCGTGAGATACTCCTTTGTAAATATTTAACTTGCCCATCAGGAATAGGCTGGAGTCATAATTTAATGATGCTCGTCTAACGGGTAGTTTGACGTTAAGTAGTAGTGCAACTTCAGAGCTGTGAGAAATTGGTGAGGTACGCGAGGTAGTGGTAGCGGGTAGAGTAAGGTGTGATAGGAGGGGGGGGGGGGGGGGTATTACGGCGGTGACGGAGACCCCTGAGACGACACCCAGCAGACGGAGAAGCAGAGAGACTTGTTGCTCAGCCAAGTTGGTATAACCGCTATCCAAACCAGCCAACTAAACGCACATCCCTCAATGGGCTGCCCCATTGCTTGACTTCAACGAGCCTCATTCACGACAATCCTTCATTATGTAGGGCATTTAGCTGAAAATACAGTTGTTGAGACGTTGAGCTTCAATCGGAGTTGTCAGGGGGAAGGTAATGAATGGGAAATGAGGGAAATTGGCTTATACGATGTTTCAAGAAATGCTTCATGAAGGTCTCACACGTGCATTAAAACTCAAGGTCTTCATGTTGTTGAGGTTACGCAGCTAAACGAGAACTTTTTGCTAAACGTTAAGAAAAAAATGTAGCGAATACAATGTTACGTACAATTTTAAAACCTAAAAATTCAATTTTGAGGAATCCTGAAAACATTCCTGGATTATATTGATTCATTCTCTGAAGGACCACCCACAATTGATTAGAAAAAATCATCATTCCCGAGCTTTTCTTCAATACTACCTGATTAAGGTCCATGAAACTTTTGCCCAGAAATCAACTATAGGATATAGTTGGCTCGAATCCTGGACATTATTTTTAATCAGACTAAAAGGATAATATATTAAAATTACGTAGAAATATTGAAAAATCAGAACTTTGAAAACCATTAAAATAAAACGGTAGTTTTCTTTTAACTATTTACTTTTATAGAAATCAGCTCGATAAATCAAATGTTACTCACGATAATGATGATACCAATAATGGTGATAATGATAATCATGCCGGAGAGTTGTGCGAACCATTCGCGCTTGAAAAGGGTCTGACTGTAGAAAGAAAAAAAATGTTCAACACGACTGTGAACCACAAATGAGCTTTGGAATAAATGAGTTGGCTGAATTTCTGTTCATTCGACGCAATTTCATTCGGTTTTTTGGTTGCTGTCTATGCAGGTTTGATACCTTGCAATAAAATTATACAAGTGATCTGCGCGGGACTACCTAATTCAGAAATAATAAATTTTTGTCTTGTCAATTTCTGGCCTTCTAATGTTACGGTTTCTCAACCAACTGAACGGTGGTTGAGTTCATTCCAATAGTAGCCACTTAATCTCATTCGCCAACGTGGAATTGCAGCATCCCTGCAATCTATAATTTACTAGCAATCCACTATCAACATTACTTGAGCCTGGGTGTAGATGGTGCTCAATCAGTTTCTTAATTCATGGTGGGATCAATAATGGCCAATACACATGCGCGAATCTGAAATCCATGCCACACATATACTGTACAGTAGAAATCGTTTTTATAATGCCCATCATTGGAGCGTAGAAAAAAATACTCTTTTTTTCATTAGGTACATCAATTTACTTGATGCATGTGCTTAACTCAGATACCTGAGTAATTTTTAGGAGAAAACTGAACTTTTGAGAAGTTTGCATGGAGGCACATATATTTGTACCGTTTATACACAATACCAATATATATACATGTTACATGTACATGTATACATGGCATACATGAACAATTAAGGTACTCGGACATTCTTTAGTACATCTTGTAGGTTAGAAGGAACTGCACACAAAAGACATCTGGTAGAACAACTGAAACTAAAAAAGGTGACCACGAAATTACAAATTAATTTATTATTTTATTATTTATTATTTTAATTTTCAAATTATTAGTAACAAATGGTGCTCGGGTGAATTCAATAATATAAGCCGAAAGTGACAGCGCAAGATACCAGTTTTGTTTGAATTCGTAGAAACTGGTGGCGCACCACACGGAAAGAAGGGTAATGAGAAGACTCTCTTACGTAGACTCTCTTACGATTCCATAGAAATAGGATTCATAGAACTTGAGGAAAGGGACAGATACCTACTTGTTTTGTTCCTGGTAGTAATCTAGACTATAAGTTGGTTTCTCATTATGTCGTCAATAACGATGTTGAAAACCCATTATTTACCAAAATGTCACATTTTTTCAAGATTTGGACATTATAAGCATTGCCGTTTTAAACGATAAAAAGTTAGTTTTTACATAAGGGACAATCATCAGTCCAGGATTCCGCCTCTATATAGACAGTTCGTCATTACAACCAATGCCGTTTTAAATTATTTTCCCTGTATTTTACAATTTCTATCCAATATCGACAATATTTCCGACGATTATGGGAAATGGTCGTAGAAGTACGTCACTACGATCGGACCACTAATGGCCACTGCGTATGCGCAAATTTAATCTCTTATTAGGCTCATATATTCTTCAACAATCGACTGTATTGTAAAGATGTGTTTTTAGCGTGAACGCAAATTTTGAGAGAGCTCGGGAAACCACGTTTTCAAGTCGATTCCATCTAACTCTCAGTGAATTTGCGTGTTGTTGGAAATACAGGAATTCAGTATACAGCCACCTCTACAGTATCCATAGTACAACCAAGTAGGCACCAATGATACGATTCAAGATTGTTAGCCTACTACCATACGTACGCTATAATTGTTTACCCCGGGGAGTAATATACGGTTGATCGAAGTCCATTCTTACGTGGCACCCCCCAATGGAAGGGAGAAATATTGAACTACTCCGTGATGGATTTCGCAATACTTTACTGTAGTTTGAGCGTAAATTGATTCCCGGACGTTACCGCAGACCATGACATGAGTTGCGGTGCGGAGCAGGCTCCTATTTACAGTGTTACGACGAGATTCAGTATAAAAGAGAGTGTAGGCGAAAATAAATAGCCACTACTTTCTCAGCTGAGGCCGCCGTTCCTTTCACCTTCCACCTCGACCTTCGGCCTTCAACACGGGTTTCTCTGCTCTTATTGGAAAAGTTCTCCCCTTCAGTGGGGTTCCTGAAAGCCTGTTTACCTTGTAGTGCATGCGGATAATGGCCTAGGAGCGGTTACGTGAATTAACATCCTTATAATACCAGAGGCTCGAGGATAATTAAAAGGCTCCCCGCGCCGGTATTGAAGTGTTGGAAGGCGGGTGGCGTGTATGGCACGGTGGCCACTTGTATCGATTTCGACCGAAAACTGGGTCAATGAGATCTTCCAGAACCTATTCAAAACGTAAATCTTTGCTTTTCTCATTGTTAAAGTTCCAACTAACATTCAAATATTCGGTGTGTTCTGATATACATTCCTTGGACCAAGGCTAAACGTGAAACTTCTCCATCTCGTCTAAATAATTCGATCTTCATGTTATGTTCGCTATTCGTATTCACAGTCAGAATGGGTGTAAAGGATAACTTAGTCTCAATGCGATTGACATGGGGAAAAATATTTGATATTAATAAATATTTGATCCTTGTCATCCCTAGGGATGGAACAAAAGTAATGCATATCCTCGGCTGATGTATTATGATTTTTGAGCCGAATATAATAATTTTAGTCCTGTAGTTCCAGAAAAAAGCTACAGGAGGAGAATGTTTTTTAAATCGACTTTGCGAATATACATATATTTCGAAACGTAAAGGAACTAGTTTTGAGGGATGGTAATTACTAATATATTTTCATGATTGATTACAAATTTTCATTCTTGAAAATAATGAACCAAAAGTTCATAGAGTATCATGGACATAATTTTCCACGTTCTTTCTGATTACCTCACTATAGGTAAACTGAGGGAGTTAGGTGAGAGGGAATTATGTTCTGGCAGATTATTAGGGGTGTACCCCTCTCCCTGTGTTTTAAAGAAAAAACAACAACAAAACACATATCTCCCTATCATAATATTCGAATTAACGCAAAAATAAATAGATTCTAACTCATCTGAGTCAAGATATAATCGAGTGAGGGAATTAGGCATTTGATTTGACGAGGGCAGTCTTGCTCTGTAAAATTTTCTCACAAACTGAAAAAAGTGGAGGATACTGAGCAACGTTACCCTCAGTTTGGCGGGAACTTTTTTCAGTATTGCCAACACTTCAAAACATACAGAAGATGATCTGGGAAGATGTGGAGCCATGATAAAAAAAAAAAAAACGGTGAGGGGATTAGGATAAACCTTATGGATATGGGCGTTTAATGTTGCACAGAGTTAGGTAAACATTTTGGGGCACAACTAATTATAGTACCTAATCTTTAGCTTATAACATTCAAAAGCCACAGGAAAAAGGAAAACAACGATACATGATGTGAAATGGGTTTTATTGATTAGTTAGCAACTCCAGTTGATGGTCAGGTTAGGGAATTGGGTTTTGGCGTTATGAACTTAAATATAGGTATCGTATGAGGGGGCTATCCATTCGAAATTTTATTGAAAATTGAGGGAAGGTTGACGACTAGTAGTTCGGCACCTAAAAATAACATAACAAGTATCGCTGTAACTGTAGTCGTTCCAAAACATGAATTCTGATGAAAAGGGAGAATCACCCAAATATATATATATATATATATATATGTGTGTGTGTGTGTGTGTGTGTGTGTGTGTGTGTGTGTGTGTGTGTGTGTGTGTGTGTGTGTGTGTGTGTGTGTGTGTGTGTGTGTGTGTGTGTGTGCGTGTGTGTGTGTGTGCGTGTGTGTGTTTTTCATTATTCCAGACGATAACTCTCCTTAGGATTGAAATAAAAATTCCATTCTTGAATAAAAAAATCAAGCTTTCCAATCGGAAGGATGAGTTTGTTGGCCAGTATTATTTGAGCACACTAAATTGGTCAAATTTCAAAAAAAGTGCACATTTACTATCCTTACATTTACAATTTTTAGCAGAATATTGCTCAAATAAAGTTTATCAAATTGAGATTAGAACATTAAAAAATGTTGTACAAAATTAGGCTGAAAATTATACATAAATTTCATTAAAATTTGTTATAAAATTTATATAAACTGCAAAAAAGCTAAAAATCCAACATCTCTCTTTGAATGGCAGATTACAATTTAGAATACGTTTTTGGGTCATAAAAAGAATAGACAAGAATTTGTTCGCTCTCAAAAAGCTCAAATTTCAAAACAATTAAACATAATATCGTACGATAACTTACGAAAATTCATCATGACAAAAAATCATGCTGCAAGACTATAACTTTTTCCTCATGTCCTTAGCCCCCCAGCGCTCTTATCGGCGGACTTAGTTAATTCGCAGCCCCGTTCCATCGCTTTCCGCGTCTGTGCGAGAGGGCGATCGAATTCTGGAATACCTAATAACCTTTGTGTAATATTTATCGTGTTTTATCTCAATTTCAACTAAATTACTGTCTGAAATGGCACTCACTTGTATCTGTATGATGAGTGAAATGAGGACTATCCCTTAAAATGGCTCCTTATAATTGATTTTCAAGTGGCACTTTTTTCTAATAGCAATTACCTGTGCTGGTGAAAATCGACTCTTCAAACGTAGGTTCCTTTCGCAGTAGGAGTATGCATTATAAACAATGCAGTAAATTATAATTAATAGCTTTTACCTATCTGATATCTATATCGTACATAGGTTTCAAGGCGTATGTTATTACTTTTTCACACACTCTCCTATTCATTACGTTTAGAGCCATAAAACTTCCCCAGATCGTTAAATTTTCTGGGGGCTCCGCTTCATTCTTCGGGTCTCAGGTTGCCAACTAAACTCAACAGGTTGAGGATCTTTAGAGGAAATGATGCAGAAGAAATGCCTTCTGTTTTTCCTTGGGCCCCCACCCATTTAATGTGTTGGTGTGGAAACTTACGACCGTTTAATCTTGCCTTTGCCCTGCTAGGGTGTCGAATGAAAGAAACAGAGTTGGTTTGAGAGGTGTTCGACGGTTTAGAAGCTTTTTCTGTCGTTTCTAGACTGCGTCTGACCTCTGAAAAATCCCCTCGAGCGATCATGTTCGTTTCTGATAAATTCTAATTGTAGCAAACTTCTTATTATCTCAGATCTTCTCTAATTAGTACACAGTAAGCATTAGGTACGCTTACTCTACGGATGGATGAGCAATTGAGTATTCTCGTGGTTCGTAACCTTCTTCATTTCATCTCCAAACTAGATACTACGCCGATCAAAACGCCCAATAATCAACTTTTCATTTAAAATCCCCTCATGGATCATTATAAATAAATTGAAACAGATTTGTTGTAGATTTTTCAAAACTGAAATAACCTACCAATAGGCGAAAGAAAGCTTGTGCGTACTTTAAAAAAATAGATACATGATTAAATAAATAAATATACTACACATTTTATTTAGAGATTTTTTTGTTGATAGCCTATGCGTAAGAGGTTGCGCAAACAACTGTATTGAAGTGAAAATTTGATAATTTATTGGATTATAATTGAATGAAATCAATCTGTAAGTATTTAAACAATGATGGCTTTTATTTATCAGATAATGGAATATATGTAAGAAAATAAACTAATAACAGCACTAAAAATGGGAAAAGGAATTGGCTCATATATTTTAAATTTTTATTTCATGGCTAGGTAGATATTTTTTGTTTTTGGAAAAAGTTTATCAACGATTCAACGACAAACTGGAACGCTTAAAAAAATCGTTCAACATTGTCCTGAAATAATGCGGGCTTAACTTTGATTAACAAGTGCTAAATAGTTTTTTAAAAAATACTCAGCCATGCAGCACGAGTAGTAGAGCGAATTTTCAAAGAAAAGTTTTGGATAAGATTAAATTAGACACTTGAATTCTGATCATTGTGGCCAAACATGTCGAGAATATAACTAAGGGGACGGCCTGTGACGAGATCGCAAAGAGAATTTAAGGCCACGTAGCAAAACTCGAAAATTTGGTCAATTATGGGTATTTTTCACCTAAAAATAGACTTTTCTCACTTATTCAAGAATCTTACAGATCTGGGAGTGGTTGCAATCGTCTTAGCGCTAAAAAAAACGTCGACTGTGACATCCTACATGCCCTACTGTCAAAATTTGGTCAATAAATTATGGGCATTCCCACGTAAATATCGATTTTTCTTACTTGTTGTGAATCTTAGAGATTTAGGAGTGGTGGCAATCGACTCAGCACTGAAAAATACTTCGACTATGACACCCCACACGCTCTTTGGTCAAAAAACAAATTTTTTAACACATTTTTCGGGCCATTAAATAGTTATTTTGACCCTGAAATTTTAAAGCGATCTGTCCGATTTTAATGGATTCCATTGAACTTCACCTCTGTTTTGCCAAGACGGATATTTCTGTGTTGGAACGAATTTTTTACGCCGTTTTTAAAGGGAGTTATCGTCGGGAAATACACCCTATAAATACAAATATATATATACTACATATATATATATATATATATATATATATATATATATATATATATATACAGGGTGTCTCATAAAGGTTCATCATATTCCGATTAGGAATAGCTCGGCATCGGATACACACAAGTCAATGAACTAAGTACCATTTGAAAGAGGGAATCATCAAGTTTTTTTCCCCAATGCCGCTAGAGGTCTCTCGGGTGCTGCTGGAAGGCGTAAGATTAGCTATTACCAAGATAGCGAACGCACAACACAAAGCGTTCTATGTCCTTCGCTATGGGAAGATTGAATCTTTGATACAAGTGCAGCGGGATTCTTGGCGTGAATTCGTTATCAACCCTTCAACAAAACAATTGCTTAAACGATGGCATCAAAGCTTCAGAGATTCTGTTTGCTTGTGTATGAAAAAGAGGTGTCGGGAAGTGACATCATGTGCTTCAGCACGTAGCTAATTTTATATAACTTCCCCCCTTTCATCACCTAAATTTCACTTTCAATTCGATATATAGTTTTAATTAGTAATGTTACCATTCATAATTTTGGATCTTTTAGCTATAATGTAAGTACCTACATTGTACTACCTATGTCCGCTGCAGTACTACCTTTTAGAATTACCCCTGTAGCCGTTTACACGTCCAATTAGACGCAATTTATTTGCCTTTTATCAGTTATTCAGAACCAGTGTAGTTTACATTTAAGACTCCACACCTGTTGGAAATATTGTAAGTAAAACTTTGACTATACCTTCCTACAAGTGAAATGTTATTAGACATACTTTGTTAGCCCATATATTGTTCGTCCATTTTTCATATTCCTGTTTTGTATTTTGTAGATCCCATGACTAGGACCCAGACCCTGGGTGGAAACATCGGGAAATAAAACATAAAACCACAAGTCTAGTTTGGTCAATCCAAGAAAACCCTCGCATGTATTATTCACTAGACAACAAAAACACTTCATATATATAAATACATACGACGTTAACATCTAGGATAGGGCTGCCATATCTCTTCGACGTAAGTAGTGACAGCGTAAGCTAAAAGCCGGGACATATCGGGACAGCCTAAAGTAGAAAATCGGGACCAAAATCGGGACAAGATATACTTCAAGTCACTGACAAAATACAAAGACTATGTTTTATTTTTGGGAAAATACAATAGGCATTGAAAAGTTGGAGAAATATCATTATTGAAATTAAAAAAACGAAATATCACTTTTGGGTGCTTAGATCATCTATTACATAGACCTATAAATTTCAAATAGTCAAAGGTGTCCGGGTAACTACCTGCAATGAAGGACATCTGTACCACGCAGGGTCTATACAGTTTTCATCCTGGGCTTACAAAATACTTCGGAGATTCAACTACTTTAAAAATCGGGACGAAGTCGGGACAGCAAAAAAAATAAGCAGGACGCTTCAAAAATTATGACGGGACGCCCGGGACACCTCGAAAATCGGGACATGTCCCGATTAATCGGGACGGATGGCAGCCCTAATCTAGGAGTGTGTTCATTGATGTATGAAACGGATTGGTAGGGGGTCCCCTATATTTCAAACCCACTTTTAACATTTCGAAGCCATCTAATCAAAATAGCGCATTTTTCTTTGGAAATTCGCTAAAGAGGTTTTGATTGTTAACAATCCTCAAAATGGGTTTCATATCACAATATTATCAATAATGAATCGTTTGTCCGATAGTCAAACGTAATCAGTTTTCGGCACAAAAAGTTATGGAATATTATTAGAAAATGGTTAACACAAAAATTAGAAAATTGCTTCCCTTTGAATTATATATCAGTTTTCGGTGACAAGTATAGGGATGCTAAAAGGGCACCTACCATGTATGGTTCCTTACGATAATTTACGCCTTGTTTCACTGAGATTACGGCCTTAAAATTTGAAGATCAAAGAATTCAATACTTGGCCGCTTAAACAATATTCTACTTTAAACTTCGGAAATCCTTCTACTCTTGTCACCATTTTAGAAGTTGAATACGTAAGTTTGCAAAGTAGAGGAGTTACTATTCTACTAATCACCAGTAATGGAATTTGATTGATTTGATCTATGGCATGTACTGCTGTTCTTATTCCTTATCGAACCAAAGTTCCTTCCGTAGACTGAAAGTTAAAGCCTTCGGTTAAAGCAAACCCAGATATATTCCAATCTCGTATGTCTTATATACCTAGAGTGATTACACTGAGTGATTGGACTGGTCACTATTTATCCAAAATCAACCGTATTGTAGGCAGTCGCTTTTGTCTCTGATTTTCGGTCCCTTTGACATTTCATTTGATGGTTTTACGTTCCGTTCATCCATTACACTTGTTTCTTTTATTTTTTTAGCTATCCGGTATTTCTTTCTCCTACAAGACCGCACACTTTCTGGGACGTTTTTCATGCTAGTCAAAGATTGCCAATCACCAATTTAATCTATAACTGTACTTGTTCAATCTGAGGACAACTATATGGTCAAATATTGTACGATTCCACACCTCTGAGATGAAAGATTGAAACCGAAATATCGAGGGAACGATATTGCGGATATGTTGGCATTCGAAAGCCGTAATCTTGATTTACTGTTGGCCATTAAAAAACCCATTAGCTCACGACACCCTGTGAAACAGAACAAGGTTCAATGAGCGATCACTTAAACTGAAATATACTAGCAGTTAGGAGCGATTTATGGCTTAATGATTACCGAGGTTATTTCCCCAGTAGCTTCGGTGCAGCGTCGTGTATGTAACCGACCTCATTCAGAGTGTATACCAGTAACACATAATAACGTCTTCAGGGTTAATCAACCGACATTGAATAATGGTAACATACATCTTAAACGTTCAAATCTATGGCAATAATGTTTTTGTTCCAGCAATAATTTTGAATTAAAACCTAATATGCGAGGTTTTCACGATTCGCTGCCTTTTTAAAGGTTTTTACGCGCATTTGGTGAAGTATTGACAAAATGTTTTGCCACTTAAAATTCATTTTTAGCAAGAAAAAAAGGGGGGGAAATAGTTCCTATGCCAGACCCTACCATCTTGGTAAAGGTAAGAATGCGCTTAAGTTGTCAACTGACTTTACGTTAGAAAATAATTGGAAAACTAGACCCACTTGCCCTAGATTTTTTTTTTTTTTTTTTTTTTTTTTTTTTTTTTTTTTTTTTAAGCCGCATTTCAACTACAAGGGTCATTAGGTCATTAGCAGCATTGAGCGAGGGAATTGGCAAGTTTCTAAGGGGAGCCATGATGGACTCCACTGGCAACTCGGAAGGAAAAAAATGAGGGGTACAGTGATGGCCACTGTTTAGCCCTCAATGTGGATTACAAAAAACCCCAAAAATGAAATAATACATCTAAGACTAGATGTAAAATAGGGTAATAACCATATACATGCTACTAGGTATATACAATCAGCAAAGTGAAATAAAACTACGACTAGATGTATATAAATATATCACAGATCAGATATCACAGTTTGTAGTAGAGCTCAGCAGCTCTCAGGTACAACAACAGGGATCGGATCTTGTCTGGTCCGAATAAAACGACAACCCACTGAGGGGGCTGATGCTGGAGAAAGTGGCGGATGGACAGATCACCCCCACACATACCTAATATCTCGAGCGTCTGCGCTAAGCAGGTGTCTGTCAGTAAGATGGGTATGGCCAGTGGCAACTCGTTTGACCACTATTCGATCCCTCCTTGGAAGCAATGTTACGAAAGGGCCCAACGGGCTCAAGTCCTGAAGGACACCACGCTGTCCAGTGACCTCACCCTGCCATTGTTCATGCCAGATGCTATTGGCTTTATGTTGCATGTAAGAGATTTGATCCTCAATGCGTATAGGCAACATAAAGATGGAGTTATCACCAATGACTCTCCTTGCACGGGCATCTGCACACTCATTGCCATGAATATCCATATGGCTCGGTACCCACACAAAAGTAATGGTTGAGCCCAATGTATCAGCTTGGTGTAGCGATACACGTAGGCTTTGTATTAGTGGATCATCAGAATATGAGTCCCTAATCGCCTAGATGGTACTTAGTGAATCCACTATAGTGGATATAAAGCTTTCCGGTTCTCATTACCCTCATTGTGCTCTTACCGCCCCAAGCTGTCAACCATGTAATGAAAGTGCAAATTCCATTTTTGTGTGTGTTTTGCCGAAGACTGTGATTTATGTGTCATGTCGGATGTCGCTTGTGATATGTGTGATGTGGACCTTTGGGTGTGCAGGAAACACAAAAATGTCAAAACAGTTGCACACTATTTTCTCTTCGCCTCATGTGAAAGATCCCTATTAGCCTACCTACACGTATGTGAGTAAAGACTTAGACAAAAGTACATGTAGGTGTGAATCTTAATACAGACCATTTTTCTTCATTTCAACTGAAGGCAACCGGGTAGAAAGATGGATCTTTTCACTCTAATTACAGGAACTCTGCCGGGATGTATGTTATGTCATTATCTGAATTCATTTCTGTCCGTTTTACACAAAAATATGTATTTATGTGGATTTGGCTGTATGTATGGATGGATGTATGTATGAATATAATTCGTGTACAAGTTTACGACCTTATTGTTAAGCATGAAATTATTAAACTGTCGATCATCTATGCCATAAGACACCATGTAAACATATTCGTTAACTTAAGCATCGTTCTAGGCATCGGAGCGCTTGTTGGTGTTGAATAAATCTGGCTATATTGAGGAATCCTTGGTGTGGGGGTCTCATAATGGTATCAAAGAGCCGTCCTCCATTTCTTCATTGAAATAAGTTTTAAATCATTCTGAAACGTTTCCTGAAGTTCGCGCTTTTTTCTAAATATTTTGTCATTCTAGACGATAACTCCCCTAAGGATCGAGATAAAAATCCCGCTCATGCGCTGAAAAAAATTAAACAATCCAATGAAAGAAAGAGTTCGTTGGCCAGCAGTTTTTGGAGTCCATTTAATTCGTCACATATCAAAAAAGTGCTAAAAAATCACTAAAAATGGTCAAAAATGGTAAATTTATCATTTTTAACAGAATTTGAGTCAATACAAAACTATCGAAGATTAACTATAGGACAATAAAAGTTTTGCACAACATTATGCTGAAAACGTACTTAACGTTCATTAATACTCTTATTTTAGCTGACAAATCTATAAAAACTGCAAAAATCCAAAATTGTTTTGAATCGCCGAATTTCATTCGCTATGAGTTTTCTGAATTAAAAATGGTTTTCAACTATTTCTTTGTACTTAAATTGCTCAAATTTCAATACAATTTAACATTATAATATTTCATCCCTTCTTTAGTAATTTTCCTTCATAAAAGGAATAGGGGAACTTTTTCTTCATAATGAAAAGCATCTAATAAATGAGAAGAATTGTTTGTGGGTATATACCAACTATCTCTCAACGTTGAATCATTTTGTTACCCACATTTTCAAATAATAGCGATATTGTTTTGCATTTTATTGGATCTTAAATACGTTTCAGTATGTTATCAGCGTTTAAACAAGTGTTTTATATCCCGATTAGATCGATTAATGGTGAGATATTATCTGAAAAAGTTTCAATAGCAAATTTTCTCAACTCATCCATCGTGTTATAGTTAAATTAAATTGAAATGTGAGTAGAAAACAATTGTTAAAAACCAAATATATGGCCAAAAAAGAAATTCATACAGAATGAAATTTGGTGATTCAAAAAAGATTTGGATTTTTAGATTTTTTTCGCAGTGAATGTGGACGAAGGAACGAATTTAATCTTTTTTTTTTTCATGATTTGATTTATTTTCAAAGTTAATTCTTTGTTTACAAGATAAAAATTACTAACTTCACGTTTGATTATTTTTAGGCCCACATGTTAATTTTTTTACTTGGAGATTTTTTCATTCGAATAAATGCAGTCTATTCAAAAACTCAAAAACCGACCATTTCTTACAAATTAATTTTCCATAAATGTTATCAATTAAGTACAGCACAAAAATAATACAGTTTATAATTTACACGTTCCACGAGTACATAACGAACATGCAAAATACCAGCTACTTGAAAACGGATACAAGACACGTGGGGACAGTTATAATTGATTTTTTCGCTAATATTTATAAAAGTTGAGTATGTTTTCGCAATAATTTTGTGCAAGAACTTTTTAATGACCTTTGTAATTGTTGATCATTTTGTTTTGATTATCATTGTGGTAAAAATTGCAAAGTTAACAATTTTTGGCAGTTTTTAGATATTTTAGCGATTTTTTTTTTTAGCATCGTTTATTTAATTTGACTAATTTAATGTGTTTAAAATGTGCCAGCCAATCCTTCCATCCTTCCTTTATTTGGATAGCTTAATTTTCGGCGTAAGACCGGATTTTAAAATCAATCCTAAGGAGAGTTGTCGTCTAGAAAGACACACACACATACAAACGCACATCGTCGTTGTCGTACATATGCAAAAGCGCAAACTTCAGGAACCGTTCAGAATGCCTCATACCGGATTTCAATGGAGACATTTTCCTAGAATTTTGATTTTAAAATTTGCCGAGCCATTGAATTAGCTTCATTTTCTATGAAAATTCGCTTAAATGCGTGAAGACGACGTGACGGTAAATTACCGTCATGCATGTACTAGTGATAGCGAATGAACGCGCACGGATGAAGGTTACATTTTCACTGAAACCCAAGTTGTTAACCGCAGTACGCCTTCACAAGTTTGAGAACCCCCCATATGTTAAGCTTTAAGGTACGTTGTAGGCAAGCTCAGGTGTGTTCCAAGTTTTTAGTGTAGATGAATTGTTACGCTAAGCACGAATGTGAAGGAGTGTAATCAATACGCAGTGGCCCTCCAGAAACGAACCTCCCTCCACTTGATTTATGCTCATTCCTTAATTTACATTCAAAGCGGCTCATTTAGCTGTTACCTACATCTTGCCGCCAGACGACGCTGGTTTCGCATACCGAAATCTGCCAGTGTCGTGCTCGGAAATGGATCCTCTCCATTTACGTAAACTTTTGTACCCGGAGATTCCACGAGTCGTTCTGATTTCAATAGAACTGAAGAGGGCACCTCCCGGGTCTCTCACCATTTATATTATAGGACGTGAATGGTCGGAAGAAAATCACATAAAAGGGACCGTTGAAACGAAACGGTAATCAATGAAATGAGAAGGTTATTGGAATGAAGTGAAATAAAAGCGCTCTTGGCTCAGACAAAAATGGGAAGACGGCTTTTCATGCTACTTATTTGAGTGGGAAAAGACAATTTTTTTCGAACGGTGTTCTTCCTGTTTTACGATATTTTCTTTTTTCTATAGAGTTTGTCTTCTAAGATTTGCATAACGGTGTACTGACGTAAGACCGACGTCGCATGAATACATTCATGAAGGACTTTCACTGCGTGGTTGCTGTCAAGATTTTATAACGACAACTAAGAATACTAACTAGTACTCAAACTATCTTGTAATAAGCATTCAATAATCTCTATTATATTATATTAGATGATTGTAGGAAGTAATCTAAAGGTATGATATTAGGACAATATTGGTGAATTGCTTGATCTAGTTATAGTTTGATGATACATTTGGTGAGTTATGTTTTTATAGTATTATGAATGCAAAACCGACAATACATGGTGAAACGTACAGTCTGTCTCTCGTATAACTAGGTGTTCCATTTTGGTTTATTTCAATAATAGATCATAATACATATTCGAATCGGAATTTATTTCTTTACCTGCCCTCAAAATTTATAAGTTTACGTTTTACGATACGTAAATTCCGAAAAAAGGGGTTAAAAATCCCACTATGCGACACATGGGTATCGGGTAGATAGAGAGATGTTTTATAATTCTGCATTGGCAACCCTGCGCTACCTCGACACATGGGTATCGGGTAGATAGAGAGGTGTTTTATAATTCTGCGTTGGCAACCCTGCACTACCTCTATCCAGATGGTACCCACCCATTTTCACAGCAGTTTGTCCTGGAACTGGTGGTTGGTACTGTGTGACACCTTCATTAGGATAATAATTAGGAATTTTCGAAGAAAACAAGGCTACTGCCATTGCTCCAAAATACTAAGACTAATATTAGGATCAAAACGACATTACTTATGAAATTCTTCATAGAGATCTCTTTTACGCTTTGTTTTCGATTTATTTAATTTTCAAGATTTTTGTGTGTTTTTTATCGTATGAAGTTGAAACGGTCATATCTGGCCCTTATAATCGCTGTAAACTCAAATATATGAACATCCTTGGAAAGAGCGTTAAATTTACTATTTAAATAATACCAAAATAATATTTTTTGAGCCGGCAATACGCAAAAAAGGAGGCTGAAAAGCAAATTCTGAGAATATCCCACAACTTGGTTTGTTTTCCATTTGTCTATCGGCTTTTATTACATGCCATTAAAAAATAAAAATTTAATAAAATAAAAAACTCTTCAAATCACAGCTTTCCAACGGCATAGTCAATTTTACTTTTACTTAGGGAAGAAAATTATTCGTAAATGTTGGAAAACATGGTATTTTCAATGACATTTCTTTAAAAATGACACGCCATGGAAATACGAGTTTGGGGCTTTAACTATTTATCCTCAAAATAAAATATGGATCAAATATGAGCAAATCAAACAAATTACAAATTCACGAGTTAAAGTGTAGAGCTCGGTTCAAGTGGAGTTGGGAAGACCTGCAAGTGTTAGATTCGAATCAACGTGATGAAAAACAACGTAGAAACCGGCCCGAAACTCGGACTTTCTTAGTGGGTAATTTTTCACGAAAACTCTCAATTTCACTTAAATAAACATCGTTTTTCAAAATTAAAGCATACTTTGCTCTCCTGATTAGCAAAGTAAAAGTAAAATTGAAAATACCTTTGGATAGCTGCGGTTTTGAGGACGTTTTTCCGTGGAGTGCCTCTTCAAAATAGTTCATATAATGAACAGAAATAGAAATGGAAAAAAAAAACTAATTTTGGAAATTATCAAAATTTGTTTTTCAGCCTCCTCTTTTACGTATTCAGTTGGCTCAAGAAATATTAATTTGGAATCAGGTAGATAGAAAATTCAACTGTCTTTCCAACGGCGTTCTTATTTTTGAGTTAACACCGATATTAAGAGGGGAATTATTGTCATTTTAATGCCATGAGATAGAAAACACGAAAAAATAAGTTAAAAACTAAATAACTCGAAAACAAAGCGTTTTTTCTGTGTGTATTTTCAGTTTTTTAAAATCAAATTGTACCATCCTTATAGGAAATTAATGCTGATCATTCAACATGCTGGCCACAAATGATGGTCTAAAACGACTCCCTAACATGTTTTTCCATTTAAAAAAATACCGGAATAACGAATTTTCGTCATTCTTTTACAACTTATTTTTCTCGATATATTCAAGTGAAAAAATTTTTTTTTTTTTGTATTTTTTAGACAACAAAAAAAAAAAAAAATGTTGAAGAGGCATTTTAAACCATCTTTTGTGGTGTACGCGTGATCAGCATCAGATTTCCTATTAGGATGGAACAATTTAATTTTTTGAAACTAAAAAAATTAAAAATGTGGTGTTTTTGATCCTCCGAGTCAAGAGTACAAAAAACGACCAAAAAATCAATCATTACACATAGCCTTCAACTTAATCAACTTTCAACATAATCCTATTATTAGTAGCTATTGCGCATGTGCAAATATGTATTCCTTTCTAAACGAGCCTAATTTTAACAGTGTTCATCTGATTTTGATGACATTTTCACGGAATGTGCGGATTTGGCTGTAAACGGTCCACTATTAATTCCATACTTCTCAAATCATTACTCCGCTTTGCGCATGCGCAAACGTAAATTCCTTCAGACACCATTTTTTTACGCCCTGATCGTCCAATCCCGCTCAAATTTGGTGCATAGTTGTGGGACAATAGTTCAATTATTAAATGTTAATTTCAACCTGATTGCATCATTATTAGCTCCTGCGCATGTGCGAAAGTGGACTCCGAGAACAAGGACTAGTTTTCATCAGAATTTGATAACATTTTCTGGAAATTTGTGGGTTAGGCTGTACATTGTACCCAACCGATTTCATTTTTCTCAAATCATTGCTCCATTCTGCGCATGCATTAAAGTAAATTACTTAAAGCATCATTTTCCCGTTTTTTTAATCATCTTTACTGTGAAGTGTAAAACTGCGGGGTCTTGTAAGTGGGGACCCTTCTCGGAGACACGATGCGCCATGTTTTGATCATATATATTACGTACGGGTTTTAATAATTATAGACCAATGATCTGCGTAGAAGGGCCATCTATCACAGAAATAATAAACCATTGTGTAATAATTTGCAGCAGTTTTCTTCTTTTTGCAGAAGAATTGGGTTTATATATATATATATATATATATGCGTGCTGCATGATGGGAATTTTTTTCATCGATCCCAGTGGCAATGGAATGCAAGTATAGTGACAGGAGGGTCGCATATCTCCTTAGGTGACGATTGGGTATGTCATATCCACGTGTCATGATAGTGGCATTTGATGGGTACATGGGATACTATTCATCATTTATGTGTCACATTCATGTGTTTGATTTGTGAATGAATTTTTTTGTTTTACGTATGGATTCAATTTCATTTGTGGGTAATACCCATTCTCTTTGCGGAAAGCAAACATCAACAACTTAGTGGGTATTTAATACACAACATGTCACAAAGCCGTGTTGTACATACGTGTCACCATATAGCAAACAACGTCACGTGTCCTGTTATGGGTAATTGTGCGTTCCACCCTGACCTAAAACAAACATTGGTAATACTCTGACTTTAATTTCTTCGATACTAATATCGTTTTGTTGTTTGCAGGTACGCTTGGCTATACAGGAAAATAGTGAAGTGAGGAATTAGAGCGGGCCCGAGGTAAGACCATTTTACGAAACTATCCGTTTAATGGCCATAATCGAAAGGGGTCAAAGTGTGACTGTTCGGTACATTGATTCCGTTCATTTGCCGCCTATCTCGGCTGCCCAGTGGACCTGCATGAGCGGGCCAGGTCTCGCAAACACGCAGATGCTCTTCCCTCTCTAGAGCTCGAGATCTCCCTCGATTTCTACTGTTCAATTCGTCCCCTAAACCCGCCAGCCTTTACGGACCTAATTACCCAACACAACCCAGTAGATTTACTAATTAAATATCTCTCCCGACCGAACAAGCGGATGAGCCTGCAACCGAAACAGCACCAATCTCTGCGGCCCCACAGGCTGTATTGTTCGTTCAGAAATGGAACCATGAAATGCCTGGAAACGAGTCACACTGTTCCAAATGAGGACGTAGTAATTAAGCAAACACGCGTTTTGGTCAGTGAAATAACTATATATTTATATACTGTAATACACTTCTCTAACTCAAATATACGTTCATACAAAGGAGGTCTTGCTATCACTCAGCCAGTAGGTATAATGGATACGGCCAAATGTGCACCGATGTCTATAAATAGGTATCCTGAAAATGTAGGTACTTATGATTGTGTACGTAACTCGGGTACGCGAAAGCGATATTTCGATCATCATTAATTATCAATCCCGAATTATGGGTTTGGTTTCTATAGTGCCTGTTTTGATTGTTAAGAAAAACCTCTGCCGAGTTGGGTGGACAGTATAGATTTCTCACATATTGTATCAGGTACTTACGTGTAGAATTACACAGGTTTTTAAAAAAGCAAAGTACGAGTCAATATGATTAAATGTAAATAAAACTTAATTATAGGTGTAGACTTACTAATATATGAAATAGGGCTATCATTTGTTTGCGAATCATCAACCATACGGCATTCACCATCTAAAGTATGTACAAGGCGATGGAATCGGTAGCGATGGAATGCTCGTTTTTTGCTTCCTCATTACCGAAACTAGGGAAGCGCTGTGTTCGTGTTAGAATTCGAAAAAAAAAGAAAATGTGTCTTCCAATATCGAAATTCCCAGTTCTTGCTTTTTTCTTTTTAGACCTTGCCACTTGTCACGCCCAAAACTTTACCAAGTCCTTGTAAAATTTTAGTTTTCAGAGATTGTGCGGGTTAGCTTCTTGAAAGTCCCCTATAACTTTCATTGCCATAGATTCAATTGTGGCCAGTGCGCATGCGCAAACGCGAATTTCTTATAACCCCGATTTAGTATCATCTGTTGTTATTTGAGTTCGTTCTAACTCGGAGTGTAGTTGTGTCCAGGGAAATGCCACTAAACAGATAAATCTAAGTATCTGAATAGGAGCCACACGTACTTCACATATACCCAATTCCAAATGAAAATCATTCAAATCAAATGTGCAATAACGAATGATATGATAAAAGACGAAAGCATTAAAAGTAGTGTCTCTGCTGACCAGGCTTTTCATTAAGTTTGAAGATGATATCAATTATCCTATTCGTCATCCAGAAAAACATCGGAAACTTATCATGAACATGTACTTTTCAAAAAAAAAAAAAAAATATATATATATATATATATATATATATAGAGAGAGAGAGAGAGAGAGAGAGAGAGAGAGAGAGAGAGAGAGAGAGAGAGAGAGAGAGAGAGAGAGAGAGAGAGAGAGAGAGAGAGAGAGAGAGAGAGAGAGAGAAATTCATCTCCCGGTATCGTTGACGATTGCAGAAAATAATATTGTCGTTGCATCTAATTGGACAGCTCTGAGAGTCGACTCAATCGATTTAACACGTCAAAAGCTATAAAAAAATTCGTACCAATCTGTCGTTTTTTGTTGGACGTCATCGACGATATCGCCTTCACACTGCATACCACCTTCTGGATCAACACTAAAAACTATATATATAGTATATATGTGTAGTACATTCATGGTGACTAAAGGGTTTACCTACCAAACAAAATTCAAGTCGATAGCTCCAAAAGTGAACAGTCGGGCAGAGACATACATACAGACAATTCCAGGCTGAGTCACTTCGACCGTCATCTACCAACCCTATTTATTCCGTATTAGGCATAAGCGTTCTTCGGAAAATACCTTATTGATAGTTTATAAAGTGACGAGCGTAATTTGGTCGCATATTTCTGTCATAATTCAGAACTGCCTGGTATAATCTAATGGTTAATCTGAAATTTTGCTTAAATCTGCCAACTATTATCTGAGAAATGGGTCACGCAAACAGAAGCCTTGAAAGGAGTTGGTCTTTCCGTTGTCCAGTGCATATAAATTTGCGCAACCTCACAAATGAATTTCAATACACATCGCTTTTGACTCCCTCATTCACTCCGAACTTTCTGTAATCTCTCATACAGTACCGAAAAATAAGTATTCAAGATTTCCAACACCTAATTTGTAAGATCTCTCTTCTGAATTTCAGGTAAAACCGTAAAGCAATAAAAATCTTGGCACGGTTTCACCTCATTCATTGTCGTAAAGCCAAGTCCATGGTGACTTTGGTTACTTGGTTGGTAAGTTTCCCCTGAGAAATTTTCCTTTCTTATGTACTTACGGTTTTGATTTATAACTAATGAGGTACGAATCGTTCATGATAGTAATACTGGATCATAAAATAATGATTTCGATAGAATTGCCGATTGATTATTTAAAATATGACCTCGGCCTCTTCTTTCAAAGTATGACAAGTAACAGAGGTTTCTGCGAACAAATAGTTAAAAATCCAATTTCTAATCATTATGAAGATTTTGTCCGAAAGACTGATTGAAAAATGGCTTTAATATAATATGTATTCTCCAAGTTCCGGATGTCAGAATAATACCTTACACCTTCGTGAAAATTTTTTTAAAAGGCAAAACTATCGGTAAGGGTATCGAGTCAACAACGTATGCTCGTAGAATTATTAACTTTTATTGGGTAACGGTGAAGTGGCAATAAGTTATTTACTGGAATGAGATCGTTCCACTGGCTGACAGTTCATTGACTGCGTAACAGTTACTTATTCTAGTGAAAATACTAGATCTAATGCCTGGTCACAGGGTCGCCGATTTTCCTTAAGAATACATGAATGAAGAAATACTCGCCGATTCTCTCTATCTGGTTCTGTTCGCTCAATATGATAGGTAAATATTGAAAGTCAAACAAATGTCTAATCGAATAAATTCAAATAATTTTATTGTATATAATCGAAGGGAATTAAATACAGATTCAAATCAAATTAAGTAGGTGATTATTAATATTTTTAATGCATTTATTAATAACAACGCACGCTGTTTTTTATCCCCCAAGGGTCACTAGTATTTCTGTTAATTTTCCTCTTTCATAAATTAGATTTCGATGGTGTGCATAAATGGTGTTCAGTGGTGTTTTCTCTCTATGTTGGTACGCTCTAAACAGCTTCGGAACTGGCATTTAAATTTCATTGCGAGCAAGGGAGTACAAAGTATGATGTAAGATGAGATCTAAACTAACCCAATGGGTTGCTATTTCTACCTTTTTGGGTGGTGTTGGGTGGTGTGGGGGTTGCTCTCTCCTAGCATATACTTGTTAAACTCCAAGCATCACCAGAAAGCACTGTCATTAAGGCGAAACGAGACATCTAATTATTATATGGATTCCATGGAAAACGAAAGAGACTACATTAGATATACTGTTATCATAGATACCTAATCTAACATAAATGACTTAATGGGATTGGAGTTAGGGATTGATTGTTCATCGCCAGTGAGATGCCAACGTTGCAACCGATGATACGTTTTTTTTAATCCCGAAAAAGTAACCAGCGAAGAGCGAAGTGTAACTCCCTTAGTTTTCATAGCAGGATTATCGTTCGCCACTTTTTAGAATACTCTCATTTTATCACAACATGTCATGGTCCCTTAGCCATTGTAGTGTCAAGGAAAGCTGATTTATTACGCTAAGTTAGGAATCAACTAATATTGCCAGGTAACCACAATGAACTAATAATGCAAAACTGTTGTTTCAAGTGATGATGGTAGGATTTAGGGCCATTGGTGGTTCGTTGACAACTGCCACTCCTACCCAAAGTGCACGCAACTCCAAGTACACGCGCTTATGCAACAGACATCCTGCTAAAAATTCGCGCTTATGCAACGCTCTTTTGACCGTTCCCCCACAGATTAGCTCTTTCATAGATCACCGGAGGATGCGATTACAAAATAAATGTTCATGCTCAGTATCCAAGAAAACAATGTGCCTATATCACAGTTCAGTGACATTTTCTTATTATTTCTTCACCCCAGAAGTTGATACAATAACATCCTTTCATATTTTTGTAGTATATAAAGGGTTTTTACAAACAAAATATCTGTTTGATTGATTACATATCTTTTCCTGTATACGGAAAACTTCATGAAGTTCGGTTTCTGTCTATTCGAACTTGGTCTAAAACATTTTTGACCGAGTTTGTTTTTTGATGACGGATTGATTGTTTTTTACCTTGTTTAGAAGACTTTTGCATTTAGGCAAAAATGATGTGATAGACCTTTGCTAGGATGTACATTCTTACATCATTCTGAACTACTATTTATGTGTTTATTACAATGTATGTATGGATGTAGGGGTGTATGTACTTTCAATTTCGGTTGCCTAGATTTTTCTTTTTCTTCTTGAAGAGAATCTGTTTAGAGAAAAGAATAATGAAAATTTCCTTAACGGAAACGTTAAAATATGTGAGCGAATTTCCTGGTTTTACGAAAACAAATCGTTTGGTTCCAGAGAAAAGTGTACTATAGTGTAGCAAAATGTAATTGTTCTGGAAAAAATATTTTTGGTAGGCACGTACCGATGGTGCAAGGCGTCGGCGACTCGGCAGGCATTCTTCACTTTAGGAAGCCATATCTTCTATTGTATTTTTTTATTCCATGTGTCAGCTCGCAATGGTTTCACAAGCACATATGATAGGAAAGATAGGAGAAAAACGTGGCTATCAACGTGGACCTGAGCTTCGGTTTGCAGAATATAATGGCATCTCGGAAATTTCAATAAATAATCGTTGAAACCTAAAAATCAAACCTCGAATAATGCTTTCGTAAGCATATCACTCCTGAAATGCATCAGAAGTTAATGAAATAAAATAAAAGCCTGACGTGTACACCTAGCATGTATACACATAATAATAGGTGTTTGCACACCCATATTTGCCCTAAACAAACACTTGTGGTTTTTAAGTTGGTTGCAGTAGTCTTGTGATATCTTCTGAAAAGGGAATTAACGGAAATTTAGCTTTACCTTCAGTGAGAATAATTTTATAAATATATTCATAATTTCTCGAAAACTATGGCCAAGACGAATCACCTAACTCATAGTAAATAATTGGCCGTTCCCATGCTTTGTTCTGAGTCTCATGTTTGTTTAACACACGTTAATTGCCCCCTGCCGATCTCAAACACAATTCACCCAGCAACTCAGGTGGTTTTTAGAATTGTAACTTTATTCTACATCATCACTCAATCCATATGCACATGCACACATAAATATTTCGTTCTTTTCTCGTCAAAATTGGATGCAATCACGACTTCGTTCTTCCAAATATTCAAGAATATTGCAGCCATTCAACGCAATCGCTTCCGAGACTGCGGGAGTTACAGGTGAGCCCAGCAGATCAACTAAAATAAGATTCCATCCTTTGTGGCGCGCGACACATAAGAATGTTTTCATGTCTACAGTAATAATTGGATGATTTCTCAACAATCTAGCAGTCTATCCAAAAGGATACACGATTACAATAATTTGAAAAAGTTCCAGTCGTGCAGCATGATCTAGGAGCCAATTTTATTTAATTATTGTATTATATGATGTTACTTTGTTTTGAAGTTTGAGCACTATGAGTGCGAATAAACTTTTAACGACAAATTTAAAAAAAAAAAAAAAAAAAAAAACTCCTTCTAAATAAGCTTTCTGGGATTTAAAATTTGTTTTGTGTTATTGGGTTTTTTAAAGTACACATTAATCGATGTTTCAGCAAATTTTAATGAAATTTGAGTACAATTTTCAGCATAATCTGTTGGTAAAATTTTTAATGCCCAAGTCTCACGTTGATAAACTTCTTTTGGCTATAATTCTACTGAAAAAAAAAAAAAATAATAATAATAATTTTTAGCTGTTCTTAATGATTTTTTTTAAATCATATTTTTTGAAATTTGTCAAATTAACTCAAAAAGTGCTGGCCAACAAACTCGTCTTTTTTTCTTTTTTTTTTTTTCCCGGTGGTAGAACGGGATTTTTATCCCAAGTCTAAGGAGAGTTATCGCAGAATTCAATGGATAAAATTGTCAAGAAATTTAATTTTTCGGAGCCATTGCAATAGCTCATTTTCTACGAAAGTTCACTAAATTATGAAACTTATTATGAATATGACACAATAAAATGAAAATAATGACGTATAAATAATGAGGTTAAATTTCCCAAAATACAACGATAAAATACGAGATAAAGAACTCATTAATGTGCAATGTACCAAGTGGAACACGTTGGAAATGTTTTGACAAGCGGCCAGTGTATTCAACATGAAACGAATTATCAAAACCTTTCCATAATCTCTATCTCTATCTCTATCTATCTCTATTATTAATAAGAATGAAACTCCGTCTGTCGCTCTGTCGTGTCTATGCACGGCCAAACGGCTGAGTGGGCCGGATCTACGAGTGGGGGGATCTTTTTGGGATTTTCCGATAGGGTGTATAAGCGAATTTAAAATTTTCTAATCCCACCCGAACTATGGGCCGTAGGGCGGGAGGGGGGTCGAAGTAATAATTAATGTGCGCTTTTTCCACTTCCCCGCTTCCCCTACCCCTCTAAACGGCCGTTGACAATTCCGGAAAAATACGGGTTTCGTAGGTTTTCCTACGAGGAAGACGACGGCGCGATCGGATCGCGAAAAAAGTATCGGGAAATGCGTTAAAAAAATGCGAGAGTACGGACCCGTTTTCTCGAAAAGTCCGCCGAAAAACTTGGTTTTTTCCGATTAAAATATACCCCATAAAGGTACGTTTTTCGGAACGGTTTTCGCGAGCGAAATACAGCTTTGGGTCCGCCGAATCTGAATCCGAAATCGGATATCGAAAAAAGTGACGTTAAGTCGGTCAAATCGCGAGCGGAAGCGAGAAGAAGCGTTTAACATCAGAAATTAATTTTGCCGTGTTCGCGAGAAGGCTCTACGAAGACGTCAAGGGGTTTGTCAGGTATTTCACAATGTTACCTGCAGGCCTATTTCAAAAGAATAAATACGGGTTTTTTCCTACCTATATACAGGTATACCTTGCGAGCGAAGCGAGCAACATCCCCGAATAATCTTTTTGTGGTTCCACGTAGTTTTATAAGATTTAATTTGTTTGTAAGAATTTCCAACAGAAAAAAACGTCTGCCAAGTTGGGTGGGCAGTATAACTCCCTCAAGCGAGCGAAGCGAGCAGCATCCCCTACAGAAGTTAAACCTACCCTTAGAGATCTACCGTTTGCGAGCGAAGCGAGCAACATCCCCTACACACGTTAAACCTACCCTTAGGGATCTACCGTTTGCGAGTAAAGCAAGCAACATGCCCTACATGCCACACTTTGCGAGCAAAGCGAGAGCCATGTCAACAGAATAAATTCGGATTTTTTCCTACAAATATACAGCAATACCTTGCGAGCGAAGCGAGCAACATCCCCGAATAAACTTTTTGTGGTTCCACGTAGTTTCATAAGATTTAATTTGTTTGTAAGAATTTCCAACAGAAAAAAACGTCTGCCAAGTTGGGTGGGCAGTATAACTTCCTCAAGCGAGCGAAGCGAGCAGCATCCCTTACAGAAGTTAAACCTACCCTTAGGGATCGCCTACGCTGGACGTGGAGGCGAGCGTAGCGAGCCGGAGCGGCTAGTTATTAATAAGAATGAAACTCCGTCTGTCTGTCTGTCTGTCTGTTTGTTTGTCTGTCGTGTCTATGCATTGCCAAACGGCTGAGTGGGGGAGTGTACGAGTGGTGGGACCTTCTTGAGATTTTCCAAAAGTGGGAGCGAGCGAATTTAAAATTGTTTAATCCCACCCGAACCATGGGCCGTAGGGCGGGAGGGGGGTCGAAGTAATAATTAATGTGCGCTTTTTGGACTTCCCCGCTTCCCCTACCCCTCTAAACGGCCGTTGACAATTCCGGAAAAATACGGGTTTCGTAGGTTTTCCTACGAGGAAGACGACGGCGCGATCGGATCGCGAAAAAAGTATCGGGAAATGCGTTAAAAAAATGCGAGAGTACGGACCCGTTTTCTCGAAAAGTCCGCCGAAAAACTTGGTTTTTTCCGATTAAAATATACCCCATAAAGGTACGTTTTTCGGAACGGTTTTCGCGGGCGAAATACAGCTTTGGGTCCGCCGAATCTGAATCCGAAATCGGATATCGAAAAAAGTGACGTTAAGTCGGTCAAATCGCGAGCGGAAGCGAGAAGAAGCGTTTAACATCAGAAATTAATTTTGCCGTGTTCGCGAGAAGGCTCTACGAAGTCAGGGGTTCGATGAGGCGGGGCTTGCACCTGACGAAAACGGGTTGCGAGCAGGTACACGCACTTACGTCTTGAAGGGTATACAGGTATACCTTGCGAGCGAAGCGAGAGCCATGTCAACAGAATAAATTCGGATTTTTTCCTACAAATATACAGCAATACCTTGCGAGCGAAGCGAGCAACATCCCCGAATAAACTTTTTGTGGTTCCACGTAGTTTCATAAGATTTAATTTGTTTGTAAGAATTTCCAACAGAAAAAAACGTCTGCCAAGTTGGGTGGGCAGTATAACTTCCTCAAGCGAGCGAAGCGAGCAGCATCCCTTACAGAAGTTAAACCTACCCTTAGGGATCTATCGTTTGCGAGCGAAGCGAGCAACATTCCCTACATGCCACACTTTGCGAGCGAAGCGAGCAATATTCCCTACATGCCACACTTTGCGAGCGAAGCGAGCAATTGAATGGGGGGTCCGGGGGGCTTGCCCCCCGGCTGGACGTGGAGGCGAGCGTAGCGAGCCGGAGCGGCTAGTTGAAAATAATAATAATAAAATATTATATATCTTTTTTCCATAATTTCAAAGCGCTCGTGAGAAGAAGTAGACAGTAGAATTATCTTATTTTTTTATTTCCTTAAATATTTCACTCGTACTAAACACCCAATCTTGATGGGTATTTTTAAATACATTTTTTTAAAGGCTTCTTGTGAAAACTTTTGGTTAGAAGTAGTTTCATACAGACAAGAGTAGGTACATTACCCTTTTTGAACGGGTAAGGAGTGAAATTTTTAAGGAAAAAAAGAAAAAAGTTCCAATCATGCAGCATGATCGTGTGAGCAAATTTTCTTAAATGACCTATCTTATTATATTATGTTGATTTGTTTTGAAATTTGAGCGATTTCAGTAGAAAGAAATTGTCAAAAACCATTCTATGACAAAACAAACTCATTCTAAATAAAATTTGGTGATTCAAGAAAGATTTTGGATTTTAAGGTTTTTTTGCAGTTTTTATAGATTTGCAGCAAGTATTAATGAAATTTAAATATGTTTTTCAGAATAATTTTGTGTAAATTTTATTTAATGCACTTGTGAACCGTTGATGATTTTGTTTTGACTAAACTTCTGCAAAAAAATATAAATTTGACAATTTTTAGCCGGTTTCAGCCATTTTTAGTGATTTTTTTTAGTATATTTTTTAAAATTGACCAATTTAATGTGCTCAAAAAGTGTTGGGCAACAAACTCATCCTTTAGTTTGGAAAGCTTGATTTCTTGGCGCAAGAACGGAGTTATCATCTGGGATCATTCACACACACGATATATATATATATATATATATATATATATACATATATATATATATATATATATATATATATATATATTTATATATATATACATAATACATATATATATGAAGAAATTCCCGAAAATTTTGATTTTAAAATTTCTGGAGTCATATAATCCCAAAAGTAAGTTTCCCTATTTTTGGATTTCAATGAAGAAATTCCCGAAAATTTTGATTTTAAAATTTCTGGAGCCATTGAAATATTTTCATTTCCTACGAAAATTCGCTAAAATTTCCGCTGTTTACTTCTTCTAACGAGCGCTTTGAGATTGTGGGGGAAAATATATATAAATTTTGATTAATACTATTTTTATTTATGGAAAGGTTTTAAAAATTTGTTTCAAGGATACACTGCCCGCTTGTCAAAACATGGCTTACGTGTACCACTTGGTTGATTGCGCATCAATGAATTCTTCATCTCGTATTTTCTCTCAGTGTACGTATACGTGTACCAACGTGTACCACTTGGTACATTGCACATTAATGAATTCTTTATCTCGTATTTTCTCTCAGCGACGTACTTCCATGTGAGGAACATCTCACATGAACATATCAACCCTTAAGTCTTACCCTATGGATTGGTTCAAGGTGATTGCAAGAGTTCTTGGCCGAAATGAGACTCCTTGTCAAAGTTTCCCTCTCTTTGGTCCAGTAGTGCTGGAGGAAAGTGGCAGGCGGCTGACGCAATGGGCGGATATCAGTTTATTTTTGAATATTTATTGAGAAAATAAACCATAAATTCCAAGCGATTTTAAATTTTCATTTTATTGGACAATTACAAAGGTTATTATTGAAAATGCTTAACCAAAATAATGTTTTGTCATAAGGTTATGCTACACTGGTATTGTTAGTTTTCCTTCTATCTTCAATAGCTTATCATTCATATATCACGGATCATCCCACAGGTAAAAATCAGTGATATTGTGTTTATTGCGTCATGCGTGGTCGAACACTATACAACGATTTTATTGATCTAGGAAATCCATTACGGGTATTCTTGTTGATTGATGAGATTCCGTGAGCACATGAATATTATGATATCGTTAGCCTCATCAGCCGGCTAACTTCCTTGGCGGGGGAGCTGTGAAGTGATTTACAAGTTTTGTAGGGCTTGAAGATGTATGGTACGTAGCTGATATCGTTAGGATATTCAGCTATACTAGCGAAACAATGCAACGGGGGCCCTAATTGTGCGTGTTAGTTGTCTCGGGGATCGATACTAAAGGAGAGGAACGGCTCCCGTGAGTTGGAAACCGCGTTTAATCAAGCGGTAGGTACCTTGTTGCATATTCAATATGACTGCCTATAAATTTCCCTTTCTTTCAACTCTTTCGAGGTCTTATAAACGTACGTAGCAATCACTCTGAAAGTCACTACTCTCGTCTGTCATGTTGGTGTGGAACATCGGCTTTCTACATACCTACTGTGTTACTAAGCTATTTGTGAAGATTATTGGGAAATTTTATTTTGATCTAATTTGATGTAGATTTTAATAAATGAAATTCCAAGTTTTTCTATAAAATTTTATTGTCATATTGAATGAAAGTAAGTACGATCACAAGTCGATACAATCAACAAGAAAGAAGACAAGCGGAACGATTGATCAAAAGAAGTCTCTAGTATAACCACTGAGAACGAAATACTAACTTACGAATGCTCAGCGATACCAATGTACAGCTTGAAATACCCGGGTATTATAATAAAAAGTCAGCTGAAATGGAGCGTACCCTACTATTTATCATGGAAAACCTCTGTGGAAAACTATGTAAATGCAAGTACCTAAGTGCTATACTTTACTGAATAATAATACTGAATATACGGATGCAAAATTTATCTTCGCTTAGCAGATTCATTTGCTGTGAGAGGAAATGGTTGGGTGGATTTTCATTCGGTATAAGTGGAAATTGAATTGGATTGCATAATTTATTGTACTGAGATCCGAATCGGGGAAAAGAATGAACGGAAACCAAATGAGAATTGTGAAAATATAACGATTCCTCAGTATTACCCCCACTCACACCACAATAATGTAATTTGAAACTCCTGGAAAATGTTCCAAAAACAGACCAAGTTCTCAATTGACTCAAATCCAATCATGAATAAAAGGTAGAGAATCGTTGTATTTCCCCTCCATTCACATCACCGATCATACATTTGAAAAACCCAAGAATGAGAAATTTTCATGGTTATTTTCTATTTGCTCTATAGATCTTAGCGAGAGTCCATTATGACTCTGGAAACTATTAATTTCATTTTCCTCATGACGTCACTGCCCTGCCCGACTGAGGGGAAACCCTCAGTTCACTAGCCTTACTAAGTCACCACTGATTTTTTCACCCGTTTATTGGCCAAATAAACGGTCTTTCGAGCTGAAGATTGCTTCATGGGAGTTTTCACGTTCGCAGAATACAAATCTGATTTCAAAAATTTGAAATTTCAACAGACAAAAGTTCCCCATTGTTGCCTAATTGTACTGAGATTCGAATCGGAAAAAAATCATGAAAACCAATGCGAATAGAGAAAACATGATGATACATCAGTATTATCCCCCCCCCCCATCCTTATTAACCCCCGTTCCACAATTTAATTTGAAAGGTCTGAAATATATTTAGTGCAATAGCCTTCGTTCTTATTTATTCTCGAAAGCACGGTACCCCCCTGCTCAGTAAGACGGGTCTTGATTGCAAAGCGCGCAAGGTACTTCTGGTTATGCAGACCCTCGCATTGGAGAGATGTGGCTGTGCCAATAACTCGGGTACCAAACTGAGCTCATACCTGTGGATATAAAAAGAAACTTGGGCTCATCCAAGGACACAAAGTGTGGTTACAGTCTCCTCTCAGGAGGGTCTTCCCATGTTGCTTGCGAACTGGAGGGAGACCACAAGGCGTGATTGCCGCAGAATTCTTTCAACACGACTTTCGGTACTTTTTGAAATGGAATGTGATATTGGATCAATCTGCCCCATATGACCTCATCCAGTGTCGATATCAAAGAAAGAAAACTGTACTTTTCGAAAGAAAGTGCGGTTTGTGTCAAACTTCACAAGATGAGGTGTACTCGAGGATTACATTTTAAAAAACGTTTAAGTAACTGATTCCGAATAAATATTTCATCAGCGGATTTAATACGTGAAAAAGAGGCTAAAGAACAAATTTTGAAAGTTTATCAGAATTTATTCCGTTTGTCTTTCTGGCATTAGTACACTCTGTTTTGGAAGGGCACTCCAAAAACACGACAAAACTGTCCTCGAATCACAGTCTTCCAATGGTATAGTCCACGTTACTTTTACTTTGCTAATTACGGTAGACAGTTATACTTTGATGCTGAAAAACATGTTTTTTTTTTTTTTTTTTTTTCGTGAAAACGAGGGTTTTCCAGAAAAATGACCCTCCATGAAAATACGAGTTCGGGGCCGGTTCCTACGTATTTTTCCATGCTGAATCGAATGGTAACCCTTGCGAAGCTCCCCAACCCCGTAATAACCGAGTCACGCTTTTACTAGCTTTACCCTTAAAAACCCATAAAATTGAGCATAACGAATAAACGAAAAATTCCTGAGTTTAAGTGTAAAGCTCGGTTGCAATAAGAGAGTTGGCGAGATATCCAAGTGTTACCATTCTATTCAGAGTGGGCGAGAAAATAATGAAAATCGGCTCCAAACTCGTTTTTTCATAGAGGGTCATTTTGAGGATAACCCTTGTTTTCATTGGAAAAGCATGTTTTTTAACATAAGAGCATACTTTTCTTCCCAAATGAGGCAACAAAAGTAAAATTGGCTGTATCGTTGGAAAGCTGAAATTTTAAGGAAGTTCATCCCGTGGAAAAATCTTTCAAAACAGTGTGTACTAAGAGCAAAAAGACAAATGAAAAGAAGTCCGGAAAATTTTCATAATTTGTTGTTAGCCCATTTTATACGAATTAGGTCAGCTCAAGAAATATTGCTTTGTCATTAGTTAGATAGAAAATTCAACGTTCTTGTCAAAGATGTCCTTATTTTTGAGTTTACCGTGAGTATAAGGGTAGTTATGGCCGTGTTAATATCATAAGGCACAAAAGACGAAAAACTTCTCAAAAATCAAATTACCCGAAAACTAAGAGGTAAAAAATCTCTATGGGAGACTTTCGATCAGAAATGAGCTTTTAAATCGATCCCCATTGTTTACTTTTACTGTAATCGAGCACCCTCCTGTGTACGGTTCAAAACTATAATATAACTCATTCTTATCATCACCATCCTCATCCTCCATCCTGTTCATTATATTATCTCGATCCTAAGGAGAATTATCGTCTGGGAAAAAAAAAAAAAGAACACTGTACAAAAAGTTCCAGTCAGGCAACATGATCGTATGAGCGAATTTTCGTAGGTTATCGTAGTGCATTATGTTAAATTGTTTTGAAATTTGAGCTTCTTAAGTGCAATCCAATTTTTAAGTATTATTTTTATGACAAAAACCTATTCTAAATAGTAATCTGCCATTAAAAAATAGATTTTGGATTTTTAGTTTTTGTTTTCAGTTTTTTCTCGATTTTAAAGGAAAATTTTAATGAAATTTATAAGAGGAGACTGCAACCCAAAAAGGAAAAAAAAAAAAAATGAATTTTTCGAAAACAATATTTTATTGAAATACATTTCTTTCTGGTCATAAATCAAATTGGATCGTGGGAAGTGGGGGAAACTGAAGTTGAACATTCAAAATCAAAATGCGCCCGCTTGGTAAGAGCCCTCCTTCCGCTGCTTCTAATTCTTCCTCCAGACTCCACCTGGCTACTGATCGTTTTTGTCGAGCTTCTTTCGTAGCTGCTTCATACTGTAGTTCAGCTCTCTTCAGTCTTGCTAGATCCAGGCCCATCATGGCATCTATGCAGAAATGCCCTGGATCCATCCCTAGAGTCCGCAAAACTCTACATTTAGATATGTGGCCTTCATTGAACGAAATAATGGCTTCGTATATTACACATTTCAACGTTTTCAACCCCACAAACGTAGTTTTGAGGATTACCGTCCAGAAAAAAAAATTTAGGCTTTCGTTCACATTTTGGGTCTTGCCCCTCAAATATTTTTCCAACAAAGTAGGGTCAGCCAGATCTCTAAAGATGGATGAAATTATCACGTTTATCACAAATTATCATTGTCATCTTCTTCTCCTTCTACGATTATCATTTACATGACAGTGCATGGATAATATAAGTAAGAGTTTGTCCATGTTGTACATCAGAGGATAGAAGGATAGTGAAACAGAGAAGCATGAATGAAGCAGGGAGCGCGCCCGCAGCGAGTGAGGCGGGAAGCCGTTCGAAAAAAGCTTTATTCTGTAAAGTAACTATTTTGATAACGTTGGTACAATTATCTCAGTAACCACTTGTCCGATTTTGATGATTTTCTTTAAATTTGTTTGTCTTAATGCCCTCTATTTGTGGATATTCAATGGTTGAGTAATAAATTTTGGACTCGGGGCTACAGCTCGATCACTTGGTACCGAAAAAGGCTATTTTTTACCATTAGATAAAAACTATTTTCCGTAAGAAAATCTATACCAACAATTATCAGTGGGTAGGGAAAATGATGAAGAAACCATGGAAAAAAATTATTGTGATAGCTACTACAGGGACGGAGAAAAGTGTACCTATAAATAAGCGTTTGTACCCTTGGGTTGCAGTCTCCCCTCAATGTTGTATTTCAAATTTGATAAACTTTATTTGAGCAATATTCTGCTGGAAATTATGAATGTAAAGATTTTTAGCCGTTTTAGCCATTTTAGCGAATTTTTGTAAAAAATGAAGCTATTGCAATGTCGCGGAAAATTTTTAAAATCGAAATTTTTGAAAACTTTTTTCATTGAAATCCGTTTTGAGGCATTGTGAAACGATTCCTGAAGTATTTTGTCATAGAATTGGTTATTAACTACTTCTTTCTACTGAAATCGCTCAAATTTCAATACAATTTCACATAATACGATAGGTAATTTAAGAAAACTCGCTCATACGATCATGCTGCATGACTGGAATTGTATTGATTTTTCCAACGCATTTTTAGAAATTTCACCAATTTAATGTGCTAAAAAAGTGCTGGCAAACAAGCTCATCCTTTCGCTTGAAAAGCTTGATTTTTTTGGCGCGACGGAATTTTTATCTCAATCCAGGGGGAGTTATCGTCTGGAATGACCCATGTATACATTTAACCCTCCATGTGTATACAGTGTCTCACAGAAACCCACCTAGTTTTGTTGGCAGCACTACTTTTGGCTGTGCATTAAAATTCTCTGCACCTTCTCCCCACTCCTAGGAAGCGGAAAGCGACCTTCATTTGTGTTCGCTAACCTGTTGGAGTGAATATTATAAGTTCATCAGTGAAAAGTGTGGTGTCCCACATTGTATACACTGCCACAAGAAAACATTGTCTCCTGTAGACTGTATTCCCACAGACACCACTAAGTGACATTTGACAAATCTAATGCATTGAAGGAAAGAGGGCTTATAGTTATGTGTACCGTGAAAAAAAGTGAAAAATATCTAAGGAATTCCTCTTGAATCGAAATTGTGAACCCAGACGTGTTTGTATAGGTTTACACTAGACTTGACCCTACTATGCTATGTAGCCCCAAAACATAAGAATGGAACAGTCATTTTCCTTTCCTCTAAGCAACACTCAAAGGGATGGAATGATGAAGAAAACATGACCAAGATAAACAACTTTTAGCTTCGAACAGTAGGGTGCAAATCATTTAGTAAGTTGAATCAATGTCCTGTAGAATACTGGATATATCAGTAACAGCTTTATCTTGTAGGTACTTATGTTTTTGAAAATCAAGGAACAGATAATTTTCACTTCATACAAGAAATTGAGTTGTTCTCACAAGAAAAAAAAAAAAAAAAAAAAAAAAAAAAAACTATGATATCACCTCGAGTCTGCTAATCTGCAGTCTAATTCGCTTAAACTAATCTCTGAAATGGTACTAACTAGATCATACTCCTGAAATGTATATTACTAGGACGAGCTGGATAAAAAGGAGAAATGTAGCCAATGTATGTAATGTGCCCATACTTAGAGAACAGTGTTCCGACTTACGTATGTGCATAAAAAGTGAAGTCCCTGTTTGTCTAGAATTCTCGCGAAAAATGTATGTAATCTGTTAATAAAATCCTGAATATTTTCTACTTTTTCCTTGTCTTTGCAAGTTTTGCGAAAAGGATGTTGATTGGAGATTTTACATATGAAAGATTCTACATACATGATTGTATAGACATTCTTTAGTAGGTATAGTCTCTATTGTCAGTAACTTTTAATACTTTCCGTAAAAATAGTCTTTATTTTTTTCGTCCAAGAATGTTTATTATTGAGTTGCCGATACAATATACCTACTCGAGGTTACTGATTCCAAGTGAAAAATGCAGATGTAAAAATACGTTTGGGCACATAGTGGATTTTATGATTCTTCTACAATAAAAAGTGAAGAAAAAAATATATTATGATTAAAATATGTTCAAAGTCTTATTAACGTTCACCATTAAACCGGTGAAATTCGTTAATAAATGGTCATTTTAGGAGGTCAGTGACTGGGAGACACTGTATGCCAACAGGCCTCAGAAATGTCATTCAAAAAACGTTGTTTTGCAGGTTTTTGAAATTTCATTAATTTCTTTTCTTTATAATAACAAACCATGATAGCGCATTTTCTCGTGAAGAGATCCGCGTGAAACAGACGCTTTCAACGTTGAAAAGGAGACAAAATGGCTATATAGTTCCTTCCGCTGATCAATGACCTCTCATGCGTCAGCGGCCCGTAGTACATCATTATCCTCGCCATGTCAACCATACATGCCTTCCAAGTTCCATCAAAACTGGATGTCGGGAAGTGGAATTTGAAACGATTTCAAGAAGATATACTACATACATCAACGGGCAAAGTTAACGCAATCGCTTTATTTCCTTTTTTCGAAGAAAATGCGCTAAAAAAGCCATGAGTTCATTTATATAGCAGATAACCGCTCAGAATAAAGATTAGTCGCCATGATTCTGGATGTAAGCTAGCTGTTGGCTAAATGTCTTCGCCAAAATGTCTTGGCTAAATATTTAAATAGTTCAAAAATAAGTGAAAAAATGAGCTCAAAAGTTCAGCTCAAAGCTCAAAGCTTTCCATACTTTTACCCAAACGGATTCTTTTAGTTCAATAAATTCAACATTATTTACTGGCTACTCGTTCGTCTAACTTTGAGGAGTTATGTTAAGCACTATTATACCATGACTGTAAGTAGTTTCAAGGTTTTGGAAAGTAAAAATTCAATAGTACTCATGAAGTTGAATACGTACTAAACGCTATGAATGGTAGTTTTTTCCAGTTTGATAGAGAAACGCGATGAGAGTCTACGACCAACAACGAAAAGTCTGAACGCGATCGGAGAAATGCGTATTTGTAACTGGTGGGCTCCCGCTCGTTAGGTTCGACTAATGTCCATGAAAGGCTGTGGGCGTGGAGAGTTCCCTCCGTCAGTGAGAGCTTTCAGTATAACCTCAAACACTCGGAAGCCGCATTTGCCAGCAGCCATACGTTCGACATTCGGAAGCTTAGTGTAGAGTGTGTGGGCTTATGCTACTAATATTTATGTGAGTCGCTAACTAGGACATCATCCGTTGGAATAGTGAACGAAAACTTGGGGGATTCTGCCATTGAGGATAATACCGCCATCTCACTTAAATGAGGCTTCAAACTAACTAGCTTCTCTTCTAAGTGTGTTGTCACATTTTACTCCGATCACTGTCTTAAAGCTCAAAGTTATTCTTAATAAGATGAGGTAAGATAACTTTATAATTGAAATGAATAAACAAATAAACTGAAAGCAAACTGATCCAAGTAATACATTAGCACGATACCTAATCAAACTAAAAGGGTAAGAGAAACTTTGGAGTACCTAATTCAATTACCCCACGATTTGCCAAGTTCTTGATGAACTTGAAATCTTAGCCGCTCACTCTCGCTTCGTTGTAGTAGGTATATTTGCTGTACTATATACACACCTCATTAGAGTTAAGAGATCACTTTTCCTTGTAAAACTCAAAGACCTCAGATCAATCGGACAAAGTTCACATTATATCTCATGATTAGGTACCTAATGGAGATGGGTTAGAACGGCTAGCGGAAAAATAACGAGTCCGATCACGTGGCTGTCACCTGACCGCACGACTTCTTCACATTACGTTTGGGACTCAACTGAGCAGGAAGAGTGGAGGGTGTCACTCAAACTAGTGATGCTGCTTGCAGTCGAATTGTAAATAGGGAATACATGTTCCTCTCATCCCTCAAAAAAGTTCTCAACTGTAGCGTCTCTCAAAATTCCAAAAATGCGGTCACTTGACTGCTAGCGCGAGCGTTTAAAGGTGAAATTTACATATTTTTACAGCAATACACGAATCTGAGGAGGATTTTGCTAATTTACAAACTCGAGTAAAACTTAGGTACGATTTGAAGAAAAGGGTACAATGCATCGCGAATGATCTCACCTATATTTGGTAAAGCGATGCATTTATGCATTTCTACAGCAGTACACTGAGGAGGATTTTGCCAGTTTGGAGCAAAAAGTAAAAATTAAGTAAATAGTAGTAAAAAGTATAAAGCAAAAAGTATGTTTTTAGGCGGATAAAAAACTCCACGACGGTTTTCGTATACGTTAACCTTCCTTAGGCCGTGCCTCTCGCGCACACAAAGTAGGTCTAACTGCGGTGTTAAAACCACAGTTAATTTTGCTGTTTCGTTTTCCTTTTTTTTCCGCAAATTTCAAATTCGACAGTCTGAGATCCAATGAATTGGAGTACACTTATTTCTCAACGTAATTATAATTTTTATTACGTCAAAACGTACTTCTCGCATCATACACCGCTATGCAATTGCGCTTGACTACTCCTGAACCGAGACTGAAATTCAGCGAGAACGTTGCTGAAAGGTTTGTGAGTCTGACCTGATTTAGGGACCCTGAAACACGCTTATTGAGGGGGGGGGGGGGGGGTTGTTGCGTGATTTTCCGGAAGTACGACCCAAAGGCAATAATTTTCTCCCTATTGCGGTTTGAACACCTCATGCATGGTCGACGGATGATTAAAGGAACATAATGATATCCAGTTTAAGACGGATTTTAGACTCGAGGGTTGATCATGTTCATTTTAGTGGACTGGATGAAGTCATTACTTGAAACGGATGCACGACTTCACAGGGCATTTGCGAATTAAAGTAGATACGATATTACCAAGAAAATCTCACTGATTTGAGGAATATAAAAAACATGGAAGAGGCTCTTCCCTATACTTAGTGTTAGTGTAATGTGACATATTGATTGAGTCAGGAAAGGAGGGAAATAAGAAAACTGCATTGTTTTCAACAAAGGGATGAGCTCCGAAGAAGATTTCTTATGAGGATAGTTTCGAGGGGGGACGAATGGGGTTCTAAATCAGGGATGCCGTATTTATACAGCCTTCCTCCTCCTCTACCTGCCCTAATCCTATAGTCGGGGTCTCACCCCTGTGAGGGGGAAGTGTTCCTTCTTTACTTACCTACGATCTGATTTAGTTAACTAATGATATACTAACCATTCATACTGAAGGGGCGCCACGTTTACTAAAGGTAAATGCACCATAAAAGAAAAAAAGTCGACTTATTTAACTCAAAGGTAGTTTTGAGGTATTACTACCTATCTTATTAGTATGTGCTCAAATAAAAATTAAACTCTCTGTATGTAATGAGGGAAAAAACAATTTTTTTTACATCAAAAGTGTTCAATCATAAGGTACATAATGAGCGTTACCCATGGGTGCAAAAAAGGTATCCTACCTATTTTTAAATGGAAAACGATTCCATTGTAAGAAGTTTGGCATCATCCGCATTCTCCAACGATGAGTAGTTTTCTTTCTATGATTTTTCAAAGTTTCGCACTCTGGTGACGTCAAAGCATCCCTCCCGCCTGGGCGGGACCCCCCCGCCAATCGACCTCATAAGAAAGCTGAGTTAGCCGGAGCTATTAAATACGTCCTTGAACTAACTTTAAGCCTGAATTCCAATTTAAAAAATAAATAAATAAATCAAATAGTAAAATGATTAAATGGATGTTGAGTAACATGAATAGATATATGTAACAAAAAAAAAAAAAAAAAAAAAAAAAAAAAAAAAAAAAAAAACGCCACCGTATATTTACAAACCTTGAGACAGTGCCCATCGATGCTTCCCTCATCGCCTATGGACGCGTGGCTTGATGAATCAGGAAAATCACCACTGAAATTTAGAAGGCACTTGTTATCTAAGAGTATGTGTTGAGTGTGATGTAATGCGGTATGTGTGGAGATTAAGACCACGAGAATTTTGGATGACGTGGCCCTATTGACTACAGACGTCCTCAAGGAAGCGGGGAAGCACGGTAAGCGTGGTCAATCCACCGTGGAATTCATACCGAAAGAATTCCACGTTCCCAAAAAGCCATGGCTCACCACTCTTACATCGAACCGATAAATGGTGAAATCTTTATGTCTGATACGAAAAAACCACGGTTTTTGTAATGCCTGCATAGCCAGAATCCTCGGCCAAGGTGTCACGCCTCCAGGACAATCATGCTCTGGAGGAGGTCGTGTGATAATGGAGGTGTTCTATCCTTGTTTACCACAAAAAACGTGATTTCGATAACCATTAATAACATTACAATTTATATGGGGACAAATTCTATCAAATCATTGTGATGTTTTGAAGAAAATTTTTAATTTTCTAATATTTCAATAATATAAATTAATAAATTGTCTTAGCATAAAACGGTGGCTTATGTATAATATGTACAATGCCGAGGAAATTAGGAAAAATATCGGTTGTGAGATTTTTGTCATAATTTTCTTATTTAGCTAACTTGTTGGGGATATTTAAGAGGATTACGACAGGCGCGGCTTACTCTACCATCACGACTCAGCGGTTGTGCGTTTTTAACATATTCTCTGCTCCGTGAATCGTGTCCGCTCGAAAATGAACTGATCAGGTTAATGTAGTGGATTCACTATTATTTCATTGCTATCATTAAGTTCCACTAAAGCTACTTACTACGTAGTTCCTAAACCCCACGATAGTAATGCGTCCTAGAGTTTTACTTTCCCTACAACTCGAAGGGCCCGAGGTCATGTAAACGACCTTCGCATCCTCAACTTGAATATGAACCTTTACGAATCACAACAACTATGTGATATTTTGTATCTCACACGTCATTCTTCTGTAACCTCTTCCAATCTTCCGGCGAAACATAACCCTCACCAGCCTACACACTTTGGTGTCCCACGTGCGATCTAGCTCCTACTGTTTTATTATCCATTATAATGATAGTCACTGGTGAAAATTTTATTGGCCAGTCTCTCAATATGGAAGTTTCATGAGTGATTCGAAAAAAGAAAAAGATTTTGACAGATATTAGGTACATAGTCTGAAAATAAGATTTTTCAACATAGCTTTTTTCAAAATCAACGTTCTGATGGGTATTTCTAGGAGGTTCAGCTTGATAAAGGAGGGAAAGGAAATGTATGTTGTTGCAAACTCAAGGAGATTCCACTCCTTCTCATCTGACAAGCTTTGGGTGGGATGGCGTATCAACCTCAAGACTCCCAATGCAGTAAAATTCATTTTAGCGCTTCGAATACCCCACGTATTGATCCAGTTTGAAATGCTTACTTAGGCTATTTAATTGGAGCAATACAAAATTACCGTGCAATTAGTCCGTTAGCCTTTATGTACTGTCTAGTTGTAGAGCTACTATGAGCGCCACACAACCGAATGTGCTATGAATGGCTGTCGGCTGAGTTGAAACAACACATAATGTGAAACATCTGAAAAATTTTCTGTAGGTATCGATATTTTTCGTAGAGAGAACTGCGGATTCATCAAAGCGATGTTGATATCAGTAAACAAGATTTTTTAGAGAGGAGCAATATAGAGTTAGGTGGTTCGTCTGTATAAGGTCTGGTGACCGCTTTGGGTTTCACGTTTTAATGTGACTCGCTTCTTGGAACGACGGTGGATCGGGTGTGATCGAGAGCGGGGTAGGCTCTTGAGTGAAATCATTACGTTGCGGGGTGTTTTCCTGAGATTGAATTCCCCCCACTTCTTATCGCTGAGCTCTGCGTTGAATCGAAGGGCTCCAAACAGAAAATCCCTCTCCCACAGCCAACGGAGTCGATTTCTTCAACTACTTCTGTGACATAAACACCTTCAATTACCTTGGGAGTCTGGGAGGTCTAATGAGATTCGGAGCTCTGGTTCTCCGACCTCTCAACAAGTGTTGTGTAATGGAGTTAGGCCGTCCTTCTGCTCCCAAGTCAACCGAAACCGACCGAGGGTCAAAATTAACTTCTGCATCAACACCAACGTGGGTGGGAGTTGTTTCATCCAATCAATTCATTACATAATCTATAACAGGCTCGCCTCGGAAGTCTCTAGTGTCTGATCGATCCAAATTGACCTTTGAGCATTGAAACTTACTGGGATGAGTGAGTGATAACTTTTGCCGTGCATGGAATAATCAGCAACATATATTGAAATGAAAGAGTTACTTGTACTTAAACTAAAACAAAATCGTTGTTTCAAAAGAATGAAATGTTTTGAGATAAGTTGACCACATCAAAGGATAGGTAATCACTTTTTGCTGAAATTTTCACTTACTACTAACTGTTTCTTAAACTGCATTAGTGGTTCCCGAAATTCGACTAAATATTTCCCAAATTGAATCGGTGTTTCACAAAAACTTTCGGTTTCCTAAACCATAAAACTATTTTTCCGTCCGTCTGGTTATTCTTCTGGATTTTCTAAAACCAGTTCTTTGAATTTTTAGCACTGTATTGTGCTCAGGATGTACTTCCCAACGAAGTCATCCATTCTTTCGGAATCGTTGGGCGAATGAACGGATAATTTTTCTCAATCCTAAGAGGAAATAAGGGCTGGAATTGTAGACGCATTTGTTCCAGAATGTCTGCTAAGTGACATTCCAGTAGAAAATTATAGAAAGTTTGGGTTTAACAATTTTCGGAGCCGTTGAAATATCTTGATTTCTTCGCAAACTCGATAAAACAGGTGAAGGAGAAACATTTTGCCAATGACCTCATGATTGGAATTTTCCTGATTCTCATGTAATCCATAATGTAAAAGTAAAAAGTTCATGAAAAGTAGAGCCTAGTGGTTGAATTTTTCATTTCTGTATAATATTCATGTGTACAGTTTCGTAGCACACCATACAAGTTTAGTTCTCCATAAAACTGCACACTGGAACTAAGCACATGTGCAGTTAGCGATTGATAGCTCCCTTTCCCGAACCAATAACTAAGTTCACATAAATAGCTGATGGTGGAAGCAGCTGTGTGCCTACTACGGTCCAAAGTAGTTGCCATCAAAGCAGTTAGAGGGAACGTGGAGATTTTGGTAACTTGATCATTCCAGTTAGCCGAAGTATCACAAGTGTCTTGCATGAAAGTCTAATGAACATTAAAATTCCTTTACGTACGCAACGTCGAGGATTTCATTTGCCAAGTCGAAGTAATTCTCTAACTATGTTTGTGTTCCAGAGAGAAGGTTTCGGCACGCGCTCGAAGTGGGGAAGGTCTGGCAGAGCCAAACTTTTAGATTTCAGCGTGGCCGGTAATAGGGAAACTTTGTGGTCGAAGAACCCTTAGAGGGTTCCTTTTTGAGAATAACAAACTAAAATTTCCTTTCTGAGGATCCTGAGGAGGAGAAACTCTGAGTTTTTGAAGATATTCAATTGCCACATGTAATACATGATTTTGGAGTATTTTTTCGTACTGAACCTCGTAGGATGATCATTTATCGATATTTGCATCACCAACTTGGGAAAACACTGAAAAATATATATTTTAGTACGCTTTGTGCTTTGTGAAAATGTGTAAGAAAAGTGCCACTCTGGTCAATTTTTGGGTATTTTCTCCAATTGGTGTTGCAAATATCAAAGAATTAATATAATTTATTTATTTATTTAAGTTATGCAATTATCATATGTTAGTCCAAACAAGAATAGTGCCACAAGAATAGTGCCAAACTCATTTGTTATTTTTATAGAATGTGTATGTTAAAAATTCAAATATAAGTAATTGAAAAAAAAGAACATTTCTTCAACATTGACGGAATTGATCATTTGATATTTTTTTGTCATGACGAGGTTCAGCACGAAAAAATACTCAAAAATCATGTATTACATGTGACAATAGAATATCTTCAAAAACGTAGTACTTCACAATTTTTGCACTCTTAGAGCGGAATTGCGCCCGTTTACGCGCACATAAAAAATTGAGGCATGGGTCATTTCTTCATGAAACTTCTCGTCGAATTCAAATCTGCGATCAAATATGGGGATTATCATTTAAAATAACGAAGTTGATGTCAATTTTGCACATTTGCGCACGTGCGCAATGCGAAATTTTGTCATTTTTGAGATCCTTCGAAAATAACATTAGATTACCTATTAAAAAAAAAATTATTTTGTCATATAATTAACGATTTAAAAAGGTTTCGGGGACACCCTGTATATGTGGTAGCCTGTGTACATGCGTCAATCTGAAATCCTTGAAAAGTAGGTATCTAACTTTCACGATTTCCTGGCCCGAGGCCAACGAAATTTCCAGCTCTTTATAAACAGAGTTTTCTTCGTACACTGATAAGTAAATGGCTTTCCAACCATCGATAGTGAGGAAGCAATACGTTAATATAATCCGTAGCTCTGACAGTATACTGAAACACTCGGAAGCTCATGTCCCACAACCACTTCGGAGAATTACTTTTTGTTTATCTTGCGAACTTATAAGCTACCATAAACTTGAAAATATTTCATGAACAGAATCTACAACATAGACCTGCTTTCAATAACATGACCTGCATTAGCGTGTAAACCTCTACTGATTACAGACTTTAGGTAGACAAGAGGCCTGTACCTAGCGAAGAAATTAGCTTTTTGATATTTTCCTCCTCAGTAAACTATCATGGAAATACCTGTTATAAAAACTAGCGTAAAATAATTATCCTTGGCTATTATTAATTTTTTTTTTTTTTTTTTTTTAACAGATTGAAACATTTTAACACCATGAAAAAAAGTCTGACAAGTTGGTTAGGCACTATAGCTTCCTTATACATTGGGCGCATAGAATTAGATGAAGATTAAAGTACGAGTCGAAATTATTGATAAGTTGCCGTTATAAGAAATTAACGTTTGCGCATGCGCGCAGAATACTATTACTTCAACGACAGTGAAATTTATACGGGAACGTCCAGAAGCTAAACCGTACAATCCTTAAAAATTTTATGAAAATCGGTCAATTAGTCTCGGAGTTTTGTCAGTGTCGATCAATTTTAGTTTTGCTCATGCGCTATAATTATAACTCCTCCAATCGCGATATCATTCATAGGAGCATTTTCTAGAGCATATATCTTATTACTTCCCGAGTCTGAACAAAACCGGAAAAATAGATTATTTAAAAAAATATCGAAGTTATAGATAACTAATTAATTAACTTTTGCGCATGCGCACAGACTGCTGTAAACGTGGCGATAATGAAAGTTAGAGGGAACCATCTAGAAGCTACCCCGTACGATCCCTGAAAATCTCATCAAAATCGTTCCATTAGACTCGGAGTTTTGCCAATGTCAATCGATATTGACACATGTGTCTATCAATTTTGAAATCTATGCGCATGCGCAATAGTTATTACTCTACCAATCACGATATAATTTGTGAGGAACATACCAGCACATATACCGAATCACCTACCGAGTTGGAAAAACATCGGACCATCACGATTGTGCATGCACATAGGCTATTGTTGATTCGAAAGCTTTAAAAATTATAGGGGACCGTTTCGGAGCTAATCCGCACAATCCCTGAAAATTTCATCGGAATCGGACTCAAACCTGGTACAGTTGTGGACGTGTCAAGGATTTACCACAGACAGACAGATAGACATCAGACAGACACGAAACCAAAATTGATCAGCAATCTTTGAAATGAAAAAAGCTAGCGGAAATTTTGATTTTGGAGGACAATGTTTTTTTCGGCATCAATCACGAACACAAAGCTTCAATACCTTCGGTAGTGAGGAAGCATAATTAATACATTAACCCTTCTTTACTATCCCTGGATGCGTACCCCCTATGAACCTAGAAACAGGGGGATCTTACAAGGGGACAGTTCAAAAAAATTTCAGTCATGCAGCATGATCGAACGAGCGAATTTTCGTAAAATATTATATTACATTTTGTTAAATTGTTTTGAAATTTGAGCACTTTGAATGCAATGAAATTGTCAAATGCCAATTTTATGGCTAGAAACCTGTTCTAGATAATATTCTACGAATCAACAATAATTTTGGATTCTTATATTTTTCGCAGTTTCATCGATTGTTTTTTCAAATATTAGTCAAATTTAAGTAGGTATAATTTTCAGTGTAATTTTGTACATAACTTTTAAAATATTCCAGTTCATCGTTAGTAGCCTTCATGTGACTAAAATTCTGCTAAAAAAATGTATAGATTTAAAAAGGTTCAGTCGTTTTAACCATTTTTAATGTTTTTTAGCACATTTTCTGAAATTTGAGCAATTTAATGTGCTTAGAAATTTCTGGCCACGAGTTCATTCATTCATTCATTTGGAAATATTTATTTTTTGGCGAACAAACGGAATTTTTCTTTCAAACTTTTTAAAGCCATTGCAATAGTTTCATTTTATAAGAAAGTTTGCTAATTATCTCTAGTTGAAGGCAATATCTTGATAATGTGAAGGGGATTTTTCATATGTAGTGTCCTGAAGTAGATAGGCGGTAGACTGATTACTGTTCCGACAACTATTTTCTCTGTTTCGTTCAATTCAACAATCGTCGTAAAAAAATCATGAAAGTACAAATATATTGTAATACAAATTTTGACTAAATAACTCTTATTTTACACAATACCAACGTTATTAGGAGGTAGATTTAATAGGGTACTTTGGTCAGATAAATTGGGGTATTCATTTGGAATATTTAGTAAGGTTCCCAAAAGTAAAATGAACTTCAAAGGAAAAACAAAACCAAACTTTTCATGGTTACTGATAAATATTGATACAATCTGAAAAAGGATCTATTAAATCCTATGTATCAAATACAGCGTAGGAGATCATGGAGGGAGATCGGAACGCACAATTTTTGGTGATAAGCTGAGAGGTTTTGAACGACTAAATTATAAACGGTGATTAAAACAACAAAACAAAATTTAAAAAAAAAAGGAAATTTCAATAGTTTTCAGTAGTTTAATCGGTGATTTGGACAACCCACAAACCACCCTATGTGGCAGTTTGTATAACTCAATTTACAGGGTGTCTCAGTCACGATTCGCCAAAGTTCAGGAGTCGATTTTACAATTGATTTGCTACTAAAAGTACCTCATAGACTTTTTTTTAGAGGCTTCTTTTCCAATTAATTTCACTTTTAAGGTTTTTTTTCGTGTTTCAGACCTCATTTCATTAAGTGGTTATCGCTTCCTCAATTCGATGAGCAAATTAAAATTTGATTACACCGTTGAAAAGAAAGTTAAATTTCCTACCTTTCTGATGCAAAAAAAATTTTTTTTGAGCAGCTCCAATACCTAGCTAAAAAATGAGGTAAAATTCATAATTTTTAGAAGTTGCCAAAATTTCACTGTTTGAATCCGCTTATTGATTTTTTTTTTTACTGTAGTGCTTTTGAATCCCCACCTTTAGGAAAACTACCTAAGAATTTCAGCTTTCCATCGGTATAATACATTTTTATTTTACATCGCTAATTAGAGGAAAAAAGTATGTTTGTCTGTTGAAAAACTTGATATTTTCTATGAAATCAACTGTTTTTGTGAAAAATTACCTACTAAAAAAGTTTGAGTTAGGGGCCGGTTTCTACGTGTTTTTTTTTTCTTTTTCGCTGAATCGAATGGGGTAATACTTACAGATCTCCTCAACTACGTTATAACACAGTTTCACACTTTAACTAACTAGTTTTAACCCTAAAAACACATAAAAATTGAGCCTAACGGGTGAACTAAAAATTTGTGAGTTAATGTGTAAAACTCTGTTATAAAACCGACTTCGTGAGGTCTGTAAGTGTTACCATTCGATTCAGCGTGAAAAATTACGTAGAAACTGGCCTAAAACTCGATTTTTTCCGAAGGGTAATTTTTCACAAAAACCGCCGATTTTATAGAAAATACCATGTTTTTTCAACGTACAAATATACTTTTCTCCTCTCAGTAGAGAAGTAAAATAAAAATGTATTGTACCGTTGAAAAACTGAAATCCTGAGGTAGTTTTCCTGATGATGGGAATTCGAAAGCACTACAGTAAAAAAGTCAATAAGCAGATTCAAAACAGTGAACTTTTTGCAATTTCTCAAAATTATGACTTTGACCTCATTTTTCAGCTACTTTAGCTGCACAAAAATTCTTGTTTTGGCATCAGAAAGATAGGAAATTTAACGTTCTTTTCAACGGTGTAAATTAATTCTAATTTACTTATCAAATTAAGGGAGTTCTGACTATTTTAGTAAAATAAGGTTAAAAACAAGAAAAAAAATCTTAAAAGTGAAAATACTCAGAAACGAAGCCTCTAAAAGAAGTCTAGGAGGAAATTTTTGTTGCAAATTAGTTGTAAAATCGATCCCTGAACTTTGGCGAGTCGTGTCTGAGATACCCTCTTTTTACCCTGGGACATGTGATCTGGTATCCATAAATGCGTACGCCAGAACCCTACTAAGTTACGAATAAGGGCCAATCTGAACACATTCACCATTATGGCGATCTTCAACAAGTAACTGAAAGAATCACAGTGATAAAAATCTGAAAGATGTTTGAGAAACAAAATGGAAAATCATTTCTGATAAAACGTAGAATGCAAAAACTATAAAAATAGAAAAACTCCAAGATATTCGTATTTAGGTAAGGTGGTTAAAGGATGAGATATTTTAAACGATTCTCGTTATTTTGCATGTTTAATTATAAGTATTTCTCTACTGAAAATGTGTACATTCCACAGAAATTTTATTATTTCTCCATTTAAAATTAAAATTGACACCAATAACAGAACCGAGAATAACTGGTTACTTACAAAATGCAGAAGGAGGACCCCCTTATCATAAAAATGTTGTGCAACAATTTAAACAAAATTAAGCTCTGAAGAGGCTTAAAAAGGACGAATGCGCTCAGCTAAAAATAAACATGTAAAACAACGAGAAGCCTTCATAATATCTCATCCTCGAACCACCCTACCTAAATAAGGAAGATGGCAACCAACTACAACTCTAAGATATTCTTACGCTTACTACAAAACAATGAAACATCTGAATAGTCCAATCCACATCAGAACACGTCGAGTATTTCAAGGCATGCGTAGCAATACCACTAACCCTGAAACACGGAATTCCCCCAACATTGAGTACGTTTTAAATCAATGTCTCCAGGTACGAGCGATCCTTAGGGACAGGCCTCTCCCCTACATGAATACATCGACTGAGGAACTTTAGAATAATAGTTTTCGACTGTCTTCTAATGTAACGACCGATGTATAGTTGCTATTGATGATGAATAACAAGTGTTCCAACCAACGAAAATTAGTAAGCTTTATTGTAACATGCGATAGTGGTTGAATGACAAGAGAAGAGGTTATTCGAAATTCATTCCGCAGATTAATATTGAGGGGAACGTTTCAAGCCGAGTTCGCGAACTAAGATAGTTACACTTGGTGCGAGACTGTGATCTGATCCGGGAACAACCGTAAAAGGAGTGTGATCAACTCGGGTGAGGAAGCATGTGCGGGCTTCCTCCACTCACGCCACACATCATCAGCCACAAAGACACCGCAGGTGTAACCTTCCCGCCACCACCACAACCCACACTTCTGGTTGCCTTCTTCCTCCGAACGCTGCTCCCAAATCATTTTCCGCTGGAGTAGACCGGATTTGTGAGGGAGACATTTCTCCTAGTTTCAACTTCGTATAATATCTACCCGTTACCCCTCTTCCATAGACAAGTAATTGATAGGGATAGTCTTCTATTTTGCTTCCGGGTCAACCAACGTTATAGAAGCCTTTTGTTTTGAAAACTCAATAATGACGATCCAATGAACTAACAATAGCGTTCTTCATAGTGATGATGTGTCCACAAATCCCTGCAAGAAGTATCTCTATGTGTGCCTCATTAGAAAAAAGAGATAAAACAAAATCAATATACTCGTATAGTCATTTTCATTAGAAACTAAAACATCAATAAGGGAAGAGCTGCTTTTGTTCCAAGCGGTAGGATACACTTTAATTTACTGATGATTATGAAGATTGCTTCATCTGCAAATCTCCTCAATGAAGATTTCCGTGGTTAAATATACCAACTTATCACATTGAAAACCTTGAAACGTGAACCAATAAATTTTGAGGAGGGGTTAATTTTTTCTTGGTATATATATATATATAACATGTGTGTGTGTGTGTATTTGGGTTGCTGGGGTAGGGTAACTGTTGGTGTTTTTATCTCTTTGGAGCTCCTTCAAATCCCTACCCAAGTCAAGTTCATACGTCCCCGTCGAGCAACCCGGGCACCCTCTGGGTGGCAAAATGACCCAATGGCGATTAGGGGGGAGACTCGTGTCAACGGGTCTCCTGTCCCTTCTAATATGTGTATCCCCGTTATGATGACAAACAATGAGCCTCATAACCCCCGCCGGCCCATTGGCTGCCGGGGTTCTATTGGAGGCGCACGGGGGCACTCCAGGCAGGAGCGTCGGCCATCGTCTCCCTCATCTTCATCATCCTATCCCTCCTCCTCTTCCATAGCCCCAGTTAATGCCCACCAATGTGCCCATTGTGAAAGAGCCTTTAGCTCCAAGCGTGGCTTCGGGGTCCACGTCTGGCAGAACTATCCTGTAGTGGCCAACACAGCAATTAATATAGAGGGAGACCGGCCCAGGTATGCTTCTGAGGATTTGCGGCGAATGGCAGCAGAAGAGGCAGAAGCAGTGCGTAATGGGATACTTCATATGAATGTTTATTTGCAGCAACGTTTTCCCATGTGCACGCTTTCTGCCATTCAATCTCTTCGCCTGAGGCCCCACTACAAGCAGCTTGTCCAGGATGCAATCCTGGCAAATAGGAGTGGGGCCTCTCTCGCATCTCCGGCAGACGTGGAACAACATCCTGCCATTCAGCAATCCTCCCCCGTGACCTCCGGTTTTCTTTCAGACTTGAAGACTGAAGTATTGAGGCTTACGGAGCAGGTCGGCAATATTGTTGGTTATGAGAGTGCCTACCTGCAGAGAAGTTCCTCCTAATGTGGTGCCTCATGGAGGTTGTAGAGCAGCTAAGCAAGCTGTCAACCTTTATGACATCCTAAGTGACAGATTGAGCTCTCGAGGGCAATCTATGAATATTGAAAGTGAGGTGTTTGCAACCTTACCCACGAGACCGTGATTCATGCACAGTCCCGATGAATATCCATTATTATGGTATGTGTTGTCATGGTGCAATCAAACCATATATTTGCCCACATTGAAATGAAGCCGACTATCCGGTACCACATCGAATACTTTTTGAAATCTCTTCAATTGATTAATTTTATTTTATTCTTTTATGTCGTCAATCGAATAGTCAAAACTCAACGTAAGTGGATATGTGTTACTGTGAAGGTCTAGGTGTGTATGTGTACCTACGTATATGCACGACATTTTTATGTCATCTCAGGCCATAACTCTTATACTTCAAAATTTATGTGAGATTCGGGCTGATATAATGAATGTGTCAAAATTCCAACATCTGCTCTTCAAAAAAATATATATTTCATCCGGGATTGACTTTTACTGTATGACTGAACAATCGGTTTGTAGAATGGGCGTGATCTAAAATGCATGAAGTACTCAACCGTATGTTTTACGATGGAGCCAATTATTCAAGGTTCAAAAATGAGAAATGAAATACCTGTCATTCTCATTACAATATCCAACAGCTGTGTGCACTTCTTCTGCCTTTTCTCCTTTATTGAAATGTGACAAAAAGTCTTTCGCAAAAGACCCCTCGCCCCCTCCCCCGTTGTTGGAGCGTGAAGTAACTTAGGGAGTAAGAGGTTGAAGAGTGGTCGGTTGGTTGGTTGGGGGTCATTATTGACGGGCCGGAGGAGCTTTATGATGGAGAGGTGGATTCAATGAAGGTGACACTTTGATTTCTTGCCTGCCCGTATAAATCCGGGGTAGGTGGGTATATTGCTGCCAAGCTGGAGTAATGGACTCCCCTCGGCCTGAGTCGCTCATCCTGGGGTCTCTACCGTCACTCCCTCACCAGGCACTTATTGCTTGGATTAGGCAAGCAATAACTGACACTCCTTACCCCAACTCATCACGAACCGCATTCACGCGTCGAACCTCATGGAATTGTGTTTCTATTGGTCCATTCAACTGTCACGTGTTTGAGGTTTTTTTTTTGTTTTTTTTCTTTTTTTTTTGCCACCTGTTATGATTCATATTTTTGGAGAAAAAGTTGACTCTTCGATGCGAGGGAGTCATGGTGCTCCAATAAGAGTGTATTTACTTCAAAGAGTATCTAATATATAAGATGTCTAATATTCAGATACAACCTTCAAAATACTCTTCAAATTTTCAATTCTCTCGACTTTTTGAACAAGATTGACTCCTGAAAATCTACGAAGGTTCAGTCAGTGAACCAGCAATTTACTGACAAAATGTATACTAACAAAAATCGTTTACTTGATGAGATCGGTATTCCTGAACGAATTGATGGTACCATAGACGAAAAAATATTGTAGTTGGAATGTGAAGGTTCACTATCAAAATAAGAGACAACGAATGATTTATAGACATCTCCAGAACATATTTAAAGTATCAGATATGAAGACATACATTGGGAAAAATGGAAACACACACACCTATGGTTTTTCACGGATTCGATCTTAGAATGGTCTAAAACGTATTTGTACTTGGTTATTTTTTCTCATGCTTGGGGCTCCCCTTCCCCTCCCCCGATCTATTCCAATAGGTCGTCCCTATTACATACAAAGCCTTGCCTACGTGACCAAGCTTCAGATGGACGTCCTAAAAACTAAGAAAGGTGCTCCATGCTTGATTTGGTCGCCATTTGATTTAGTTTCAGTGAGTGCCTGACACGTGTGAAGTAATAAAGCACGAGTCTCCTGTTGCCCCGCAATTGTTAGTGACAGGCTGTAGGTGCCGTATAGCGCTGAATGTGCCTTTTACAAGATTGGCTTTCATAAGGCTGCGATTCGAGTTCAGAGTATGTTGCAACTTCTGTTACCTCCACGCCACGCTGCGGTTGTATATATATTTGCAATTGTAGTTGTATTGTATATATTTTGTTGGTATAAACTTGAATTCTACAGTAGATATTGATATAAATCAATAGTTATCTTTGACATTTAAAATATTGGTATCGTTTTGTTGTGGGTAACCCTTCAGTTTTTCGAAAAGTTTGGTACAAGAATAGGTAAATATTATGAAATAGTTGAAGATTTTTTCTTCGTCTACCATTAATTCCATGAAAATGGTGTAAGATACTGAATGGCGATGCGAAAACCTGTATTTTTTACTGCTACACACAAATTTGGGGATAATGCACCGGTTCAGTAATATCGTCCAGCTTGCACACTTTTTCCATTCCGAATGTACTAGAAGGACTAGTAGTGGAGCGGTTATCCTCCAAATTTTATTCCTATTTCATGCTTGAACAAGATAATTTTTCCACCTTCAAAAAAATAAACCGACGGTAATTAATTTGTTGGAATCCCAGGAATTCGTGATGGAGCCAAACAGATACATTGGCGACAAACAAAATGCGAAAGCATTTAATTAGCTATTCCATTGTCACCTCTCATGTTTGCTCAACTCGTTAGGTGTGCTAAAATCATTTATGTCCTAACTTTCCTGCTACCTCAGTGAGCGCAAGCTGATGGTTTGTGTGATGGGCACACTGTCATCCCCGTTTATTGCATAGTCCAAAGTTCCCCAGAATAGTCGAATTGGGCCGTTTTGATTTTTGTTACCGATAAATGGCGTCGTGAAGAGTCTAGGTTCAAATATAAAATGTGAACTGTTTGCTGACGACTCGAAACTGTTTTACCACGTTTATTCTGTTGAAGACTAGATTTCATGTGGTTCCAACCTTCCGAGTGATTATTAATGATGGCCTTAGATCGCTCTGTGACATTCGACTGAGTTTTACTTAGTTCATTGACGATATCGCACGTCAAGTAGTGTTTTACGAGCTTTTGATTTTCTCAAGGGGAATACCCGTAAGTTACCAATTTTCAAGCCCTTGCTCCTACTTTTTTATTCTTTGGTTTTCCCGACTCCAGAGTATATAGTGGCCTAAGTATACGACATCATGTCGTTCGAAATGCAATAACTTTCTTATTTTTCCATATTTTCTAAAATTCCTGACGATTAATTGACGTAGAATTTAATGATCTCTAACTTTTCAGTGTTACAAGAGAAGTTCTAAGCGGTGGTTATAGAAATTAAAAAAATAACTTTTTGTTTGTGAAAAACACAATTGTTCATTTTGGGTATAGGAGCTTTGGGTGTATTAGTATTCAAAATCAACGCAAAATTTCTTATACAAATAGTGTATCAAAATTTTTTGATCAGCTAGAATCTCATCTGGTCTCACAGTGTACCGTTAAATCTCCTTCTGCAAGCCCCCATTCTAAAGTATTGTAACAGATAGTAAATATTTTTCCACACTATTCCACAGCTGGATCTAAAATGAATTGAAAGTATACAAATTTATCAAAAGACTCAAACCAATATTAAGGTAAATTGAAGTCAGTCCTCTTTTTTCTGGTCTCCAATAAATTTACTACGTACAAAAAAGTTTCAGCTATGCAGCACGACCTCAAGACTTTCATAAATTCTCATACTACCTAGATTATGTTAAATGGTTTCAAATCTCAGGACTTTACGTAAAAAGAAATTGTTAACTACCAAATTCTGGCAAAAAACTCGTTCTAAATAATATTCTGCAATTCAAAAAAAGAATGCGGATTTCCGGTTTTTTTTTGCATATATTTTTCGCCATATATTAATGAAATTCAAGTACATTTTTTAGCTTAAATTTCTGTATGAATTTCTCAATATTCTAGTTCATCGTAAAAAAACTTCTTTTGACTCAAGTTCTGATAAAATATATTAATTCAACAATTTTTAACCGTTTTTAGTGATTTTTTTTTAGCACATTTTTTTAAATTTGACCAATTTAGTGTACACAAAAAATATTGGCCAACGAACACATTCTTTCGTTTGGAATGCTTGATTTTTTTTTGGTGATAGCCATAAGTCCGTCAATGTTGAACAGATTTTAGACAGGTTTTAATTTTTGGTTGCCGAGCACTATATCGTCATGATAATGGTAAATCAGTCATTTCTGAACATTTAACGCTGACATGCGGTGAAGGCCACGAGGAAGCTTCTGTGCCATGTCCTTGGCTGTGTATTTATACTTAGGTACGTGCGTGTTTCTTTGCGCTGACATTACATTGTACAACTCTTGAAGGAAAAGGTGGCACTCAACTTGGCCCACAGATGCCCGAAGCTTAGGTAACCAGTCAGAAGGGATGGGATAAAAATAAATACTAGTTTCCACCGACTCAGTCACTCTCAGAAAATAAAACGTGCCTGTATTATGAAGAGATGCTATCATAGCACCAATCCTCTTCCCCCTATAACCCTTATACGCATACCCCAATGACCGAGTTGGGTGTTTGAATGAAATTTAAAAATTTCAGAACTGATTAATGGATAAAATCGATCTTTTTCTCCTTATAGGTGCCCTAGAGTTCTTCTGTTCCGATTATTAGGTTCCCAGACCTTCTAATCACTGTATTTGAACAAAGATTGATCCACTTTCAGACGGAACCACTTTCATAAAGCTTCTTTATGTTAGTTATATTTTTAGCAATTTATATTTGTGAAAGTGAGACTTGGGGTTTCAACAATCAAGTTTCAATGTGGTTTGAAGACCTTTCTCATATTACCACCCCGTGCATAATCTAGGCTTTTGGAATCTTTGCTTGAATGGTGCACCTGGGAACAATCTTTGTTATACTGGAGTTGGAGGGATCTACAAGTGTTATCATTCGATTCTGCGAAAACAATTACAGGGATACCGACACCAAACTTATCATTTGTCAAGGGGTCGTTTTCCAAGAAAACCCTGGATTTATTTGAAAAAGTAAACAGGTTTTTGTACACAAAAACGTTCATTCCTTTCCTAATTAGCATAGTAAAAGTAAAATTGACTATACTCCAGGTTTACAGTAGAGGAAGACCATTCAGAACTATTTGGACTACAAGCGTTAAAAATATAAAAAACTAGCTCCTAATGTCTACCAAATTTAAATTTGTTATTTTTCACCTTTGCATACAATTTGAAAAAAACTTGCGCTGGGATGATTTGAAATTCAACGTTTTTTCTAGCGGTGATACCAAATTTAATTACAATTCATAAAATCATGGAGTCATGGCCTTAGAAATAAAAGTACTCGATAACTAACTGTTAAAAAAACCTCATAGAGGAACTTGATGTTGGATATTAAATGTAAAACACCTAGCTGATGTGACGCGCACCTATCTGATACACGCTGTATATGCATATATCGTTCTATCCTGAAACCAAATTATTCCATGGTTACCTTCCCGTGAATGCAGTACACCTGTGAGCGTGTGTGCTTAGCTTCGGCATCCGTTCCATCATTCCGTTAAGAGACAAGGTGTAACCCGCAACATTGAGACATTGAGTGATCACTTAATCATCGATTCCCATACGAATCTATAACTATAATTCATTCTCCGCAGAACGTTGGCCGGTAACGTATGAAGGATGAGATGATGGAACTACGCAACCAGAAACAAATGGAACGGCAAAACTGCAATTAGAATTTCAACGACAGTCATAACCAGATTCAACAAACTAGCTATTCAATATCAATCATTCATGACTTGTATATTGGTCATGATAATTTTGGACTGACAGCGATGTACCAATGTTTACCCGACTCTTCTCCGGGACTTCATTATTCTGTATGCTCGGGTTTTGCACAACGTGATGCAAGTTTGTGGACAAACAGCAGAAGGAATTGAACAAAATACACCTCTTATGACAAATATTATCTTCACGTTTTTCATTTCAGCGTTTCATTTTCTGTATTAACACACATACTCACACGTAAGAAGAAACTATTTAAACAAATTTGTTTTGGTGTCCGCATAATATTATTTTTATCGTAGTGAGATTTTCAAAGAGCGGCTATTTTGATTTTTATAATCCCACTCTATCATAGCACTTGTTCAGCACATTTTGTGCTTTCGATGCTTTTCCTAAAAGTACGAAGGATCAGTAATGCCTCAACCTCCGAAAACTCTTTTCTTTTTTTCTATCGTAATCAGTTTTAACTGCTTTATTTTAATTTAACACGTGGGAATATCAAGAATAAGGAAATTATCTTCGAAGGTAGTTTTCAATACTAATGATATCAGCTTACGAAATCAGGCTTCGTTTGGTGCAGGGCAATTTGGTATTTTTTCCTTCACTTACACCCTCGTCAGTAGTATACCTATCATGGACGATTCTCTGATATGTGTCTAACAAAATATTTAAGAACAAACGGCAATCGATTTTTATGAAATTCTTGGACTTTTAATTCACTTTATGTGAAATCTTGTGGGAGGGCACACATGATGATGTGTTAGGTAATAGAGTGTGTGGGTGGTGGAGGGGGGGTCAACCGCAGCAATCTTCTCGATATACTCAAATAGGTGAGAGGATACTGGAGTAAAATGGGAGGTTGATGGCATTGACTTTGCGATAAGGATTAATTGGAATGATAAATTTCACGGTAGCAATTAATGGTATGATGATTGTAAAACTTAACTACCTTGCAGCGCGAGCTTATCAAACCGTCGACAAAGAAGCGTTAACTACGGTCCAGAGTCGCTATTATTATTCGTTATCAATAATGTTTAGGTGATGATATGTAGTGGGCAGAGGGAAGAGGTGAAAACCCGTCACTGTTCAATAACCTGTCTCTTTCATAACCACCGTGTGCTATACAGCCCACCCCCCACCTAATTCCTCCGAACCTAAAAACACTCACCACCACGAAGCTATATTATATTCGAACATCATTCTTTTACGATAGTGTACATCCACCATATTAATATTATGGTTGATGAATCGGTACCATAGTCTAATTAAAAGATGTTCCATTCATTGAATAAATATCTCAATTGATCAATCCATAATTTATTCTGTAATATTACTAGGTACTTGATAAAAGTTTGGTAGACATTATTTAGAATATAAGGGATGTTGCGATGAATCTTACGCATAAATGTGCTCCGCTAAATAGAAGTTGCAAAAAAATAAAATAAAAAAATAAATAAAAACGATTAAAAGAGGTAAATGCCAAAAATGTGCTTTCATAGTAGAATTATATATAGTTAAAAATCTCATAAAAAGTGAGAATAGTTTCAGTGCACACAATATTTTCACATTTGATGTAAGACAATAATCATATAAAAGTACAGCAACTTCAAAAATTTGCAAATGGAATTGTGCTGGGACTTTTAGCGAATTTTCGTAGAAAATGAAGCTATTACAATGGCTCCAAAAATTTTAGAGTCAAATTTTTCTGAGACATTGTGAAACAAATCTTTGAGTTTAACACTTTTTCATATTTTCATATGTGTGTATATATATATATATAGATTGGTAGGTTTTTTCGACTGTATTCTATAAAATAATTTGAAGTTGGGGGACCTTGAGGTTCAGTCAGACTGAACCTCAAGATCAACCAACTTCAATTTTTTTAGGAATACAATTAGTTACACCACAAAAATATTTTTCACGTTTCGGCTTAATTGCCTTTTTAAAATGATAAGGAACTACAAAAGTTTAGCGGGAATTTCGGTGTTGATATGTCATGACGTTGAGAAAATTTCCATGGAGAAGATGGTTACCCAGCTAACGCCTAATGTTTAACAACGGAGGATCGTAACCGAGCGAAACATTAGAATGTGCTTTTTCCGATTAATGAAGAATTATTTTATTTTCTCCTGGCCTCATCTGTTTTTGGCATAAAAGTTTAAAAAAAGATGAGGCCAGGAGAAAATAAAAGAATGCTTCATCAGTCGGAAAAAGCACATTCGAATGTTTTGGGCTCATTCGATCCTCCGGAGTCAAACATCAGGCTTTAACTGGGTAACCATCTTCTCCATGCACGTTTCCCTGTATGTAGAAAATACATGCAAGCCTGTGAGGAACTTCACACGTCCTTCATCCGTTTGCTATACACAGCAGAAACTCTCTATTCCCCTAAAATGGTTGCAGTTATGGAACTATTGGCCTGAGAAATCACAGGGGCCGACTACAAGGACTGATACGAGGGTCGTTAAGGGCAAGAAGGAAGTGGAGAGAAGCTGATGACTTGTTCGTGATGGGTGGAGGCATTCCCCACTTTGGAAGATAATTGGGAAATTGAAGAAACTCACCAACTGAAGAGCCCTCCAAAGAAAAAACACCTACTTGTTAGCTAAAATCCACAATCACCCCCTAAATTAACAAAATAAAGTTGATAAGTTTCTTTGGTAGGTACTATTTATTAATATAATAGTGCTTACATGTATACTTTCACCTGAAGGAAAGTGATTACTAACATCAATTTCCTGATTGTGGTTATTGATTTGTTACCCCGTATGATTAGCAAACTTTATTCGAATTATTAAGGTCATGTATATTATGTCCCATCACATAGTACGTAGTTCAGATCCCAGGTCATTCTTTCTTTACAACATTCATCACTTTGCTCCCAAGAGTAGTTCCGAACTCACTGCTTTATTGCCCCGAAATTGTTGCAAGTTCCTGCCATCGGTCTAACGTCAAATTGCCTGACAAAAAGTATCGATCACAGCAGGTAAAACTAAACATTGCAAATATTTTGTATCAATATTCCACTTCGACCTTCAGACTAGGTTGGCTTGGGATTTCGGCCCAACTATCATAGAATAGTTCCATTGCCCTCGGTTGGTTTCCCAACGGCTTCAAGTTGTTTTCAATAACTAAACGAAACGCTTGGATTGCTGAGTCTCGTTTGCTCAACCAACTTCAACCCTGCCCGCTCTGTATTGAACCTCACGGTGAAAATGGGGTACCTACATAACATTATTATACTTCTCCACCACCCGATGGATATTTCACACTACTTTGATGTAACAAATACGTTTCTTAATATCATTTTCCGAAATGAAAATCCACACAAACGCTTCCAATTACTGTTATAAATTAATTCATTCCAAAATACCAGTTGTATTACTGTACATTTCCAATTACGTACAGAGGAAACTGTGTAATAATAATAATAATATCAATATCCCGTATCAGTCATTGAATCCAACAATGTTGTAGGGCATAGATACTTCAATGTGATGACCCATTGCGCATTGAGGTGTCATTTTAGGTATGAGCCAGAGAAGTATGTTGAGAATCAACGTGAAATTTCCTATAAGATTGGAAACCGCCGCCCTTTTTTACAATGGTTCTTGGTATTGTTATGTGAAGTGCTGTGACAAGAAAAAAAGAATGGGATACCATGGGGACTGACGCAAGGCTGAGGACTTGAAAGTCACTCGTGGCATATGTCTACTGTCATAGTTTTGCAAATATGGTGGTTAAACTGAACGGGTATCGTAGATACAGGAAAGCATGCTGGGTTGTAGATCAGTGGTCCAAAAATTAATGAATTGCAGATGAATACACCCATGAACAGTTGCCCATCAGTTGGAGAAAAACTTTGGGGATTAGTGGACCATTTTACCTGCCTGGAGAATGTAGTATCTGTTGAGGGTGGCACAGAAGAGAATATAAATGCCCAAATCCGATAGGAAAATAATGACTTCGTTAAACTTTATTAGTCTTATCATCTCAGAAAGAGTAAATCCCCGGATATCGAATGGTAACGTAAAGTCTGTTCTTCAATATGCCAGCGAGACCTGGGAGATGTCCGGAGAGCTTGAAGAGCAGCTCCAGGCCTTTGTAAATCGATGTTTGAGACGGAATGAGAGAGTATTCTTGCCAGCGACGATATCAAACGTATACTTATGGAAAAGAGCAAACGAAAAACAATTCAAACTGCAGATCAGAGAACAGAAATGTTGGTGGATTGGCCACACTCTATAAAAGAATGACGAACCTCTTGAGAGAAGAGCTAGATATGGAATCTCCAAGGAACCCAAGAACCGAGACGACTAAAAAAGACTTGATAGATGACAGTAAAACTGGAATTAGGAGAAACTGGGAAGTCATTAAATAGTGAAACTGTGCCAGGGTAGAGGAAGGTGGCGGAACGTTTTCAAGGACCCGTGTCCACTAGGAAAAAAAAATTGAGACGAATAATGACACCTAAACCACAGCAAAACCAGCAACATCCACAAGCAGTAAAAATCTAGTTATATGGATATATGAATTTATAAGCTTTTCAAAAAGAAAACTTCATTGGTGAAGTAGCTCTAATAATCGTGAATGGCATGTTAAGAGGGGAACCTGGTGATTGCTGGCATGATTCGAAACTACGAACCAGAGGTAGTTTGGATGAAACAGCCTCAATTGTAATTAAAGTACAGTTGCGCCATCCTAAAGGGATTCACAAACTATGTGCTGAGAACTTGAAAGTTATGATTGCAAAAAGTTTTCGAGATTATTTCTTTCCGTTTATTTTTCTACTCAGTGTTCTTAGTTTTAATTTCATCCTCACGTATTTCGTTTTAGTTTTCATTCATTCCATCCTTGTTTCTAACCAAAGCCTTCCAATACTTGAGAAACCCATGAGTATTAGAACATGTTCTATTACACTGTATTTTGCTGCCGGCAATATTATTCATTTGATCATATTATAAACTGTATAAATAAGCCTGTAAACCAGATAGATTTGCACAGAGCTGCACTGCTGAGCACTGTAGTCTGAATTCCTTACCAGAATACCTTTACATATTAACCAAACTATTTCAATCCTAAAAGTCAACTGATGAATGAATTGGATTTCAACTAGTGAGGAGAACTTTTGTCCACAGAAATATCACCAGTAGTGTCCGATTAAAATATGATACCATTTTTTTTTTTTTTTTGCTGTCAAATGGTAATTACTGCAACATTTTTGGAAAACTCTTTATATTTTTTTTATGCGGCTATAACACATTACGGTTTTCAGGTTAGCATAACCATTTTTGAGATTTAGTTTTTGATTTTGATCACTAGGGAACAACTGAAACGACACGCATTCACAACAATGCGCGCGCGCACAAGTACACATACGCTATATCTAAATGTTTGTGATCATAATTAACTCGTATGTTTATTTCACTCTCTTCTGAACAACATCCTCATTGCTTCGAATATAATTGGAAAATTATCAACTGTTTAAATTTCTGATTGGAATAATTAAAATAAATTCCTTCACATAACAACACAGCTATATACTGGTAGTTTAGGTAATCAAGAGCGTTACCTAAATTTTACCATGGACCATAATACAAATCTATAGGTACATAGAAAAATTAATCCCTATTTTGCTTGGTTGCTCCATAAGTCGAGAACGACCAGACAGATTTCAAAATGAGTTTTTGGCAAATGATCAGCCAGATTTGTAGCTGGTTTATGCCTAATTTTTTCCATTTTCCCCACACCTTCTGGCCAAAAAAGCAAGCTCTCCCCAGTGTGTAAACCGTACCGATCATTTAGCGAACTTTCATAGAAAATAAAAGCTATTGCAAAATGTTTGAAACATTTCTTCATTGAAATCCATGTTGAGACATTCTGAAACGAATTCTAGAGTTAACGCTTTTTCATATATATATATATATATATATATATATATATATATATATATATATATATATATATATATATATATATATATATTCGTCATTCCATACGATCACTCTCCTAAGGATTGAGGTAAAAATACCGTTCTTGCGCCAAAAAATTAAGATTTCAAAACGAAAGCATGAGTTTGTTGGCAAAAACTTTTTGAGCTTAATAAATTGGTCAAATTTTAAAAGATTTACTAAAAAAAAATCACTAAGAATAGCTAAAAATTGTCAAATTTATGTATTTTTAGCAGAATTTAGCCAACAAAACTGATTAACAACGAAATTGAACATTATAAAATTTACGCAGAAAATTATGCAAAAGATCGTACTCAAATTCCATTAATATTTGCAGCAAAATCTACAACAAAACTCCCAAAAGAGCTAAAATTTTCTAATCTTCTTTGAATTGCAGAATATTACTTTTAGAGAGTTTTGCAGCCATAAATTTAGTTGTTAACTATTTTATATTGAATATTATGTTAACTATGTTATATGCACTCAATGTTCTTGGATTTCAAAACAGTTCAACAAATTTCTAAACAATGTATTCTAAAACAGTATGTTTTATCACATAACATGATACGATTAGTTTCGAAAATTCTCTCATACGATTACGCTGTATGACGAACTTTTTCTAACACATAATTGACATCTAACGAAATCACCAAGTAACGTGGGTACTGTCACGTAAACGAGTGAAAGAACAGTTGGAGATCAATTTAAATTGAAAGCTAAAATTTGTAAATAGGTAAGCAGGTACATTCTGCAACTTATTAGGTGTGTTAGCGTAGATATAACACCAGGTTTCTAAATGACAAGACAAACCACGGAAAACTGGACAATCTGTGGGTAACGGGATAAATCATACGTAATGGGACAAACCACGGGTAACTGGACAAGCCACTGTAACAGGACAGGAACGGGACAAATCACGAATAATGGGACAAACTTCGCGTTCGTGTTGACGCGGGATCGAAAACTGCAGCGGAAACAGCAACTACCACTAGTATTTGCATTTAAGTGGTTTCGGACTAACAGGGCAACCTCCTTGTAAGCTGAAAAACCAGGGGTAACGGGACAATCCACAGGTTAGGATCACAATATAAACCACTATACCACTATATATAATAGTGGTGGGAGCTCTGCAGCTAATTTTTGATCAGGGTCCCTCTGGGCGTGGTACCCATAGTATAATTAAAAAGTTTCAGTCATGCAGCATGACCGTATGAGCGAATTTTCTTAAGTTGTAATATTTAATATATTATGTTAAATTGTTTGAAAATGTGAGCTTTTTGAGTGCAAAGAAAATGTTAACCATTATTTTTACAACAAAAAATATGATCTAAATAGTAATCTGCTATTCAAAAATTTGTTCTAAATAACATGCTATCATTTAAACAAAGATATTGGATTTCTAGAATGTTTTACATTTTTATCGATTTCGTAGCACATTTTAATGAAATTTAATTACAATTTTGAGGATAGGTTTGAGCTTTAATTTTTAAATTACCAACTTCATAGTTGATAAACTTTATTTGAGTAATATTCTGCTTAAAAAAATAAAAACACCGATGTTTAGCCCTTTTTTGTCATTTTTTGTGATTTTTTTTAGCACATTTTTTGAAATTTGACCAATTTAATGTGCTCAAAAAGTGTTGTCCAACAAACTCAACCTTTCTTTTAAAATGCTTGATTTTTTGGCGAAAGAACGAAGTTTTTATTTCAATTCTATCGAGAGTTATCGTCTGGATTGACACACACATATACATATATAATATACATATTTCATTCATACTCGTACGTATAAAAAAACGTTAAAATCCAGGAATCATTTCAGAATGCCTCAAAACAGATTTCGATGAAGAAAACTTTTGAAAATTTTTATTTTAAAATTTTTGGAGCCATTGCAATATTTTTATTTTCTAAAAAAAAATCGCTAAATGATGTATCACTGTGCCACAGCGAAATGTGGGAAGCACAGATAGTAATAATAATAAATTATATTTCAAGTTGTTTAAACTTTAAATAATACATGTTATTACATAATACGCATTTTTTCATGGTCTTTATGGCTGTTAAATATTAGCACTACAGTCAGAAAGCCAGACAGAGAAAATTTGAGATATTCCTTCTGAACTGTTTTCAATTAAGTAATTCGAAATAGGGATTTAATTAATGCTTTCGTTGCATTATTTACATGGGTAATCAAGAAAATGAATTGAATTAATAAACAATTCTACAACGTGGAAGGATAGTATGGTTTCGGTTCAATTTTTTTTTTTAATAAATGGCGTAGATGTCGAATGTACTGCAACGGTTACAATGCTTACTTCCTTGTACCTCGTTCAAACGTTTTACGCATGTTTACGTGCCATGAATTCATCTCATCGTGAACGTCTCTTGAACGGTGAATGATTCATGAACCTACAATAAGCTGCCTCTCTGACCTCACAATGCGAAACACCCGGAGCCGTTGCAAACGAGAATTTTATGAAAGATTAATCACTTGTTTCGCAATAATAAACGGCAAAGTGTCATTAATCACAGGGGCTTGGGACCAATTTGAATCGCAGCGAGAGACCCGATGCGCCGAGAGAGGGATTCAACATTTTATAACTCTCATGAAAAATATCGGAAAGGAAAGTGAGCCTTCGAAATGAAATCGTTTTACCCGACAGGTTTTATCGATACCATCCAGTGCGGTGAAGCCATTTAATAACATGTACCTGTACATATCTGCTGACCAAGAGAACCACATTTTAATGTTCGAAGATAATCCTGGCCGAATCATTTAATTTTTTCCAATACATTCTTGTTGAACTTTCAAATCGTCTTCGATCCAATTCGTTCCCAACCCTTCTGTCAAATAACAGTGATATAATGTTGTGTGATTCAGGAACAAGGTCTTTCGCAAAAATTATAGACTGGCAAAATCACCTAGGTAGACTGGAGCAATTTATACCTCGCCTATCCGCAATTTCGTAGCAAGCTAAAAACTTTGATATCGTACCCATCACTTGGCGTTTTGTATACGAAGAACTATATACCTGGATAAATACCAACTAAAATACTCTTCTCGTTCATGAAGGTGAAGGTACTCATCATTCTGATGATCAAGATAACTTACCAAAAAAGAGTTATGATATCAATAATTGTTAAATAAATACAAATAAAATAAATGTTGCTTCCCCAATCTATTCATAGAATCGTTATCGTTCACAGATTATACACACTTTCTGTATTCACATTACTCAGAGAAACCTAATTCCCCATTAATAAGTTATGAAGAAGTAACTGAATAGTTTAATGACATACCCCAATAATTTCGAGTATATAGTTCATTCTTAATACAGTTAAAGTCAGCAGATCCTAGGAAAATGAGCAGGACAAAAAGCCATATGGAGCTTTTCTCAGACACTAAAATTATTTTGAACACTACCATCATAGTAGGGAAATTTAGCTTTGATTCTGGATAAAGGAACCTCGTAAACTATATGAATAAAAAGTTCCAGTCATACAGCATGATCCTATGAGCGGTATTTCATACAGAATTTATCGTTTTATACAGGAAAATGTTAACTTTTTTAAATTTTAGCACTTTGTGTGCAATGTATTAGTTAAGTATAATGTTTATGGCAAGGGGACGTTTTATGGATAGGTAGTATTCAGCTTTACATAAATTTTTTAGTTCTTATTTTTATAACTTTCTACGGATTTTATCGATTTTTCAGTACTTTTTGATGAAATGTGTGTACATTTTTCACCAAAATTTTAAAGTTGTCTGCTAATAACGTATAAATTTAACGAATTTTATCCGTTGATAATCATTTTTAGTTAATTTTGCAGCACCTTTTTTGAGATGTGAGCAATTTAATGTACTCATGAAGGGCAAGGAAACTTTTTAATCTATTTTGGGAATGCTTGATATTTTGGCGCAAGGACGAAAAAATTATCTCATTCCCAAGGAGCCTTATAGTCTGGATTATACTCGTATATACACATGAAAAAGCGTTAAAATTTAGGAATCGTTTCAGAATGCCTCAAAACGGTTTTCCGTGGTGAACATTTTGTAAAATTCATATTAAAAACCTCGGCTTCTAACTTTAAAAAAAAACGGAGCTTCACCCTTGACCCCGCTAGGGAGTCACCGGACTCTCTTTTGCTTTCACCTTGAGCCTCGACTAAGCAATTGAGGAACTTGGAACACGCCCCATTTCAAATTTCAGCTTCATAGATTGAATGGCAAAGAACTCAGCTCCGGATCTCATTCAGCTGATCTGGGGGGCTCTAGACTTCATGATTCGTTTCTAGACGTCCCAAGGCTTCTCCTTTTCGAATTTTAGCTTCATAGGTTGAATAGCAAATAAGTTAGATCCGCCGCTACTTTAGACTCGTTTTTTCGTGACATTTTTCACTTGTTGGGTTTCGGTATAAGCTTACGCCACGCCAATAGCTAAAACAGAAAAAAAAAAAAAATATATATATATATATATATATATATATATATATATATATATATATATATATATAGATGAAGGAAACTATGAATTAAACCCAGATCAATTTTTTTAGAGAAAAGAACTAACGTATTAATGAAGAAAAATACATTCTGTTTGCACTTCTTAAAGGCAATTTATTTGCGATCTTAAACACAACAGATTTTAGTTTATTAATTATTTTTCGTTTTTCAAGTTTATATTTTTAATTTTTCAATTTATTTTATTATACTTTTTTATTCTGAGCACAGTTATTATGAATACGAAACGCAAATAAATCCTAATTAAAACTGAAAAATCCTATGTTTATCTTACTAAAATCAAAATAAACTCTGACTTCGCTCAAAATAAATCAACTGCAGGTGAAACAACTCATAATAAAACATTACTCTTTCCGTTCAGGTCTCCTGATTAGGGTAAACGAGCTCCTCACTTCAAAAGTAAATATTGGTCAATTGGAAGGTCATAGTCCTCTCTTTTGGCTTAACGGGTTTATAAATTACCCTCTTCAACGCGACACAAAAACGAGTTGTATTGTGTACCTAATTTGTGATTTAAAAAAATATATAAAAAAATGTTATGTTTTTGACTACCATTGTGTTGTTGAAAAGAGACCAAACGAATGGGAAGTAACAAGATTACATTGGTATTTAATTTTTACTTCCTCGAATTTATAGCTGCACGTAATCCAGTCCTTAGGTAGTATTGAGAAAGAAGTTCCGAGCACCAGCCATTACTCTACGTAGAAATCCTGTCAGGGAAAGAATCGGGGCGGTATAGAAAAGAGGTCGGACTCTCTCTATCTTGAGCGGGGTGGTTGTTGGTAGAAGCATTATCAAGGAACTTGTCAGCATCCCTTAAATTTATTGTAATGTGCCCTCTCTCCCAGCGGTAAACACCCCAGTGGCACTTACCTGCACTCACACGCGCCCCTGCACGCACTCACACGCTTCCCCGCCCTTCTTTGCCGTTGCCGCACTTTTACCAAGTATATCATGACCCCCTCGACCAGCTCTCAGGCCTTCTTCCATTTCTCCTTCCAACGGTGCCGTTGGACATTTAAACTTCCTCCCTAGCCCGCGCTATTAGAACGAGAAGTTGAGAGAAATGAAGAAAGTAGAGTACTCACCACTTTCTATTGAATGCATTCCGCTCCGCAATTCCGCCAGACCTCTTATCTCCTGTGGGTCTTTCTTTTCTCTCCACGGAGCAAATGTTCTAGGCCTTGACGCCAGAATCCCTATTCATTAGAGAAAGTGGCGGATGTTACTGAGTTTTTGCTGTAGACAAGGTAAACACTTTTGAGCCTTAAAATTAGCCGTGAAGTGGGTTTTTGACCCCCTATCCTCGCAACATCTTCAGACACTATCAGAACTCCGTGCAAACTCACTTACGTAGATAGGATGATGGTGTCATGGCGTTACCAGGGTCATTACTCTCCTGATTGCTGCATATGTCAGTGGAGTTTTTGCATGAACTGGAATGAAGAATATCACTAGCCATTTCCTTTTTTTATCGATCGGCTTTTTTCCAAGTTTTTTTTCTGACATAAAAAAAATAAAATAAACCGTCCCATAGGACCGTTTGTTTAATTTACGCGGTTCTTTAATGTTTTAACTTGTATGACAGTTGAACCCATCTCCCGCTCATAGGACACTACAAATAGCACTCACGGATAGGTACCGGTGAATAACGAACCGGTTTACGGATAAGTTGTAATACACATGTAGCAAGTGCACACGCAGATCCTCCGTAAAGCGGGGGTTCGGCGGGGCTTAAACCTGACGGATGCGGGCCCGGCCCGCGCCTTTCAGCGAGTCCGCATTTTTGGAGAACCCGAAGAAATAAGGGGTATCGACTTACATCTGAGCGATAGCGGGGCGATCCCGCGACGGGGAAAATTTCGCCCGCAGCATGTTGCTGCAACGGTGCCCGCAACTGACGGGGCGAACAGATAGAAATGAATCTAGTCCTACACCAGCCGCCGACGGGGACGAGCGTTTTTCGGTTTCTCAAAATTCAAAATATTGTTAAATGATGAGTATGATGGTTTAAACCTTATTTCCATATCCAATATAGGAAGATAATTTATCATCGACGTTTCACACAAAACGTTAACCATTGCAATAGTCCCAAGGATTGCAAATGAATTGAGAAAAACTGGATCCTCCAGATCTTTCTGCTCAGACCAGAAAAAAATCTCAATCTCTCTTCTTTGGGCAAAAAATATAGAAAATGCTTATAATGCTTATACAGGGTGTCACCAACCCCCCCCCCCCCCCCCCGCCAAAATTGTTGATAATGGGTCTGAATAGTTTTTTATTTTATTTTTATTATTATTATTTTTTTTTAAATCTTAATGGTTTTTTTTGTGAGAATCTTAGAAATTACAAAATTTCGAATTCCGCTCCAAAAGTGCGCAATTCTGCTCTATAAGTGAAAGGGGTAAACCTGGACGTCCACCCCATTCTTTTTATTTATTTTTTCATTTTTTTCTGCACTTAAATGGTGTGCCCCCTCCGCCATTGAGGGGAGTTTTCTGAAAAAATAAGAATAAGAAGTGTGTGTGTGTGTGTGTGTGCTTGTATATGTATCTGCAGATAAGGTGCTATACCAGAGCTAACGATGATGATCAGATGACGTTGCCTGTCTTTCGACGTTCCAACTAGACCATGGATGAAAAAACTGTAGAAGAGACAGACTAAATGAGATTCTCGTGATAAAGATATCATTATTAGACTGGGGCATGGGGCCTCGCCTCGCCCTTCTGTTCCACACCCGTCGTGCGCCCTAGCCCCGAGTTCAATGGAATTATCCCTTGGTTTTCTTATTATCTCCACCGTCGCTTCAATATTTCTTGTTTCCATTGATACCTAGTTCCCCCTCCCAGACGATGGTAATCGATTTCCGGTAGTTGAATAGTGCTATAATGGTGCTAATAAAATAGGTGTATTGGGAATTACTTAACAGTATTTAGTTTAGTCTCTACTTTTTTCGAAACCCAAAAGTGAAAGGGAATAAGATTGATCGGAATGAAAAATCTTACTTTATATCCCACTCAATATGAGCCCAAGCCTGAAACGCTGTTTCACATAGAGACCTCACAAAAGATATTATCGCAATTTCCTGCATAATTGGGAATTTTAAGGTTATTTTGTATTAACAAAATAGAAAGATCTGAGTGGAAGCTTTCTAAAAAGGGGCCATATGCTGGGTACATGATCAATAAAGTGGCTCTTGAAATTAATTTGCACGATGACGTCACGGCCCCGGCTAGCCTGGGGGAACCCTCAGCTCTCTTGTGCTACTATGTCACGCGTGATCTTCCGATCCCATGGTCAAGTATATGCGTTTAGTGAACCTACCATTTCTAAAGTTAAGCTATCTACCGAACGGTTCAGTATGTGTTTTTCTGCTGGTGTTAGATAGTAACTTTGTCCCGGGTGAACTTTTCTATAAGTTCGTGATACTCGTTTTTAAAATGTTACGTAGTAACCCACTCGGCATAGAATTGCCAAACTTCAAATCTTCTTATTTGGGAAGAATAGCCTCTAGTTTTGCGAGCAGTCCTCAATCTCGATACGGTAACTGTTTTCACCAACAACAATACGATAGGCATTGACGAAACGAATATGTCCTGCCTATCGAGTTTTATTTCGCTCGCAATCTATTCGAGGAACGGTTATCTACATGACTTCACGGAATCACCAATATCTTCAAACGGGATGGTAAGCAAGTATCGCATGTTATTCCCACATTCAATCGTGATCTGCAAGTCTTCCTTCCGAACTTTATAAGTTCTATAGAAATCTATAGGCGAATATATTCAACTCTTCCTTTGTGCAATGTACATTCCCCCAGGTCCTACACGTTAATGGGGGGGGGGAGTTCCAATGTTTTCTTCAGACGAGGATGTGACAACGAGGATAGGGAGTGTTGAATATAATCTACACCTGCGTAACAAGTAACTACAATTTAAGTCCTTAAAATCATAAAAGTCAAGAAAAAAATCAAACAAACAAACGAGACAAAATACGAACTACGTAGTCAGGAAGTGACTGTAAGACGCTTCATCAGTTGATCGAGGTCGGGAAAGAGTAGTTGGAGCTTAGTATTGAATCTAAAGGGTTATTTTTGCTAGTAGTTATAGTAAAAAGGTCCCCCCCCCCCCACCCGGTACTCGATATGCTAGTGACGACGGATTCCTCCGAAAGGTGAGTAAATTATAATAGTTGGAGCATACTTTATGAACAAGCTGTAGGTATCTGTATCGCCCATGGATGGATGTGCAGTAATTCGATTGGTCTCATTCCATTCATTAAAATGAAATCTGTATAAAATAACCATGAAAACTCAACCTTCCCTCCGAAATTAGTCATACTACTGATTTTTAAAAATGTTGTCCCTGGAATTGCACCAGTATGTGATTTTCGAGGTGAATTTCATGAAATCATGTTCAGTACTTTGGCAAAGTGGTACTTTTCCGTTATGCCCCCCCCCCCCCCCCCAGTAAATTTGTCTTCAACACGCCCGCCCGATGTTTCTAGACATTCCTTCTTACTTAGATTACATGTTTACGTAGAAATGGTGACAATTTCAAGCTGTTGGAGGAAATTATATTATTTAAAAAAAGAAGGAAAAATAAGAATTACCCTGTTTTCAGAAGTTGCCAATGTTGGTGAGGATTTGTTGAAACAAATTGGCGTGGTTGTGGTTTGATTGCCTCCACATGAATTCGCACAAATAGATCAGAATGCTGTGTATAGTTTGGTGGTCTGGATGCTCGCATCTCAAAATTACATAACATCAAGTAGTCAATCCCTTAGTAAAAATACAGATTAGTTGGACATGTAGGTCAGAATGATGTGTATACTTTGGCGGTCTGGATGCTCGCAAGCTCGCATCTCAAGGATACTTAACATAACATAACATAATCTAAGTAAGAAGTAATGCCAAGAAACATCGGGTGGGCGTGTTGAAGTCAAATAGACTGGGGGAGGGGGTATAACGGAAAAGTACCGGCAAAGATGCTTCGAATGGATCGAGGGTTTTTCTCTCGATGTTTGGATGCAAGGTATCTTGAATTGTATAACAACAGATTTTAAGGTGGGTTATAAATTAGTCCCCATGGTCGACTACAATGGACTATTATTGGAAATAATAAACCAAAACTACGTTAAATTTTCGGAACAGTATTCTCTTCTCTACAACCACTTCATTGGGTTACTGATGATGAGTTTTCTAATAATCAGTAAAGGCCACAGGTACATCGGATCGGATGCCTAGTTGTCTGCTCCAACGATGCAATCTACCAATAAGTTTCATTCCATCTTCTGGTTTTAATAATTTATCGTTGATTTCAACATTTTCATGAGAATCGCCCAGTTACATAAATATTAGAGAAAAAGAGAAAGAGAGAGGAACTGGTTTGAAAGGATGAGTAAGTGAAAAGGAGGAAACAATTGACCGTATTAGCTAATTTATGTAATTTTTGCTTCCTCACTACTAAGGTAGGGAAGCTTTGTGTAGATCAACGTCAAGGTATAGAACGATTCTTTATCAGTAAGTGTTTTCTCCTTGAAAGACATGTCTAGATATTTGAGGGTGGGGGGGGGGGGGGGGGGATCGTGGGATATCGATTCCTAAAACCAATTTCGCGCGATATGCGAAAAAGAGTTCAGAAATTATGAGAGATGGAAGGAAAATTATGTAGGACAAAAATGTAGCCATTTCAATATTTACACTACTAACATATTTTAATCAGATTAAAGATATTTAACCTAAGGTGATCTACACTCGCTCTCGATCAAGTAGTTCAGGTATATATATCTTAACTATTTCACCTTAGTGGGAGAGTGAGTGGTATAATAAATGACAAAGTTATACTTAACTATTACTTTGGTTATAAGTATACGTTGGGACTTCTATATATGCATGATGAAAACTGTTAATTTTAAATATTTCGGGCTGCCAATGAATTGGGATCCAGCCAATATCATTATTTTCCTCGAAGTGCGTGGAAAAGACGAGGATCGTGCAAAGAGGAGTTTACGTGGCCGGATACAAATGCTGAACTACACTTTTAGAGAGTTAGATCGCAGAGCAAGACGAAATTGCTTTGGGGCCCCAGAAGGTTTATAAAGGAACTTTATATAGAAATATAGTGTGGGGTCGGGCAGGGGTGGATCTATTGGTGGATGGGGGGATCGGCCGGCGAATGAATGGGAAGAGCTAGAATGGATACACGGGGTAGAGCTGGGAACAGAAGCAGTTAACTATTTGCCATGCGTATTCCTCTCTGGTTTCTATACCACCAGCTGAACCCCCCTCGTCTCCCGCGTCCTTCGGGACCGAGATTCCAATTATTAGTTTAAACATGTTTATCACCTTGTCTCTTTCCATCCATGGAGCGGCCGTAGCGCTCCGGGACCATATCAAACAAGGGTTAACAATCGTAGACCTCTCAATGAGGTATCTGAACCCCGTAATCAAGACAGCGCATCGTTTGCAATTCATTACAGTTATTAGATATTTGCTATCGTAAAGCATCGTAGCAAACTACAGAATTATATAACTCAATATCTCAATAATTATGCACATTCAAAATGAAGGTCTTGGTAAAGTGTTTCACGTGAAGACGAAGGATGGAACTGACTGAAGAAATTATGTCACCATTGGTGATGAATGCATCAGCAATTGGAGGAACTGGTTAGCTGTACTCCTAAGTTCAAATAAATGGTAAACCGTGGACTTACTTCTTGGAATTACTAGACAAAGTGACGAAGTGACAGCTGCCCATTTATTCAATTCTCAGTCTATTTCATACACAGCAGAAATTTTTTATTGTATTTTTGGTTTCGACATACTTCAACTACAGGTTTTGAGATACCACAGGTACGGGTTTGAAATACCTTTGAACAGGTTTTGAAATATTTTTACATTACATACTATGACATTTATTTTAAGATAATTTGATGAATGAGAATGATAAGTTGTAAGTTACTTACAAAGTGATAAACGTCATAACGATATTTTTTCTTTCTTAATTACATAAGGAACTAATTCCTTGAAACCTGAAATAAATCATTATGATTTCAACTATTCATAGAACCAGGGAGTCTCTCTCTCTCTCTCTCTCCCTCCCTTCCTCCTCTCTAGCCGGGGTTTCACAAAAGAAGGAACTTAAATATGTAGAATTACTTATAACCGAAAAATGGAACCTGGAAATACACATTCCCTAAACTGGTTCTTGGTAAATCGAATTTTCAAACTATAAACTTGGATATGATTTTTGGATGAGTAAATCGGGTAGAACATCGAGTTTTCATTTGAGCACACAATTTATTCATGCAGGGTGTGTAAACACTATATAACAACAATTAGGAAGTGTCATTCGCTATTATCCGGACCGCGCGGATGCACCTATAAATGGATAGGTATCCATTAAGTTTTACATCCATTATTATACCGATGGTTATACTTGAGCTTAGGCTGTCAGTCATTATAAACTCTATAGCGTTCCGGGTGATCATAATAACAACTAGTATTGAGATTTTAAATGGAACATGCATATTTCATCATTTTAACAAAAATTGATAGCCCTCGTGAGGGCATTGAAATGTTAAAATGTCTCAAACGAATTAACTATTTTATATGAATAAACTGAAACTACATGATATTATTTATTTTTCAATTGAATGTTTATTTTGGAGATGAAGAATTAAAACAAAAAAAATTACCTCTAAAAAAAAAAAAAAAAAAAAAAAAAAACTGATTGCAACGAATAATTAGTTATTAGTACGTAGTAGAAGTCCAATTGTTTATCCGATGGGTGAAGTTACGCAAAGGCAAAGTGCATTATGATCTTTCTTTGCTGAAGTTCATAAAAAGTTACATAACCACAAGGATACATGTATGTTTTAATCAGGAAACATATTGGTCAGTAATGCAAGTTTTACGCGGACGTCGCAATGTCCTGTTTGTAGTCGTAAATCTTAAAAATCACAGAAATCGGTACAGGATGAAGTAAGTATTAGAGTTCATTACTCCAACTCGGCGCGGAACCTCGTTTCAAGTAATGGGTGAGTACGCTATTATAGGTGACTATTATTAATTCCATTTCATTTGTTTTACTTTTGCTCTAGCTTATTTTTTTTCTCTTTTTAATTCAACGAATAACTTTTCCTCATTCCAATCTATTCACTCCTTTTCATTCATCAAAATTCATCCAATCTATTCACTCATTCATCATATTCATTGCACTTCCTTTTGTTTCATTCCATATCACTTCACTTCATTTCATTCATTCATATATTCACTTCATTTCATTCATTCATTTATTCACTTCATTTCATTCATTCATTTATTCACTTCATTTCATTCATTCATTTATTCACTTCATTTCATTCATTCATTTATTCACTTCATTTCATTCATTCATTTATTCACTTCATTTCATTCATTCATTTATTCACTTCATTTCATTCATTCATTCATTCGCTTCATTTCATTCATTCGCTTCATTTCATTCATTCACTCCATTTCATTCATTCACTTCACTTCATTCATTCGTACCATTCATTCATTGCATTCATTCATAATTTAATTCAAATTCAAATATCACTTAATTAGTATCAAATTAATATAAAGTAGTAAATACGAAAAATTTCAATGGACTAATGAATAAAGTATAATAAATTTGATATGCAGGGTGTCGATACTTAAAATTGTTAACCTCCTAGGGATCGATTTTACAACTATGTTCCAACAAAAAGTTCCTTTTGCAATTTTAACCCGCAATTCTTGGATTGTTTTACTTTTTAGTTTTTTTCGTATTTGGATTCATTCAGCAAATTTTTGTAGAAAACGAAGCTATTGCAATGGCTCCAAAAATTTTAAAATCTAAATTTTTGAAAATGTTCTTAATTTAAATCCGTTTTGAGACATTTTAAAACGAGTTCTAGAGTTTAAAATCTTTTCAGCACATTAAAATGGTCAAATTTTGGAAAGACTACTGAAAAAATCACAAAAAAATAGCAAAAAACGGTCAAAATCGTTAAATTTACTTTTTTTGGTAGAATACTGCTCAAATAAAGTTCAACAACTATACAGTAGAACATTCAAAAATTTATGGTCATAAGTTATATCAAAATTATGCTGAAATACGTACTTAAAATTCATTAAAGTTTGCTTTAAAAAATCGATAGAAATTGTAGAAAAAGCCAGAAATTCAAAACCTGTTTTTTAATAAGAGATTATAGTTTTGAATACGTTTTTTGCCATAAAATTAATAGTTGACAAGTTCCTTGCACTCAAAAAGCTCAAATTTCAAAACAATTTAACATTATACAATACGATAACTTACAAAAATTCGATCATACAATCATGCTCCATGACTGGAACATGTTTTTCAAAACATACAAACATACTTTTCCACCCAATTAGGAAAGTATAATAAAAATTGATTATGCCGTTGGAAAACTGAGATTTTCGGCAATTTTTTCCTGCAACACGTAGGTACGGGTTTAACAATTTCGTTTCCATATTTAACGCACCTTAAAAAAACCGTAATTTTTTAAAAATGAGAAATTCTGATGTTTATTGCATTTTTTTGCCTATGTGACCTACCTACTGTAAAAATAATCCAAATACCTTAGGATGATGGGAAATATAACGAACTTTCCATTTTTACCATTGGGTTTCGGAGGGTGAGAATGAGCTGTAAATGTCAATACACCCCAAGTACAGGTTTGTATTATTATAATATTATTGTATTAGGTCACCTAATTTAATGTTGTGATGGAGATTTGCAGTTTGAATACATTATTATTATTATAGTTCCTATGTAGTTAGTCTCATTTCTTGCAGTATTAATATAAGGATACAGCACACTCTACAGATATTTTTTCTTTCATTACATTTATACATCTAAACATAGTATTTATAATTACCTTTTTTATGAGTTAAAATGATTATTGCTGCTAGGGGGACCCATCCTGTCGTATCGGTAGATATACCTGGTGAGAAGTTATAAGTTATAGTTCTAATGATTTGATGCAACTGTTTATATTATACTATTAGGTTATGTATGTATTTACCTCGTCATATTATTGAAGTCTAAGGAGGGGGAATTATCTTTTAAAATCTTGTGAAATATAGACGTAATTAATATCAGAGCACTTCTAATAATTTCGGTGATGGAAGATGATAAAGTTGGGTAGTTGCAGGTCATTACTGCCCAGTAGGGGTAGAGTTGTCATATGAGTGCTCTGCTTCTTTATGCGTTTACTATTGTATTTATTGTGTAGAGGTTGTTGGGTCTCCCTATTACAGTATGGTTGTTAAATATTAGTATAGACTTAATATGTTGTTACATTATTGTTTTTTACATTATTTATTTTACATTAATTACTATTGGTTTAGGTTATATTAATTATTGTAAGTTACCTACTAGTTGTGCGGTTGAAGAAGAGGATGAACTGCTTCCCTAGGTTATTTATTTCACATTTTTTATTCAAAGTGTTAGGTTGTTTTATAGTATGTATATTTTCTAAGATCCTTCTCTTAACCGTATTTATTTCTCTACCTTTACTCGTTATGTTATCATAATCAGCTATATGCTTTTGTGTGAAAAGATGCTCATCTAATGCCGTCTCTTTAACACTGTATTAAAATTATATTTATGCCGATCTACTCGTTTTTTCAAATTCTGGAGGCTTTCGCCAATATATATTTGGTCGCAGTTTTTGCAAGGAACATTATAAATATTTAAGATGTTTCGGATTTCTTGAGGGTTGGTCAATGAAAAGTCTATATTTCAGGCCGACGTTTCGAAATATTTATATTTCTTCTTCAGGGCTGGTAACAGAGGAGGGGCAGACAACAATTAGAAAACTTCCTAATGTGGATATGATTAAATACAAACAGATAAGACGAAAAACTATGGGTTTTGTATACAACGAACTAAATATTGTTTCTAGTAATGGTTCCTTATCTTTAATTCTAGGGAAATTATTGTTTATTTTATTGTTGTACTTCCATGTTATTGTCATGTTGTTTTTGGCAAATGCGGATTTTAATTTATCCTCCCATTCAGGTTTATATGTTAAGGAGATGTACTGGGGCTGAGTTGGGTTGACTATTTTCATGTTTTCATTGTAAGTTACGGGAGATACGGCCATTTTAGTGTTGTACGGTCGAAAATACGAAAAGTTAAAATCCAATATACTCCAAAAATCGAGGTTTTAAAAAAAATGCAACGAGGAACCGTTTGTTGGAAATTGGTGGTAAAATCGATCCCTAGGAGGTTAAAAATCTTAAGTGTGAACACCCTGTATCAACAAAGTAAATATGTACCGTTGCCCACTGATGAAAAAGTTTAAAAACTTGTGCTTCTCAGTGAAGTTCAATAGTAATATCAAAGAAACATTGTCAATGGCAGAAATAGTGAATACATTTTCAATAAACATTATTAACTTACGTAAAGATGATTCAGAAAAGTAGGTAATACAGAAATATCAACCGGAAATGAAGGAAAAAGAAACATAATCACCCAGTAAAAAACTCCAACGCTAAAAGTAAACAACTATATTCTCTTCAAAGAAATTTAAAAAAATCTTCTTAATTAAATAATTAATTCCCTCCATTCACTCAGTCGCATTCCATTTCGTTCCTCCCATCTCTTTTCACCATCAGTGGAATCTCAGTTAAAATGGAATCTCCGATTTTTCCCACATCTAAACCAAATGATCAACTATTAAAAAAATTATGGAGAACATGGAAATATTATAATTTATTAGAATTACAAATTTCACCCCTATTGATCATAAATAAATAGATGAATATATAAATATATATGTGTGTGTGTGTGTGTGTGTGTGTGTGTGTGTGTGCTTTCCAAACGTGTGTGTGTGTGTGTGTGTGTGTGTGTATGTCATTCCAGACGATAACTCTCCTTAAAATTGTGATAAAAATTCCATTCTTGCGCCAAAAAATCAAGCTTTCCAAACGAAAAGATGAGTTCGGTGGCTAACACTTTTTGAGCACATTAAATTAGTCAAATTTCAAAAAGTGTGTTCAAAAATCACTAAAAATGTCTGGAAATTGATAATTTTTTATATTTGTCGGAGTTTAAGGCAAAAGAAGTTTACCAACGATGAACTAGAACATTAAAAGATTTATTCACAACATTATAGTGAAGAACGTACTTAACTTTCAATATTAGCGGAAAAAATCGATTACAAAAACTGAAAAATTGCTGAATATCCAAAATCTGTTTTGAATCATAGAATATGATATACAACGAATCCATTAGCCATAAATTTGGAGGGCGAAAATTTCTTTGCCCTCAAAGTGCTCAACTTTTAAAGCAAAGTAATATACCTACTATAGTACAATAATCTACGAATGTTCGCTCTTACGATCATGCTGCATGACTGAAACTTTGTATGTTCAATTGAAAGGAATATATTTAGCGTGTGTGTGGTGTGTGTGTGTGTGGCATCTTAAAGTTATTATTATTGTTAATTTCAGTTTCGTTCATAATGTGGTTAGTTTACCTATAAATTTGGTAACTAATAAAAAGTGTAGTCTTCGTTCCACTCTCGTGTAATTCATTAAATGATCGTAAACATTTATATACGGAGTCATCTAAAATTGGTGACCCTGACTTGATATTTTTGTCTAACATGGAAAACCATGGAAAACCATTCTATTCCCCTGAACAGTGCTGGTAATGAAGGTCATACCAGGGAAAATACCCGGAATATCCATTTCATCGCACCACCTTTTTGGAAAGCCAATGTTTTGACATAGTTTGGTCAATGCGAGTCCCAGTTCCGAGTTAAGAGTGTTATCAATGATCAAGACCGATATGACTGTATAAAAGGAGCGATCGATTCCAGTATCCTCTCCCAAGTGAGCGATCTCTTTATATCACCGCCAACTCAAAACAATTATGTAAAACGGAAAAACAGAATCACCGACTCATTTTCCGATTCCGAAGAAGAGAGGTTGCGTTGTTTGCTGAAGAAAACTACCCTAGCAGATCGACGACCCAGCCAATTACTTTGGGAGATGACAGAGTTTGCCAATAACAAAGTGAGCGATTCATTTCTTAAATCTTTACGGCTGCAACAACTTCCTGCAAACACGATAGCGATTCTATCAGTAAGCTCAGACTCTAGTTTAGAAACTTGAACACCGCAAGCTGATTAGATAATGGAAATTTTCGACCCTAGATCTGAATGTGCCTCAATAAATGACTCACGAAACCAGCCTAGCACATCTAGTCCTAAGGAATCTATTTAACCAATACGATTGATGCATTAACTCGTAATTTTAATTCTTTAGAAGCTAAGCAGTATAGAAACACCAAACGTTCACGATCGTGATCAAGACCTAGACCGATGTCTTTCGTTAGAGATAACCAGGCAGCAGGTACATGGTGTTGCAGATTCTACTACCGATTTGGTGATAAAGCTAGCAAGTGTGACCCTCTTTGTCGTTACTCCATGTCAACATGCCATCGGAAAACCAATAGGTCAATCGTTAGGTGCTGGCGTGATGCTGATCAAATTAGTAGTCGCTTTTTCATCTTCCCGTAATAAGAGTTCAACGACAGTTTTTCTCGTAGATTTGGGTGCTGACGTTTGCGTAGTTCCCCCTGTGGCAGCGGACGAGAAACGCATGTCCAAGTAGCAACTGTTCGCAGCGAATGGTAGTGAGATAAACACCTATGTGGCGTCACTTCTCTTAGTTGATTTAGGACTCTGTCGAGTATTCCAATGGCCATTCATCATAGCTGATGTTTTGAAACCAATAACTGGAGCTGATTCCGTAGCTCATGATGGTCTTCTGGTTGATTTAAGGCGTCGATGTTTGCACCATTCTCTCACTTGTTTGTCATCCAGTAGTCAGCTGTCTCAATGTATTTTACCAGTCAACTATGGGTATACTGATATATCAATCAGTTCCTGTACTCCTCTTCTCCGTTCAAAATTCTGCTTTGCTCGCTCCGAGTCATTAACCGATATTACCCGCACTCTCCTAAACAGTTTTCATACAATAATTTTCAATTTACATACTTTTCAATTTTGTAGACTGGTGAAGTCACACTTGGCAGTGGGGTCTCGCTCAGGTGAGAGGGCTGATTTACGTCACCACCACACGTACCTTAGAAAAATCATAGAAAAAACTACCAACCGCAGAAGATTGAAATTGGTGTCGCACTTCTTAGAATGAAATCTACTCCCAATTGAAATTGTAAATGTACCTTTTTCACTCCAATGCCAACGCTCATTATCAAACTGAACGTATGATACGTCATTATCGACATGTAACCACATTGACGTAACCATAGCCACCCTCAGAAAGAAAATTATTGGAATTTATGGAAACACCCACCTACACAAGTTATAGTAAACTTGAATTCTTAACTAAGGAATTCCAATGAAATTACATCAGCTGTTGATCATCGTAGTTTGTTCGGATTTTTATTATGTTCACATATGATCTCATTTAGACATAATATTATAGAGTGTGAATGCATAAACGAACAGCGGTGCGGACGGTCGCATTCGATTCATTGAAGTACAATCTCATTCATAATTTAAAAAACAAATGGTTTGTTTCTTAATTTGAAAATTTTTGAAATTATGATTTCTTAATATTTCAACTCTTCAATATTACCCTTTAAAGTTGAGTGAACGCAATGCCGAGGATTTATTTCTATCCAGAGCCTACTTGGGATTTTCTTGAACTTCGATCCTGTAGTTTGATTATGAACTATTTCAGAAAAGCACGGAACAAAATAATTATGAATTGTGAGCAGATTTTATAGGAAAACACTACCTTAATTACATGCGAATATGAAAATATCTCTTAAATAATTGACCGATTGGACGAGACATAAAATCACTTACCAAATGCATTATGGTACTCGTGGTAAGGAACGGATAGAAGCGAGTGCGCATAGAACAAGCTGCATCCATACTGAATCGGCGTACTGATTGATTACCGGTCCAACATAATATTACATTATTTTTGTAACCATACAACCAGCACGGACAAATCTATGATAGAATATATTCCTGAAATCGAACGAACTACCAGGCTTTCTCCAAATTATCATTATAGTACACATCCCACCTAAGCTACTATCATCGGACCATTTAGCAAGATCAATATTCAATTAAATACAAGGTTTATTTTCTCCAGTCTTTCACAATGCTTTCACTCATACATTGAACAATACATCTTAAGGTTTGCACACCTGAGGATATGACTTCATTTTGCGCATTCAGTGGACGTTTACAACGCTTCCGTACAATGTCGCGCCACATATACCACACGTATGGAAATCCTTTATCGGGTATTTCCCTCTTGGAAAACGAATAGCAACTGCATTTATCTTTCCCATGAAATTATTGCTAATAACGTCTTTGAATATCAATGGAAAAAGCGAAACTGGACGCCTAAATCCTCCTCTCCAAGAAGGAACATGAGCATTCCAAATTGATCAGGCGTAATACTTCCAGGAATTATGAAAGCCGAACGAGACTTGATGATTTCGAAACGAGTTCAGAAGTAGTTAAGTATTCTGGAAAAATGCTGAAAATAACATGATCTCTGATAGACTCACTACATATGTACCCAACAGTGCTCATTCACCGAACCTGGTATTATACGAAAAGATTTCTGTTTAAGACGTTTTATTTACATTCAGATAGCTTTTAGGAAAATTGTTCCATAGATGACCACCCGATATAGGGAGTATAAGTTCACTGCCATGGATCGAGTCAGAATCTCCGGAATTAAAAGTTCTTGAAAAAGTAGTGGTGTGTCATTGTATTAGGTACCAACCGATCTTATTGATATCATCAAACTCATTAAATCGTGGAGGATTTTTGTGAGAGGTTAAATTTCGCAGACTAATGTCGGACCATCTGTTCTAATTGCTATTAACCTCATCACAATAGTCATCGAGTTACGTTACAGGACAAATATTACTGTTGGTCTGATTTGACCGTGCTGAGCTCCCTCGGGATTCGAAGGTCTAACTTTGCGGTGAATGGTGTTAAGGGGTTGTTATAATGTTATAACCTACCGAAGCGATATCAACAGCTGTGGCTGATTTTCCGTCTCTTAGTAGCCTTAAGGGCTTTTAATCTATAATCCTTCAACTTGGGCTTTGGACCCCACCAAAAGGGAAGGTAAACATAAGAACTTGTAAGCCGCCTAGGAGTCATAAAGGAAGCGAATGGAGTTGGGTTGGAGAGGGGCGGGAAGGATCTACTTGGCACTATAGTTCTTGTGACCCAGTTTTATCACTCCATCGATATAAGGATTAAGCACACTTGTCGGTTTGACTTCGAAAGTCACCGAAGTAATCCTTGTATTAACATGGGATGTTGAAGATTTCAAAAGACACTTCAGTAGTTCAACTTAAACCATCCACATACCTCAATATTGGTTGATTTAAATGGAGTAAAACATACATAACCCAATAATTGATTGGAATAATATCTTAATGCAATTCACCTCATATACATTGTTTCACCAACCTCAAGTCAACCTTCAGTTATTGTTTGTTACTGATGATGGCCTAACCGTCGAAATCGATTTAACATTGTAACTCTTTATTTTTCGTGGAAATAGACAACGTTTTTCACTAACTTCCGTTTTGTAATGGGTTTCCACAACTTCGTCGCGAGTGATTTAGTTCGTGATGTTTGATATCTCAAATGGGCCTCGGAACCAACAAGGTCCGTTGCTGGGAGCGCTAGGGAGATATTTTCCTAAGAAACATTGTTTTTGACATGTATTTTACTGCAGTTGATACTTTGCGTCTAAAAAATTCGTTCCCTCACCAACATCCTTATTAATACTGTTCATGCTGGAGAATTGAATTAGTAATAAATAAATTGTTATTAAAAAGAAACACAAAAAAAAAAAAAAAAAAAAAAAAAAAAAAAAAAAAAAAAAAGACGGAAAAAAGCTGAAAAAAACAAAAACGATACGTTGGTACTGCATGTGAACGATCACTGTCAGTAATCCACAGATGTCGCACAGTGTTTCGACCAATGAGTTTCAGGTAGACAAAAATTAAAAAAAAAAAAAAAGGCCAGCATGCAGGGGTGGTTGGTAAAGGTCTCAAATCGATAATATATACTTGGAATAACCATCTCTGGGGAACTCTATACCCACACTTGAACGCATCAAATAGAAAGGTACTGTGCGGAACCCCTTAGAACATATTCCTCTGAAATCTAGAATCCAATTTTCCCACTTCTTCTGGTCACCCTGGTTTGGACTTGAATGATTCTCTCGAAGGTTTTAACGAATAATAATCTTAACTTTTGAATATAAATTTTCATTTTCTATCTCTTCTTATCAGAAAATGGATGTTGAGTACCAGTGGTTAATGTAAAAACAAATATGAGTACCGGTTTATCAAGTCTCGAAACTAGGAGCATTCTTTACAGAATTTAATGCAGAATCATAATTTTTAACCCGTTCATTCCGCAAACCTCTAAAAATATGGATTTTCTTCAATTTTTGGTGGCAATTTGCTTAATTTGAAGCATAAATAAGTTCTTATTTGAAAATGGCCGTGAAACATAGAAGCCGAGTGAAATATGGTCATTTATACCTTCCTAGTTGCTGAATATAACATGAAACTGAAAATTCCGTGAGTTTTAATACAATTAATGAGAAATTACCATCCATTAGGCAGGCCAAAATCACCTTATTATTATTTTTAGCTAACTTCATCAATGAAACGATAAGGCCTCTAAATCTATATTTATCTTATTTATATTAGTTTCCACTATTAGTTAGGGTAGTTGAACCTCAATATTTATTGCTATAGATTTTCTTGGTTTCGGAATTTTTTCCACCAAAACCCGCAGGATCGAAATCTGTGCGTCGTCGCCAACAAAAATAGAGAAAAAATCTTATAAAAGTTTCAAGCTCGTGATTGTTATTTATTAGTATTGATAACTCAACGTCTGTATTTTTGCGTGCAGTAATCGTGGTTGTGCAATTTTCTCAAGGAGTGAAATTCTGAGAAAGCAGTTGATTGCGGCGTAAATGTGTCAACAGCATATAAACCTACGTTTAGTTTACATGTAGTTGTTTGTAACTAAATGTTTGGAATAAGAACGTTAATAAAGCTAACCGACAGAGGAGCTGTCATAAATATTGGCCGAATTGTTATAGTGATTATCCGTAAACTGTGAAATACTTAATAAACAATACGAGACATTCTTCAACTATTTACCATTATTTTCAGCGAACATGCGTCATATTATCCTAAAAAAATGGGTAGGCATTTCTTTTGCACATGCGTACGAAGCACCGTTATGAAGCACCATCAAAAGACTAACTCACACTTTTCCTGAAAATTCCATTGGCAAGCGAAGTGAGTCTCTACTTTGTCTCGGCAAGAATTTGTCACCGTTTGAGCGTGCGTGCGTATTTTTTCCGCGCTACATGCCACACTCTTGGAGCAGTCAACTTGTAGCAACCAAAAATTGATTTAAAATTGACTATTGACTTGAAATTTTATAGGTGGACTCTGAGACACCAAGAATTCGCTGCATAGTTTTGATGACAAATGGCGCCTATCAAATTTGAGGGTTTTACGTTTTAGGTTGCAAAGATTCCGAAAATCGAAAATTAAACTGCCCGATTTGGCAAAAAGTTGATTATTCCTTCATAGGTTCACCTTTTACGTAGATCACCATGCTTCTTCGACCAATCCAAATGTGGATAACATCGAAAGAAGTCCAAACTATAATTCTTTTGAAATCAATTGAAAAAAATGAAATAAATAAATAAATAGATATTAATAATAATATTAATTATATATATTCGAGAGTAACCTGGTCAGCAGACCAACAAGTGCTTAAAAACAACGGAAACGCAAAAAAGCAAGTAGAGATATTGACTTTGAGAAGAAAGTTGTGAGCACTCAAACATTCGAAAAGCGCCTCTATGTACTTTTAGTAGTAGGTAGGCATCAGTCTAACTCGAGGTTTGACTGTACTAGGATACACTCACACCTATGCTCAAACGATAACGGTGAATGATCCTGAAAAGCGGAGAGGTGGGATACCGTACCACAAGCAGTTCTCCGTGAAATTTATTGACCAAACAGTCTCGAAGGAAGATTATAACGAGAAAGGGACGTCAGGTAATGGAAAGCGAGAGAATTGTGAACCGAGTCACGACACAGTAATCTTACAAGGCACAAGTTGAAGTTGAAGACGTTGGAAGACACCCCTCCCCTCTGCACTCTGCCCTACCACATTCCCACTGAGTTTCTTGGAAGTGTTAAGCCACGTTACAACAATAATAACAACTCCAGTTGGGTGTGTTCCAGCCCTCTCGTCTGCAGTAATGGACCTTCTTCATTCTACATCCGCTGATACTGTAACGCTGTTAATACCGTAATATCCACAGGCTCACCCATTCGCTGCAAGGAGTTCAACTCCTTGATTCCTGTGTCCGGTTCATTATTAAATTATGTGCAAGAGCCTAACTATACGTATATTAAAATAACTTGGACCATTCTGTCTCACCTTAACCTATGTTTAACATATGTAATGAACCCACTACTACACTGGTTACGGCACTGAGTACCGGATTCAAATCAAATCACTTGAGAACTTCTAGTTGTTTTGCATTCTTCCCTACCCTCATTGCGACCTTCCCGACATGTCCCAAATTCGTTTATCTTGCAGTTAAAACGTTGAAGTCATGCAGCATGGTTATATGTACGAATTATCGTAAAAGTTTTTTATACATCTTGTTGAATTATTGGAAATTAGAACAGTTTGTGTTCACAGAAATTGTAACCTAGTAGAATTTAAATTGTCACATATTTATTGCAGTTTTTAATGATTTTTAGCATGTTTTAATAACATTTAATTAATTACATTTTTCAGGATGTTTTCGTGCAAAAAACTTATAAATTGAAAGATAATTAGATGTGCTTAGTTTTGAGTCACATCCTGATAAATGAATGAATTCAACAATTTATAGCAGTTTTATGCTATTTTTGGTGATTTTTGCAACACAATTTTGGGAATGTGACATTTTTATAGTTCTCAAAAAGTGCTGTCCAACGAATTCATCCTTTATTTTAAAATTATATATATATATATATATATATATATATATATATATATATATATATATATACTTTTTTTTTTTGTAACAACTCCGAATTTATACTCCATCTGTTGGAGCTGTTACGAGTCGCAGCCAGCAAGCTGCACCACAAGGCCGCCAGAGTGAGCACTCAAGTGCACTCCGGTTAAGAGGATCTCTCATAGTGTTCCTCTGAGCATGACCGTGGATCTTTGAGTATGACGGTAAGCTACTTTTCAGTCTGCCTGATTAGCAATCTTGGTATATCATTTATTGATTCCCAATATCTCTATACCTCATCCAATTGCTATCCAGACTTACTTCTTACCTACCCCCTTGAGGTGTTTCTCATTATTATTTGAAGAGTTAATATAAGCGTAACCACCTTCGATCTAACCAGAACCCCGTATTATTCTTCTTGGAGCAATTCATAATTAGTTCCTTGAATAAAATATCTACCAATTATCTACCTACTCTCTCTACCTATTATTTTCCTTAATCCGTTGAGGTTATTGAGTCATTATTATCAGGCATTTTTGTACTATTTGATAGTACGACAATTAGTTTAATTGTCACTATATATATATATATATATATGTAGAAATCTGGTTTGTATGTATACGTTTGTGAAAAAATATTAAAATCCAGGAATATTTTGGCACACTGCAACATAAGCTTTTCTCGGAATTATAGTGCCATAGTTAATGTTGACCGGGATGTGCCAGTTATTTTGGCATCACTTTCGACCAATCCTATAGGATGATAGAGAAGCGTTGAAATATTTAAGAAAATCGAAATCTCGAAACCATTCCTATTATTAGGGTAGTTTTTTCTCATTCGATTTAGGTAAGTTCGAAGAATCGAATGAGACCGTTCAATGCAGAGTAGGTACGACCAATTGTATGCTCTACTGAAGAGTAAGTTTCCAAATGTACTAGGTTTCAGGGATTGGCGACAGAAAAAAGTATTTCTTGATCGATGGGTTCAAGAAACTGTATAAAGGTACCGCGCTATTACATTCGCGGTCGATAGTTCCAGAACGCTGTGCAGGAGAAGGTTCTTCTTGTTAATGATGGACATTTTTGGTGATAGTTCAAGGTTCACTATTTATTTATTTGAAGTGCAATTTACGTTTGTAAAATGACATGTAACTAAATAATAATTATGCCACCGCCATAGCCTTCCTCAATTAAAAAAAAACCGAAGATGAAGAATGCTCCACTTATATACGAGTTGCCAGGGAGAATAATAACCAACCAAAGTGTATTATTTTGGGCTGACCTTCACCCGCGGACTCCTTCTTGTCGACTCGTAAGAAACTCATCGTATGGCGGCTGGCGTGGTTGAGCGTAATGGAAGGATAATCAATCTGTGTTGATTAGCTGAGAAACACGCGACGCAACGGCAAAGGTTGAAAAAAGACATCGGTCGAAAACTGTACCCACGATTTTTCTTTCAACAGGAATATCGCTATTGATTTCAAGGGTGATAGAATAAAGTTCCCCTAAAAAAAGAGCTTCAATTAGTTTTGTAACGACAGTTCCCGCTTGTTTCTGGTCTTCACTTCTCGCTTCTGAGGATCTTGATGAATGTTGTTTTTCACTTCCTGATTATTGTGCTGGGGTGATCCTGAGGTTCGATCGATTGATAAAACAATTTTCTACTTTTTTAGTTAAATTTATTTAGCATCTTTAAGACTTTGATGTGGATATGATAAATAAACAGACCACATTTGAAGTTAGTAATGGATGATGATGGACAGTATAGAGATTGCATTAGGAGAACAAATAATAAACAAAATAACGTATTATTTTGACAGAATTTATCATTTGTTCTCCGCTATCTTCATAACATTAATTGTCGTTCATCATAAACTTTAAAAATATTCATGTGAATCATCGTTTCTACTTTTATGGCTTGAAGCTGAATTTAACAAAGCGTCGGTCGGCCTAAAAGAAAATTGTTTCATATATACCTTCAGAATCATCAAACCATGGTTATAATCCAGCCGTCATTAACTCATCATATATTGTATTATGAACGTTAGGAACATCATGTTGCTCTCACAAATGTTTGATACTTCAAACATCCAGTGGTGAAATTCAATAAATACAAAAAAATTGATCATGTTTGATTGATTTTCTAAGAAAATTTGCTGAAAAGTAAAACAAAAAAATCCTACTTAGGTACTACACGCTAGAGGGCTAATTCCGTCTTGAATCCTTGAAAATTGAATCCTGGGCAGCCTGGGAAGTTGAAATTCGATAGGTAGGGTGACTTTCTGGATCCATAAGAGACGTTTGAAATAATGGTATCTTTCATAATCAGCTGAGTGAGCTCAATTCTCTCCTATTCACTTAGGAAGTTGGAATTCGATTCTCAGGATCATTAGAAGACGAGTGAAATTACGGTCTCTCTCCCAATCTGCTCAGTGAGCTACATTCTCCCCTGTTCAGCGTACGAAGTTGAAATTTGATAGGATGACTCTCTGGGACATTAAGAGACGATTAAAATGATGAGCCCTTTCCTGATCAGCTGAGTAAGCTTAATTTTCTCATTTTCATCCCGAGAAGTTCAAATTTTAACCAAGCTGGTTTACGATGAAGGTGAATGTGGTAACCGTGACATGAAAATGTGTCCCGGGCTTGCACACGCACACTGTCATAATTTATCATGCGATTGTAATACGGAATTTGGATATAATTCAGAATACATTCAAAAAATTAGATTTAATTTAGTCAGACCATTGCAAACAAGCCATGAGAAATTGTATTCTTTGAATTTTATTTTGGTGAATAATACCAAAATCGTCAATTTTGGGTATATTTCAGCAAGATTTGCATGTTTTTCCCCAAACTGGTACTGTTCCCAAATCCGCCAACCGAGCGGTTTTAGGAACAGCTGGCAGGCGAAATTGGAAACACATTCTGGGAAAATGAAGTTTCCAACTTTTTTTTTTTTTTTCTTTTTATAATTCCTTCCAGGTCTCCCATAATTGAATATAGGCTCCAGGAATCGAAGTTGGGTAGTTGCTTGTAATAATAACAACTTTTCCGAAGGGATTAATCATAAAACATTGTTGATATTTGAGGAAACAGTAAGGGTAGGCGGAATTCGGGACACATACCCTAGTGAAGTTTGAAAAAATTTAAGAAATTTTATTTTCTCCGAGCCGTTTATGTTTAGTAGGCTGGTGATATGGTCTCTAGATGGTATTTCTCGTAAGCCAAAAGTTACTTTCCCTCTGAGAAATTCAATGCTGAGTACAGAAATATGGTCTATAATTTAATTTGATTGATTTAAAGTAGAAAAATATGGAGAGAGGGCAAATTACGTGATTTTCTTGTGAAACCCATTTAAAAAACCTTACATTAATGATAGATTGAGATAGATAATAATTGTGCTTGACGTTTTACTCTATATTTAGTCATTTTTCCATACTCATCCGAATCATATATATATATATATTTAAATTGGTCCACTTGCTCAGTGAGAATGTACTTCTATTACAAACTAAATCACTCGTGACGAATTCGTGGAGATCGATTTCAAAGCGGAAGTTAGAGAAGAATGTTGTCTATTTTCTCGAAAAATTATGAGTTACGATGTAACTCTCTAACATTGTATCATTTTTTCGTGGAACAATTCTACATTCTTCACTAACTTCCGCTCTGTACAGCTTTCCTCTTCATCCACCCCCTACCCTAAATCGAGATAATGATTTTTCACATTCCAGCATAAATTTCTCTACCGAAGTGGAACGAAATCACAAAGACCATGAGGTATGAATTCAAATTGCTCCAGAAAGTTTTTGCGAAGTTCGACAATCTCCAGGATTATTTTGAAGGAAGAGGAAAAGTTCTACGGTTTTCAGAATTTTTATATATTTATTCAATTTCGTATCTGTAATCTTTTTTTCAATCTTCCATGTTTCAGCTCGTGGTATAGTTTTTAATGATATTTTTGGCTAATTAGTGGTTTATTATTCATTTATTTACAATACGGTACAATAGTACCTACCAATTACAGGTATTACAGTAAATTCAGTCAACAATCAAAACATCAATAGACAACATAAAGCATATACCTAAATATTAGTACAACAGCTATCAGGCCGGAGCAAAGGAAGTAAGGCTATGTAAGTTACGTAACGTAAGGCAAAGGGAGTAAGGTAAAAAGTTCCAGTCATGCAGCATGATCGTATGAGCGAATTTTCGTAAATTATCGTATTATATCATTTTACGTTGTTTTGAAAATTGAGGACTTTATGGGAAAAGAAATTGTTAACTATCAATTTTATGGCAGAAAACTCTTTCTAAATAACATGCTGCGTTTCAAAAAGAGATGATTGATTTTTAATTTTTTTGCAGTTTTTATCGATTTTTTAGCAAATATTAATGACATTTAAGTACATTTTTCAGCATGATGTTGTACATAAATTTTGTAATGTTCTATTTTAGTGTAGGTGAAATTAATTTGAGCAATAATAAGCTAAAAAATTTAAATTTGACGACTTTCAACCGTTTTTTGCTATTTTTAGTGATTTTTTCAGCACTTTTTTTGAAATTTGGTCAATTTAATGTGCTCCTAAAATGCTAGCCAACAAACTCGTCATTTCGTTCGGAAACCTTGATTTTCTGTCGCAAGAACGGCACACACGCACACACACACACCGTGAATACGGTTCTATACGCTCAGAACGGTCAGTAGGCCCTAGAATTGATGTTTGAATACTGGAAGTTCTGGATGTATTCATTATGGTATAGTATTAGGATTTTAAAAATTGTGGATTCTGGAAGAGAAAGCCACCCTTAGAGTGTGATTCTAATCGTTACTATTGGTTGGTATCCTATGCAAACTTCTTTGATAGCAGTTCCAAGACAGTTCTCTATAAGGGGATGATTGTTTCAGTCGGCAGGCCACCACGAGGAGAACCCGCCACAAAGGGCGAAGAAACCCAACCTCGTTGTCACCGCATAAAGCATTTACCAACACCATTAGAAAAAAGAAAATGACCTCATTGGTCTTTTGCCCACCTGTGTGGTATTTTACTGACCAACAGCAGTAGTTATCTATGGTATTTTTTTTAAATGACAGAACAAAAATAGATTCTCTCATTCTTTAAAAAAGAAATCACGGTGTAACTCCTTGAATTTTCAGAAAATTGGGAGGAGTATATCATTGAGATGTATAATTGTCGAGTAAGAGGGCGTGGAGTATGGATTGACGATAACAAGTGTGGCTTGGCAACAGGGAACTACTATGAAAGCTTTTCGTTGAATGCGTAGCTACGCGAAAAGAAACATGTTCAATAACAGATTTACCATCGATTGGTCTAAGAAGCTTAAAATAAATTGCAAATTAGTCAAACCGCGTCGGATAGCTAATAGGTTACGTTTCAACGCGCACACGTGGTCAAATATCTCTCACATTTGGGAACGAATTCAACAAATTTATATGAATGAAAATAATAGCAAAAGTTGTACTTGATGGAAATATTCGTACTGATTATTTTATATGGTTGATGAATTGGATATTTTAACCCGTTCAAGACTTGTGTAGGGAGATTCTATTGATCATCTCCTATAGCTCTTTCCTTCGAACAACGCAGAGTATTCAGAGAGTGGTTCAGGACCAGCTCAGGTTGGACGGAGTAGAACGAAAATTGAAAATTTAATCGATTCTAAATTATTCGCATATTCAATACGGCACCCAGCTCTACGAGAGCCCCCTCCAATGGCCCTAACCGCCCACATTTATTCAAAGGATCTGGCGGGTCGGTGGATATTACAGGTGGGGCCGGGGTAGTTGGGTGTAGGTACCCCCGTTGGTGATGGCAAGCAGTAGAGTGAAGGGAGAGGGGGGTCTGAATTTGATGGGAGCCGGAAGGGAGATTGCAGTATACTGTAGGGAGTTATTGGTGGCAAGAAGGGTTGGATAGAAGATATCCACCATCCAACGTTAACTACTGAAGCAACCTAAATCCCACCCCTCCTCCGCTGACCCTTGTGAAATATTCTTTAACCGTTCGAAGGGGTCCGCATCACGAGGGAACCTTTACCTATCTTCCTTGCTCTATTTTTCGTCTATGGTTCCAACAGCTGTCATTTTCCTCAGAACTCCTTGTCCATATACCTAGATGTATTATTGTATATGATTCATTTACATTTTTTACATGAAACACACAAATATAAACTGGAATATTCATAGAAAATAACAACAACTTGATTACAATGAGACTTCGCCCATTAAGTATATACATATATTTGCAGATTTGCAGTTTACATATATATTTCAGGAAAATATTCAATATCAGTTTTAAATTGTTGTGATTTACGATGATGTACATACTAATATATATTCGGGAGTCCCTTTTTGTCCCAAATGTTTTGCACTTTTTTTATTAATGAAAGCGAAGTAACCTCAACTACACATGCTGCTCCAGTAGATACAGCATCATAAACTATGATTTCAGTCATATTTCAACACAAACCATTTGTCGAAAATTAATAAATATTGAAGATCTCGATGCTTGGAAGCTTGAAGTTAGGAGTCCGCTGTTCAGATTTTAGCGAATTTTCGTGTTAAATGAAGCTATTGCAATGACTCGGATAATTTTAACCCTAGGAGGTCACACTGGGGTCCGCGCGGACCCCACTGTTTCATTTATTATTCATATCTCTGTGAGTAAATAATTGTAATCCTGCTGAGACCAAGCCGGCCTTACTTCATTCAGCAATACAATAAATTTCATGTGAGAAACTCTGAACTAAGACCTGGGACACCTTGGGCCACACTGTGACTTTTATAAACACCAAACTCAAGCGTGGGGTACAAAACGACCCCAGAGCGTATTTTCGATTTAGCACCTGGTAAGTCATTCTTCCTCACTTTTTTGTCATTTTGAAGGTATTTTTCTTAAAAGTTATTGCTGTCCATTTCCTTGGCCCCAAAGCGGTTGGGGAAAACTGGGTAAACGCCATCACGACGCCTGGGTTCTCTTGTTTTCTCAACACACAGTGGGCACGGAAGCTTCACAGAACAAAAATGAAATTACTCGTCGCTTCCAAACACGTGCAAATCATCAATCCTACAATAACACAACTGATGAATGTGAAGTAAGAGCCTTAATCGGGAATTCGTACTTGACTGGGTTTCAGAAGTCAGTAGTGTCAGGCCTTGATGAACTCCGGTCAGTGGGGTATAGATTGTCGATACTTTGAGCTACTATGTCCAATTTTGTTTGTTCTTGTTTATATTTCGGCAATCGCAGAACTAAGAATGAAAATGAACGAAGAGCCACTGCATTTTTCGCCCCAATCCTGCTTCTCGAACTGCACGTCTCTCTTTACACCATTTGAACATTTTATCATTGACAAGCAGTGAAGCGTGAAATTAGGTAATTTTGAGAATCTTAAAATGAGACCAATATTAAACAATTATATTTTATATGTATCTACTTTTTATACGTTTTTTTGTTTTTTTCCTGCGTGTATTTTGGGTGTTACTATTTTTTTTATTTTTTATATTTTTTCATTTTAGTTCTATTTTTTGACCATTGCTGTGATCTATATATTTTCGAACATTTCATTTACCTACGTTAGAAGTTATTATACCTACTCACCAACTGAGACATCTTATTCACATCAATAGATCTTACCCCCTTCCCACCACTTCTTAGTTTGATCGAATGTTTTGGAATAAATCAAGTGACAGATGACTTGTTAGGCTACAAAAAATCAATATGGTTCTGTTTTTTCTAGTCGAAATGAAAAAATGGAGTGATCGCGGAAGCAGCATTCTATCAGAAAGGGCCAATTTCGGAATGGTGTAATAAGGAACTTGATAATTGCAATCGGTTACTTTCTTCTTTGATTTCCGCACATCCTCAAGATGAAAGAAAAATAAAAACTTAGCAGCTAACCTTCCAGAAAAAATCAGAAAATTTCTTTGACAAATACTGATTTTTCAATGTTATGAGTTTTAATTATTGATCCAAAACATCTTGGAAAAAAATGCATTTGAGAATGTGCCAAGTTAGAAGATTTAATCACTATCAGTTATTTTTCGATTTTTTTTAAGCTTCAGAAGTCATTTATAAATTAGTTTTGGTGGTTATTATCAAATTTTTGGTGTTGGGGTCTGTTTGGACCTTAGTGTGACCTCTGCGTCACAAAAACCTATGTGTGACCTCCTAGGGTTAAAATAAAATTTGTGAAAAATTTCTTCATTGACATCCGTTTTGAGGCATTTTGGAAAGATTCCTAAAGTTGGCACTTTGTCACACAGACACACAGACACACACACACACACACACACACACACACACACACACACACACACACACACACACACACATATCTGCAAATCACAAACTCACACATCTGCAAATGTACAAAATCAGATGTAAACTGTACGGTCATTATAAATAGTACTAAAGCTCTCTCTGCGCAAAGACTATGCAAAGGTTATAGAATAAACAATAATATGAGAGGGTTTTATTTTACTTCCTTATCACTTATTTAACGTTATATCGCTCAATACCGCATTGTCATGTATGTACGCATAGCAATGTATAATATAAATAATTTTGGAACCAAAATAGTTTAGAAATGATAGTACATTTAGCTCAAATAGTTTCTCTTAATTTTACTTTTTTCTACACCTACACCCGGATGACGTATAATAATAATAATATAACACAATTAATATTGTATAACATAATTTTTCTCTACCACATAAATTGATGAAACCTAAGTTGGGTACACATGTTCCAAGGTGTACAGTACTAGTTGGTTCTATTATTTATCTTTGGACACGACGATTTATACCGTTGCAGACTAAGAAAAGAAACTGTTAAATGTACATCTTTCCAAACACTTAACTTTTTATTTATTTTTTATTAGGGTTTAAGCCGCATCTTAACCAGAAGACGAATCTAAAAACTTAACATTATTATTATATTTTCTTCCTGACCACTCCGGCGATCTTGTAAAAGGTGGAGGCTTGTGATCGATTATTGGGCTTAACCATTTTCTAAATTACATAACAAACTGAGACACCAACTATATGAAGAATAAAATGTAGCTCAAAAACTGGAACACTTGATGAGTAGAAAATGTGAATGAAATGATGATTAAGAGATCTAATATTATGAAGCTGAATTTTAGTTAGTTATTCTGAAATAAATTCCCTTCTGGGTAACCAATGCTCTATTATTTCTTCATGATCGATCCTAATGAAAAGCGGATTGAGGAACTGCAGAAGTTGATTATGCCCGCACCCAACTATGTTCTGCAAGTATGTGAACGTCACAGTCACGTGATCGCTGCGATTAGGAAGACAGAAACATGAATTACCCTCTTCGCTTGAAGGTTTGGGTTTCATAAAGTAAGTAACAAGTGCAGAAGCTAACAAGTAGGTCTACCTAAGATACTTAGTGTACGAAATCAATCGCTCCATCAAAAGTATACGAGTTGATTTGCAGTAGTGAAGTTCACAAGTGTGGCAGCGATAACGGGTGCTTAGGTTAATCTCAAGTGAGTAAGTACTTACTTCAAATTTCAATTAAATGAGAATTCAAGTGCCAATCATTTGGCGCGAGCCTACGATCGGAAAAAAAAATGTATGTGATGTTACACACTACTATCTGTACAGCACCACTGCTTTGAACCTGTTGGTGCGAGGCCCCATACTACGATTAACTCTTACGGTACTATTTCAAAAATCTTGCACAGCACAAGAGTTAACCAGCTGGGTAGTATACAAATAGACACGGCCCTATCGATTTTACTTCCACTGAAATGAAAGGAAAGATAGGTAAGAAGAATTTAAGAGAGCGGAGGATGACGGCTGAGATGAAGTAGGTCGGTGTAACTTCAGTGCTGAGTAAATCGATCAGGTTCGAGAAAGTTCTAGTGGGAACAGGTAGCTACGTATTTAACCGCTAAGAAAACCTACCCTTCCGTTGAGGGATTACCAACGTTATTCCATCCTTTCCTGAGAATATTCTATAGAAAAGGTGATAGCTGCCGCGACTCTATCCCTCTGCTTCTCATCCGGTTTTAGACTGGATTTCCACCATCGGCATCGCATTATGGAATCCGAATTTGATCCTCAGAGCCATTGAAGGAGGAACGCCGCTGTTGGTCGCTTCCCTGAGTGGTTGGTTTACCGACGTTTCAAGGGTGAATCTCCGGACTCAATGTATCTCGTGGTGTGTGAAGGATGCTCATTCCGGTTCAGTTCATAAGAACACGGTGGAACCCGCCGTTGGAATCAGCGACAAAATTTCAATTCACTATATTGTTGTGGTTTATCTTGTTTTGGGCATGGATTGTGTGATGCCAAAAGAAGTAGGCTGCAATTCTTATAGAATGCATGCTTATAATAGTGTTCTCATCCTTCACCTGCAAGGCCTCCTCAAGGACATCTAAACCGAGGGCAGGTGATTTTTTTTTTCTTTTTTCGAGGGGTTTTGTGGAGGGAGATCAATTCTTCATGCATGAACTTTAATACAACAGAACAGAGTTTGACTACAAGCTACTAAAACCTCATAACCACATATATTATAATATAACCTCACGTTCTCGTTTATAGCCGCACCGGAACTCCTATTCAGCATTGCTTCAGGATGGTTTTTATTTTCTTTCTTAATCACAGGATTCTTCTCTTCCTATTCTGAATTTCAACTATATCAATTCATCCCATCTCATTGTCCATTAGTTTCATTGAATTTGAGAACTGGCAACATGAAGGTGCATTCCAGGACCCCTTCATTTCAATCATCTTATCCTGGACTATCTTGGGGATAAAACCCTAACCTTATCAGCGAAATCATCTCGAAACCGCGCCCACTTTTGACACTCAATGAATCTGTGCGTTAAGTCAAATCTTCATCTTTCTAGCTGTACGTACATTTGCAATCTCTTGGCATTCTTAATTTCTTCAGGAGAGTTCGAAAGTACCCGTGTACCGTTAGGGATTAAGCAGTGTACCGTTAGGGATTAAGTAATCTTCCATTCCGAGAATATTTTATCTTTATCTTCTATATTTTTTTCTCCTTGGTCGGTATCCTTCGTCTGTCTTCATTCCTGTGTTAGTAGACACTAATCCTCTCTTACATCTTGAACAGAAAAAACATCATCCCATTCCCATCGTCTCATTCCTCTCTCCTTTTCTTCTTTTTCTTCTTCGTAGATCTATGGGAACTGGTCAATTCCGGTGCAGAAACAGTGGGGTATGTACTGCACATTCGTAGTGCACCACGTCTCTACACTGACTCATTCTTGTGGCGATACTTCTTAATTCGCATCGACCTACCCCAAAGCTCGGTATCATATAGCAGTTTCGTTAATTCGCAATGACAGCATCCGTTTGATAGGCGAGGGGTTTCCCCCGACCACCGATGCAGCCTTCTCTGATGTCTTTCGGATATGGTTCCAAATCCTCAGCTTGGTTCCCAGTTTCCTTACCGCAGGTGATGTCATAACTTTTTGGCCATAAACTCTCACCAGGACGAGTCGTTCAATTCGTCTGGGGTTCACAGCCTCCGTTTTGTGGACAGGCAGGGACAAAGACTTTAACGTTTGTCCTAGCCATGAATCCCCGCAAAGTCTGGTTTTAAAGTACCTAAAGTCCCTCCATTGTGATTACAGTGATTACTGTCACCAGATCATCCACATATCCCTCCAGGAAAACTCCCGTACAACAAGACAATACAGCTGTGTATGGTCACTTGTATGCATCCTAATTTGAATCTTATATTTCGTTCCCCGACTTGTAACGATTACTAGTATTAATGTATATTACTGAAAACCACGGCAAGTAAGTCTCATTCTCAATTCCTAGCATAGCTTTAGTTACTTGAGTACTAGTAGTACTAGTTTTTTGACCATTTGTTTTTAGATTTGTATAGGCTTACTCACCTGTACCGTATTGCCCACATGGAGCACCATGTAGGCCCAATACGAAACCAGTAGGACAATAATAAAGTGATATAACATTTCGGCAATCGTCTACATCCTTTGCCCTCACATAATGCATGGCAACTATTGGAGATGTGGTCTTTCCCCCGCCAATCACCTCCGCGGGGGAAAGACAAGGAAGACGGGGGGAAGACAGCCTCTTGTACCTTGAATTTACATTGTTTTTATTTGATTCAGTTGAATTTAAACATACCTTCGTCGGACTCGGAGTTTGCTTATGTTGCTGATTGAAAAAATTAAATTAGAGTTCCAGTCAAGCAGCATGACCATGTGAGCGAATTTTCATGAAATTATGGAATCTAGTGAACGCGGCTTCTGAGAGCGAAATGGACTTCAAATTTGAATTCAGCGCATCGAATAATATAAGAATACCAATATTGGTGAACTTTAGACAATTTTCAAGGGCATTTTGGGGAGATTTTCATGAAATTCATGAAATTTTGGATATCCGGTGGATGAAGCATCGAAGCGCCAAACGGATTTCAAAATCGGATTCAGCGATTCAAAATACTCTCAGGAACACATTTTCGTCAAATTTACTGTGAGTTTTAAGGGAGAAATTGCGAATTTAAGAGAAAAAAAAAGTTATTCCAGAATGAAGCCCAGGTGGGTCTAGTGAGTGCCTGCTCGGCTTTTTTGGCAAATTTAGTTTCGTAAAATTTGTTTTTTAATCTTCATCTTTTAGGTAGGGTTATCCGCATATATTATCGATTATTTATTGATAATAGTTATTGTAATATTTCAATTCATTATACATCATTTATTTAATTAATTAGTTAAAATAATTATCATAAATGTGTCCAATGAACTAGGACACAATGTGTCTAATAATCCTGGATACATAATCCCAATGAGTCCAGTATAATCAGACACAATCGCTCATGTGTCCTAATTTGTAGGACACATCTTAGTTTGCGTCCCAGATCATTGCACAAGGACACATTTCCCGTCGTGTCCAATAAACAGGGACACATTTCCCGCCGTGTCCTATCTTCTAGGACACATTATGACCAAGTATAAATACTTCAACTCTAGAATATTCAAAACAGGTATAAGTTTTCTGCCCCCACCAAGGCCCTGGAATTCGATTAAAATTCATCAAAATGTGTTCTAGTAGGTAAATTAAGTCTCTCAATCCGAATTTGAAATCCGTTTTGTTCTACGACGTTTAGTTCTTCGGATAAAATAAATTTAATTAATTTCATGAAAAACTCCCAAAATTCATCCTGGAAATTGTTCAAAATTCATCAACTTGTGTTACATTACGTAAATCGGGGTGCTGAATCCGAATTTGAAATCAGTTTAGCTCTAGGACGTTCATTTTACCGGATTTCCGAAATTTCATGAATTTTCACCCCAAAATACCCCTGGAAATTGTTCGAAATTCATCAGAATGTGTTCTAGTAAGTACATTGAGGCGCTGAATCCGAATTTGAAATCCGTTTTGTTCTATGACGTTTCATACACCGGCAAATGACAAAAAACACAATTTCATGAAATTTCCCAAATTTCCTTCTTATTATGTTTTTTTGGGTGATTTGAAAGGAAAAACTGAATTTCATATCCTCATCACTCCTCATATCCTCATCCTCAATTGAAGAAACTGTCGTTCATTTGAACGATTTAGACTATCTAGAGTACTCGTTTCATCGTCGTTGTCTTTCCCCCGCTGAGGGCGTCTTTCCCCCGCTTTTCACTGTTTCTTTTATTTATTTTTATTGGCTAAATAAGGACTGTGTTGCGTGACCGAGGGTAGGAATGTGGGAGCATATGTTTTTATGAAAACCAGCAATTACAAGACTTTTTTTTATATCTAAGTTAATAACTACATAAGTTCAGAATATACTTATATAAAGTCTCATGAACGAAAAAAAATATAATTCGATTAAAAAAAAAAAAAATAAAATAAACTGAATTTGCTGAATTGAGAAACATTTGGTGGAAAAAATCTAAATTTGATTGAAAATTTCTGTGTAAAAACATCTCAGTGCGAACACCTCGATCTCGATAGCTCCTGACGCCTTTTTGCAATAACCTAGTACTCAATAGTAAGTTCACCCAACGTCGACCACGTGGGGTCCAGGTGGGCCCCATGCGCACCTTTCCCCCCCTCCCTTATAGCCACTTTGCCCCTCACTGCCTGCTCCTTGAGTAGCTTCCTACTCAGTACTGCTCTAGAGGTTGGCGAGGTAGCAATGGTCCTCCAGGAGAGTGTACCTTTTGAATTCATTTCTGTTTGATGAAAATCGTTGTTGGGGTCTGAGTAGACCCCACGTGGACTTCCGTGAAAACAAATTTTCGGCACATTCACACACATGTTTTGTCTTAATTTTCAATCGTTTGAGCATACATACGTAGTGGTTACTTAGTTCTCCTGTTTCTACCATGGAAAAAACTGGGATTGTGAATCAGTCGTTTTTTGTCCATACTAGTAGACAGTGAAGTGTAGTACGAAATCTTGCCTAACGATGACTCAGTGTCCGACGAGTTCTTTGTTGTGAAAACATAAAAAATACCAATCGCAATGTGACTGCAAACAATTGGTTCACGTCATAAGAATTAGCGGAGGAGCTCACTAAATGTAAACTCACTTTCGTAGGCACCATGCGAAAAGGCAATATGAAAAGGCAATTTTCGAAAAAGTTCTGTGTTGGCTGAAGTTCTGTATTTTATTGAAAAACAATGGGCCTACTTAGAGTTTATATGCCTAAAAAGTTGATAAAGTTTATATTTCGTTCTGATATAAATAAAAGACTTGAACGTTTTGCTTTTTATTCCTTTCTCCTGCGTTTTTGGTTTTCTTAGATGAGGAAATTCTTTGGCCCATTTAATTTCAGAGCTACAAGCTGCAACTTTGCTACCTTAGACACGATATTAGGAGCGTATCCTCGTAGACACCTCCAAATTGATTGCATGATGTTTTGACTCTTGTCCCATGCAACAATAGGGTGGCACAGCCAGAAATGTGAGTGGGGTCCTGGTGGACCCCACGTGGGCGACTATTATTCTAGCTCCCACGTGGTCGACGCAGGGTTAAGTAAGGCTGTAGGTGGGAATAAATGGAGAACGGCCTCAGCTCTGACTGCAGTGGATGCGTGGCTCTAGTGCTGCAAAAAGGTCTATTCAGCATGAACGATCAGTGGCTGCACCCAGGAATCTACCCCTTTATAGAGTGAGTCTATCTCTTTGGGAGTCACGAAAACCGGGGCGGACGTGAAACGCCACATCATTGATTTGTGGCAATCTCTCAGCCCTTATAGTTTTTACTGACGGCCTAAAACTTGTGACTGCACCAAATTTACAGGGCACATTATTATAGATCAATTAGTCGGGTATCTTCATAAATACGCTAACATCAGCAGTATGTGTGACCAAAGGAGGAACTGCTTCATCTGTCGCTTAAGCAGACATCGAAAGCTAGTGCTGCATCAACGCCTTTACGGCATGGGGAATCGATTGCAACACCTGAGGATACCATACTAATTTTTTTATTCACTTACATGTTTAAGAATTACGGGCGACCCTAGCTACACAGTTACAAGGTCGATGAACAGATTTGATGTACAACTGATCCTTAGTATTCCGTATAAGACAAATCACAAAACAAACATGTAAAAATAATGAAAAAATGAATAGATTAGACTAGAAAAAGCAATAACACTGGGTAAATGAACTGAGCCTAATGGCTATAAAAGACTGCATATGAACCAACTGATGATTTACTTTGTGAACCAAAAAACAAAAGTCAGTGTATGGCTACTGAGTCATTAGTTGGTTGGCTGATCAAGGAAACCGATGAAAGGGCCAATTCTTGGATAATTTGTTCCGGAAAATGGTACGGTAAACACAGAGATGCCGAGATACGAGAGACCCGAACACCAACTGTGTCCAAATATTTAGGATATTATTGTTTGGTGATTTATAGAAGAACATAACTAAAATCCACCGTGCTTCCACTTCTCTCAAGGGATATGATTTACCCCTTCAAGACGCATACACAGATGTTCAACGCTGTCTGAGGAAACCCTTAACCAGACATGTAGCATAAACCGTAACTCAACATAAGACATGTAGCATAGAGTTTGTTGATTCTCTCGATCCAGGTCATAGGTACCCTCGAACTAAATATGAAGCCGTTAGATGAAACAGAATTACGGTGCACACTGATCAAGCGTTGAGATCACGGATAACCAGCCAGAGCAACTCTCAGTCCTCCACCGCACACATCTAAAGCTGGCCACTGACGATTGTTCTAAGGAGTGGCGTTGCACCATTTGGAGTGTCAAAAAAAGTGTGAACATAGGAGGCCATTCGCGATCACTCCACTCCATTTATCTGGTGCGGTTCCATCAGGTGAAAGCACCGAGCCTGGACCTCCTAGACGTTCTTACGCCAATCCTTCTCATCCGATGGAGCACATAAACCGGGATGTGTCCCTGAATTTCGCTCCTCGAAGTTCCGCATTTGGGATAAATTCAGTACACGGTGCGTCCATCGTTCAATAGGGTTTTATTAGTCAAAGATCGCACAGTCAAATTTGCAAAACTCACTAAACTTCATCGTCAAACAAACCACAACATTAGATTTCTCAGATTAATATACATGCTAAAAATATCAGCAGGTTAACAACTATTTGAATTCGAATTTAAATTTCAATGCTAACTATTCGAGCGAGATAGCAGTAGAAAAAAATTGTTTGCAAATCCATTCTGCTTGACTTTTTTTTGTCCTCGACTCTTTTTCTATTCCAAAAATTAACTGAACCCCTCCCCCCTCCCACTGACAACTTTTCCCCATACCCACACAATAGCAGGATAATCTCTCAAACGATCGGGTCAAGTGCACGGACTTGGGGGAACAATAAATATAACGGAAAAAGGGAAACGATGGGACGAAGGGTTGTTGGGGGGATAAATATTGGAATTGAAGCAGAGGGCGAGGTGAGAGCGGAAGGCTGACTGCACATAGAGAGTGGAGTGGCTGCCGGCGGAAGGGCCGTTCTGTTGATATTTGCATCATCTTTTCACCGATATGAGCCGCGGGCCGTTGAAATATTCAGGCGGTTCGGATGATAGCAGGAAGCCGTCGGGAGGAGTAGGCCTGACGCAGGAGGGTGGGGAGGATATGGCTTGTTAGGCCGGGATAAGGCAATGAGGGGAAGATTTGAGGGCGAGCAGCGGCGGGGGCCGGAGTTTTGCGCCGGGACCGGAGAGTCTTGTGGAAAAAGCACGAAGGGCAGCCCCCTGACCCAAACATGAGTTGGAGCGATGAATAAAATAACTATTTCTGGAGTCTACGGCATGGGAGGCAAGTGGTATCTCGGTTGTGGAGGGGCGGGAGGGGGTCGGGTAGAGCGATGGGGAACGGGAGTGGAGTCGGGTAGTGCGGTGATGTGTAGGGGTGGGAGGGGGGTATGGGGTATCTACCGTCGCATCTGGATGGCCGGGGTGAAAATCCAGGCTGGCTTTTCCTGCCCCGCAGAAGCACAGTCTAACTAAAATACGAACATACAATTGATGCTGTACAGCTGACAAAATATACACCCTATGTGGTTTTTCCATCCACGCTCAAAGATAAATAAGTACTTGTTTCATGACAAAACAAGTTCCAGTCATGCAGCATAATTGTATGAGCGAATTTTCGTAAATTATCGTACTATATTATGTTACATTGTTTTGAAAATTGAAGACTGTGTGGAAAGAAATTGTTAAATACTAATTATATGGTCAAAAAACTCATTCTAAATAATAATGCTATTCAAAAAGAGATTTTGGATTTTTAACTTTCTTCGAATTTTTTCCCATCTTTAGAACATTTTAATGAAATTTATCTACATTTTTCAGAACGATTTTGTACTTTAATTTTCAAGTGTTTTATTACAATTTTAGCCATATTTTGCTATTTTTAGTGATTTTTTCTGCCATCCTCTTCAGGAACACATCAAACTCTCTATGGAGAACTCCCTCGCAAGACGTGACTAGGGGTGAAAATGAGCCCCTCAAGTCTTCAGCGGCCCTGTCATATTTCAGATGCTTTTCACGGGCTGCTCGTTCAGCAATATCCCCCCAGGACTGAGAAATGTAAGAAGCGGCGTCAGCATTTATGAATCTTACGTCGAAAAACGCCTGCCTCTCACGATCCCAGACCCCAGGTATTTGGATATCGGCAACAAGTCGTGGTGTTCCATCTACTGATTCTTGAATCACCGGTTCTGTTGCCACGCCAGACCATGCCAAGCTTGCCACTTTCGCACACTCATCTCTCAGCTGGTCATGTCCAAGTTTCACTAATCCCCCTTTCTTGCAGTTGAGCATGTGGTTCAGGTCACTGTCTCCTCCGCATCCATCGCAAGTATGTGGGAGATTTTCTGGCTCATGTCCATACCTTAGTGCCAATGCATCTCTAAATTGCAAGGGGGACAAGTCTTGGTTGTCTGAGATGCTTGGGAGCACAGTCAGCCACTGGGAGCAGTTTCCTCCCACAACTCTCTCTACAGCTCTCTTCTGTCTGGGAGCCAGTCTCCCGACTATATCTTGGCTTTTTGTGGCTTCTGCGTCTCTTCGAATATTTCTTTCCTCATTTGTTGTCTTTGCTACCCATTCCTGATTTTCCTGAATGTCGAGTCTAGTGCCCCTCCTGATCGCTTCGGTCATGCGTGTTGCCAATTTTCTTGAAATGCGATATGCATCATCTGCACTTTCTTTTGGATTTCTAATCGCTAGCCCTCCCAACCGAACTGGTAGTTCAAATAGTGCCATCTCTGTCTCTGTGGCATTTCGTCCTAGGATATTGGGGATCAAGTTTTTGCGAATAGCACTATTTAAATTGTGAAATCTTTCCGCAATTTTCGACCACTCTCTGTAAAAAATCCCATTCGCACTGCAAAGACTTGTTTAGAACCGTATAAGCTGCCTGAGGGCTCTTTTCTGCAGCTTTTGCTAGTTTGTCTGTGCAACATATCCATTCGTCTACTTTTGCCTTAGTGTATGCGATTTTGCCTTCTGTATTCCCAATAACTCCCCCCAGAAATCGTTTCGAGAAAGTAATTTTTATGTTCAAATCCTGAAATAGAGCATGTGCTTCATTCTCCATCCCAGGCTTTATTATTAAAAAGCTCTTGGAAGGTTCGGGGAAATAACCCCATTTGGGTCCCTCTTCTCGAAGTAAATCGAACCACTGTCTAATTCTGGGCAATGTGCTGTAGCACGACGAATCGTCTGCATACCATGTTTGTGTCCATTCTGGTTTCTTGAGTTTGCGTATCAGAATGAGTGTCCCTACTGTATACATGAACACCTTGGGTCGTGCCTTCTTCACTCACTAACGTTGACTCACTTTGCCTGAACACAATAAGTGGGAAAGCTCTGTATGAGTTGAAAAGAAAACGTGCGCACCTCGGCCAGAGTATTCGTGCGTTCCACAATGCTTGTAAGCGATGTAGCGTATTGAACGCGTTTGCTGCATCAACTAGTAGTAAGCCTTTGTCTTCATCGTCCTTAAACAACTCTGCTATTCCATGTATCGCTCCTTCAATACCTCCTCTTATCCCAGCGCATAGTTGGTCCGCCCCACAGGCTTCCTGGAGGTCTTCTTTTGTTAGAATTGCCACTGTTTTAGCACAAATTCTCTGAAGTACTTCACCTACTCCTATTGGTCGTATACCTGGATTTTTGTCTAATGCCACTCCTCTTCGAGCCCATATTGTTCTAATGTGGTTCCACTCGACGACTCCATTGGATATGCAACGGATAAGAGAGGCCACTGCTTCCCTAAGTCGGAACTTTGAGCTCCATACCTTAACAGGAAATTTCGCCACTGATCGGCGTCCACTCCACTAGGCCCTGCGCTTCCTTTCAATGTGTGAGCGATCTTCTCTACATGATTTCCTGAAACATCTAGATCGATCATAAAAGGCAGAGGGTCCTGATGTAGAAATGATTCTTCGGGAGGGAATACTTGTTTTGGGTGTTTGCTCTCCAGTATTTGTAGTACGGTACGTCCATCACTCTGTTGACATTCGGGCCGTAGGGCTCCTCCCCCACTCCTATCTGTGATCCACCGATTAGCGTCCCGTAACTTCCCTTGCAAGACTAGCCGTGTAAATATTCGAATTTTATGATCCGTTGATGAGTCTTTGGGCTTGAATTTTAGTTTTTTATCGCACCTCTCGGCCTCATGTAGCAGCTCATCATATTTTCCTTCAATCCACATATCCATCCGCTTTCCCAGGAGTCTTCTTATATCTGGACCGGCTACTATCCCCTTCTCACGTTGGAGCACTAACGAGCAAAATATTAGCATTTTTTCTGACGATATTTCTTTGTTGACAACAGCTTGTATTTCCTTCGTCAAAATTTCGACAAATCGTCTTCCAATGGCTCCGTGAGGCAGGGTGTACTGTTTTCCTTGGAACGTCACTGCCTTTCTCCATCTTAAAAACCAGATAGATTGTTCGTTACCTCCTGTTGAATTTATTAGGGAAGCTCCGAATCCTCGCCTGAACAGCTCTTGGATATAGTCGGGGATTCGAGAGTTTGCAACGTTTTCATTGGGTACATTTGAAATTGTTTCAGTGTTTAATAGATCTGAAACCCGCGGCAAGGGGTGATCTGGATGGGTCACTTGGATATGGTTGATTAACCACCGAAGGTTACCTCTTCTCTCGTAATTTCTTGAACAAAACGGGCATTTGACTCGATCTATAGCTACTCCACTTGTGTTGATAGACTCGTCCATCGTTGTCAACAAGTCTCCGTCGTGATCCGTCACTCTTCGTTACATCGATAACAACAATTTTCTAAAACTCAAAAAAATTTGCTCAAAAAGTGCTAGCCAAATCCTTTCATTCGGAAAGCTTGATTTTTTGGCGCAGGAGTGAAATTTGTATCTCTATCCTACGGAGAGTTATAGTCTGGAAGGACACACGCACGCATATATATATATATATATATATATACGCACGATATATATATATATATATGGCGCCTCGCCGGATCTTTTCTCTTTTCTACTGTGTAGAAAACGAGGATAATTTGCTATGCAATTCTTAGCCTGAATCAACTTAGTTTTGAAATACGTAAGGAGAGGGAAATTGGTAGCTTGAAATGTGAACATTTATCACATAAATCAAGCGCTTTCCAACGAGTGGCGAACGATTTTTGTGCGATGAAAACTGCGGAAGTTTCATTCTCCTAACAACGGCTGGGTTGTACGTGAAAAACACTGAAATTGTGACACAATCTATAGCAACTACTCAACTACTCGGTTGTACGTGAAAATCATCTTTAATTTCTTCCGGACGTTACATAAAAAATTATTGGGGGTCAGCCTAAGAATTGCATAGCAAGTAATATATATATATATGGGGCTTCTGACTACTTTGGATTGTACACTGGAGGTAGAAAATGACCATGGAGGTCCAATGACATTCGTACTCAGTAAGCTGTTTGAATTTCACTAAAATATCTGTAATTGTTCGGAAGAAAACTTCAAAACTACAGGTTTCGACTTGTTTTGAGTCGCTATGAATTACTCAATAGAGTTCATTTTTCTGGCAGTTCCATGAAGTCGGTCGTTAAAAACCTACCTGACGACACGCATTTTCACATTCGATGGAATAAACCAGTTAAAGCCACCCAGAGTTGGGAAAATTCAAAATTCCAAAAGAATTTTTAAAATACTGAATTCTCCGTGTTGTACAGAATTACCGCATGAGCAAATAGGTACTATACAATATAGGTACTCGCTAACTTTCAAACATGTGGTGCACGAGGTTTCTGTTTCTTGGTGATAGTCTACTATGGTAAAATCGACATTGAGATTATCGACAACAGTTGCCATTTCCAACAATTATTGTGCGTAAATCTTTATAATTGAGCACGTTTACATGTTTCATGTATAATTATACCTTTGTTCTTGGCTGTGATAGGTGCACATATCACTAACTATTGGTGCATATTTATGATGTATTAACATAAATAAATAGGATAAATTCAACCATATTTTCCTTCGTTATTTTCTTAATAGTGACTTGTTTTTGGTTTATTATTTTCAATAATGAACCTTTGTAATAAACCAAGAAAAAATGTAAATCTCCCCACCCCCCTCCGCAACGTTTACTAGTTTAGTTTCAAGATATCTTACAAAAAAAATATATATATAGTTTTACAATACAAAAGCAGCACAGTAGAGGCCAGAAATGGCGTGAAAGCGGGGAAACCCCCGAGTCGGTCTATACCTGTGACAATTTGAGAAAGAATGTCATTCTTAAAAGTTTTTGACTCGCTGAATCGATCTAGTTTATTCTCAAGCATCTAGAATTATTCATTTGTCGTGATTCTGAGAGTAATTTCTAATTGGAGTGATGCTAATAAAACAGAACATCACCAAATCCAACCAAAAGGGGTTCATTTGGACAATTTGGAGGTAATTGGGGTATTCATGCATTAAAATTCACTTTTAAAAAGTAAATATCAGTTTTCATTATTAAAAATTGAATGATACTCTTTCACATTTGATTGAGGAAATAAGCGCGTTTGGTTTCTTTGTTTATTGTGCAGTGTAATAAGATAATGTGAAAGGATGAACATCCTAATAAATCTGAAACTCATTTGGTTGAAACGAAACCTTATTCCAACTTTCGTTCCATTAACTGGATTTTTGTTTGAATCTCCTCGCACCTTACTAGAGTTGAGCTCTATTGCGTTGTAGACGGAGTACCGTAGACGGTTCTTAACGTTGATTATGGTTTCCGCGGACGTTTATTTTGGGACAGTAGATCATGCTGCCCCCTGAAATCCGGAACCCGGCTCGTGAGAGCATAAATCGGATTCTACATCGTAAAATAAGGTTGATCGATTTATACTACGAGTACATGGGACGAGAGTGTAGCGTAGGGAGTTTAGTATGTTGAAGGGTGAGGGCGGATGGTGGTTGTGATGTGGTAGAGCTGTTTATACATGGAGCTCCTGTTGTTAGCGATCGATGGCGCGGAAACTGAATTACATTACTCTGACGTGATAAAAGGAATTAGTCGTCACGTACACGTGTCCTTGAGGTAACCTGCTCAACATTCTCCAAGCCTTTCCAACTCCCGTTTTCCACACAGAAACTTTCCAGAGCTAACTAAATAATTTAAAATGTGTTGTTGGGGGTAGAGGAAGGTAACCGTGACTATATCCGCTATCCCTTCATACCGACATCGTAAATTATGTTGCAATAGTAAGTCTTTTGACTTCAGGACTGAATATGGTTAGTCGGGTTCAAAGTTCAAACTTTAATTCACGCGAAATGGTCATGTTTGTTCGTGTTCAAATAAGGATGGTTGTAATTTTGTAGATTGGTCAACGCCTCTCTCCTTAATGTATCTAAGATGATATCTGTAAATCAGAAAGCCTAGGACGCGGGATCTCTCTTTTGAGAATCCGAAGTGATCCTTCGTTACTCAAACTTCCTCTCATAACACATTTTAGAGTCTTTTAGAGTCAGATTTTTATCGGAGTTATCACTGTACTTTTATATTTAATGTCAATTTTCTTGGATGAATGACCCATGACCAGAGTTCAACTGAGCGAAATAAAAAAACATTCTATCGGCACCTGCCCTCAAATATATTACCACTGATGATTATTAGCTGGCCATACTGGAACATATATCTGTGACAGATATCATCTGCCAGATCTGGATCGACAGATGTGAGACCGGTCGTCGCGCCTTATTGGTAAAACGTTATTGGCAGACTTCTAGGTACAGATATTCGTCACCCGATCTCATCCACCCGTTAGTGGCAGTGAATCTGGTAGATTCAGCTCTGTCGCAGAAATTCATGTAGCAGATTCAAGTTATTCGTCGTGCCCCGAACATTTTCCTTTCTGGCAGATATTAAGCTTAGTCGTAATAACTTAGTAACTTGACGTCATGGAATTGGAGCATTTGCTTAACGAAAAACGCAGATTAGCAGCTCTTTCGGGAGGTACCTATGTTCATACTAGCCCATAAAATGTCACAACTAATGAAGCGAGCAACTTGGGTGGAATCGTGGGTTGTAGAGAGGAACAGTTATAATACGACAATTATATTATCGAATAATATTTTCAATTGTTACAATAAAAATCATGACAACTATGTATTACAATATAGGAAATTGTAATTCCTCCATGATCAGATAACCGCGATAATTTTAAAAAATGATCTTATCTGTAATATTGCATTATTATCATAATCATAGTTTATTCATTTTTTATTTTTGAATTTTCAACATCAAATTTTCTTCATGGATACCCATATTTAGGCACTCAAAATCGAATCCAAGAGTTAAAACCAGCCAATATCTCTCAAAAGGTTTGGCAAAAAAAAAAAAAAAAAAAAAAAAATCCGTACCATCTCCAAAAAACTAGGCATTTCATAAGAAAGGATGAGTTCATTGGACAACATTTTAAATGTTGAATGGCTAACGTAAAACACTGCAAATTTTTAGAAAAAGGTTCATCATTTCTGTATTGGATAGCCCTTTTACACGGAACCCCTGTATTTTATTATTGAACGAACTCTATTATATATTATATAAATATAACTTCTGCTCAATAAGCGTTGATACATATCGAGGAAAATTAAATTAAATTAAATTAAACACCTGCACTTAACTAGTCGTTCTGTATTTGACCGTACATTTAGTATTTAAGAGCTGAGATATACAACAAATCTAGATTTCGAAAACTCTTAAGGTAGGTACTGGTAATGTTTTATTGGGTCGGACTCATAGACATCATGCCAAAGAATCGAATGAAACCGCCAGGGACGCTGAACGTTCAACAGTTTGCTCTTCTTAAGACTTTGACAGGATAATATCATACTTTGGCAGGAGATGTGCCAGTACCATCATCACGTTCGATCAACCCTAAAGGATAAAACCTAAGGACTGAAATACTAAGTGCCATCCAGATTTCGGAAACTCTCGAGATGACAGTAATGTTATTTTGGGTTTCATTGACACACATCTTCCCAAAGAATGGAATGAAACCAACCGGGTTCATCCGTTTGATCTCCCTAAGGGCTAAAACACTACCATGAAAAAAGAACATATCGCACCTTGAGAGTGATACTGGTATAAGTCCAAAAACGTGAATTCTGGGAAATCGCATTTAAAGATTTTTTATGACTTTGTTGGCGTACTACAGACACACCATTCATATTTTCTCGGTTCTTTTTGGTCTGTGTCATGCATATACCATCTACCTATACTGCCCTACTTCTAATTAGCTTCTCCACCTTTCTGTTTTTGATTAACATAATTATAATTATAAAAATCTTATGATGTACCACTAACACGGTAAAACACAACAAACCTTGATTTTTTCCTTCGTACAATATTGGTACATCGCGAGCTAATCACCAGGTTGTCTCAGTACGACTACTAATCTTTTGGGCGAATAGTGGTGCATTGCAGAATATGTACCGGTACAACAGTGAAAAACACGAAGAGACTTGATATTCCTTGGTTCAATAGCGGTACTTCTTGAAATAGACCAGTATTTCTGTAAAAATAAAGGATAAATACCTGGTTTGTCGCATCGATAGTGATTTATGTCGGGATGAACCACTATTAACACCGAATTTTCCATCTTCTTTCGTTGACAGCTGGAACATGACTGACATACACCGACCTTTCCCCGACGCTAGATGAAGACTTTGATCAGAATCATACTGGTTTATCCTGCTCTCTACCGGTCACGTTTTGTCCTATGATTAAACCGATACTAGTCCCATGTAGAGCTCGTCAAAATGTACATAGTAGTATATATAACTCAAAACTGCCATTTTTGGACCTTAACCAGTATCACTCCCAGGGTGCGATATGAGTGAATCGCAACTGGTAGAACATGGTAATATCTCCTTAAAAACTACGACAACCGTATCAGCTAATATAATTCCAATCGAATTTTCACTTCACGAAATCCAGTTTATTATAACTGTTATAACCTATAGAAGGACTTGTGATGCGTAGGAGTTTGATTTATTTTATATAATTAATTTTCAGTAGGCAGGTCAGTTCGTGTTGAATAAAGAAAGACTCGTAAAGTGTACCTAGGTGTGTTATTTAATAATCTCTCCTTTGGAGGCGGTTACGCCCATGCAGATATGGTTGGATAATGTATAATAGATTTCGTTTAATAAATATATAAAGGTACTCCGTAGAAGGGATATCCAATATAGAAATACTTAACAAACATTTGTGTAATATTTCGCAGCATTTTTATTCAACTTTAGGATTTTACGCATCTTGAAGCGTAAACCAACTCATTTTGAGGGGGGATTTTTTTCTTGGTCGATTAAAAAGGTTCATTATTGAAAATAATAAACCGAAAATGGCAAAAACCGGCTTAGAATTTTTAAACTACCCATCATTATTATTATTATTATTATTAATTTTTTTTAAATGTTACTTATGAGCTAGAACGTAGTACAAAATTCAGCTTAAAACGTATTCAAGTTTCATTAAAATTTATAAAATGAGCAAATTTTGTTACGAATTCTAAATTCGGTTAACGTGGCAGAATATTATATAAAAAAATATGTAATTTTGCATACATGTGCTCGTGTGAGTCCAGCTAATAATTTAGCAAGAGTTTCTTATCAATAACGCTCGTTGGTATGGTCCACTCAATACTGACCACCAGAAGGGTCATTAGCGGCATTGAACCAGGTGTCTAAAGGGACACTGCAAGTGGCACGACTCGGGTGGGGGGGGGGGGGGGGTGTTGCCCTCCGTCACTAAACGGACAGCGATAGTGGACTCCGATGGCAAATCGGAGGGGGAAAAACATGGGGTACAGCAAGGACCATCGATTAGCCACTACACCAGATAAAAAACCTCAATATTAAATAATACAACTAAGACAAGATGTGGAATAGGTGAAATACATGTTACTATATGTAATTAGCCAAGTGAAATAAAACTATAACAACATGTACATAAACGTATCACAGCTAGCCCAGCAGCTCTTAGGTACAACAATAGGGACTGGGTCTTGTCTGGTCCAGATAAAACGTCAACCCACTGAGGGGGCCTATGAGGGTCTCGGAGGGCCATAAGGTCCGAGCAGTCCTCGAGGAAGTGGCGGTTGGACATATGTGACAATTGTACCGTGAATAGATTGTAAATCTCCCGCCACGTTTGAATTTGCGCGGTATGAGGTTGGCCTCTTCTACAACTTCCTCCCATAGTGGTACTCAGCAAGCGACAGCTCCACCATAATTATTCTGAGGACTTTTGTAATGTAATTAGTTCTCCGCAACCTGGTACCGTTTTTTTTTTTTTTTTTTTTTTTTTATATTATTTTTTAAATGAATGGAAATTATATTTAGTAGGTAAATGAAGGTAGTAGGTAAATTTTATTTTCCCAACACGTGGGGACTACTTTCTCACCTCAGAGCTGCTGCCGCCTACAGGACTCGCGACACAACTGCTCGTTTTTCTTTGTCTTTTTGGCTTGCGCGTGCTGCCGTACCGTCTCCCGAATTTTACCTTTTTATATAAAATCCTCCCGTAAATTTTAATGGTTTTTAACAACCAGTTTAGTTGCCGTAAAAGCAAGTCTCTCTTACCGTTGTCTCCACGATCTTCTAACTTCAGAGAACCTCGAGTTCTGGTGGAACAACTTCGCCTTTTGGCAGATCCATCGAAGTCATCAAGGACCAAGACTTTTGCCTGGTGGAAAACATTCTTCAGGGAAAATTCACCGCAACAGCGCCCTCGATAGTCTACTCTACATCGAAAATTCTACGAGTGGCGAATCAACTACCGCACCGTTTTAGGTATCTACCTACAAACTGGTTATCTCTCGGATTTGGAAGCCTGCCTTCGATCCTTCCCTTCTTCACCTTCAGTTCTTACCTACTGCCTAGTGTAACGTATAAAATAGAATATATAGTTGAGTATTTCCACGATCGTCGGATTTTAAGTAATCGTCGGAATTTAAGTAACCGTCGGAATTTAAGTAACCGTCAGAATTCAAGTAAGTGTCAGTGTTACACTTTACCACGAACTAGGAATTTTGTACCATACCTAGATAACTTCCCGAATCTAACTTCGTATCTTTACCGTATTACCACATTTATTATACCTGTGACATTCCGAACCCTGAGTATTTCCGATTTTCCTGTATATATATTTTTTGTGTAAACAAGCAAATTTATTTTCTTTCATTTTAGCGGAATAAAATTCGCTACCAACAAGATTTGAGAGTTCATGTTTAAATATTATATCCTTGGGTTCATCCCCACTCTTGAAGTTTAGTTTTATTTTGTCGCACAATGTTACTGGTTGTTTTACTCAATAATTCCTCTAGCATTGTCTGATATTATATTTAATTACTTCAGTGGTATAAGGAAAATGATTGCTACACATAATTAAGCCACTTTTATGTGTTTATTCAAGGAACTAATTATTAGTTGCTCCAAGAAGAATACTAATGGGATTCTAATGAAATCGAAATTAGTTATATTTAGATTAACACTTCAATTTAAAATGAGAGACACCGCAAGGAGTAAATCAATGAGGTGAGTCTGGATAGCAATTGAGTTAGGTATACGGGCATTGGGAATCAATAAATGATATATCTACGATTGCTAAAATGCAGACTAAAGGTGGTTTACCGTCCGGTTTTGAAGACTAGAGCACAATGAGATTCCCCCGGGTGGAGGCGACTCGATCTTGTGGGCGAGCGGTTCAGTGGTTAGGCTGCTATTCGTCACAGCTCCGACACGAACTGTTCGGAGTTGTTCACAGATCACTCCCACACCTCCCATACATAACATCTCGAGCTTTTGCGCTAAACAGATGTCTGTAAGTAAGACGAGTATGGCCAGTGGCGACCTGATTGGCCATTCAGTCCCTCCTTGGAAGTTGGGTTACGAAAGGTTCTACCGGGCACAAGTCCTTAAGGACACCACGCAGACCAGTGACCTCGCCCGCCATTGCTTGTGCCAGATGGAATTAGCTTTTGTTGCATGTAGGAGATTTTATACTCGATGCTTATAAGCAACATCTCAATATAGAGTCATCACCAATGACTCCCATCGGAAGAGCATCAGTACACCCATCGGAAGAGCATCAGTACACTCATTGCCATGAATACCAATATGGCCTTGGCGCAACATGATTTTCTCAAATTATTCTATATACTATATTATGTTAGATTGTTTTGAAAATTTAGCTCATTGGGTGAAGAGAAATTGTGAACTACCAATTTCATGGTGAAAAAAAAAAAATCGTACTAAATAATATACTTACCTATAGCGATTCAAATGAAATTTTGGATTTTTGAGATTTGTATGCAGTTTCTATCAATTTTGCGGCAAATAATAGAGAAATACGTTTTACATCATTTTTTATATCTTTGGTAAACTTCTTTTGGATAAAATTCGGCTAAAAAATAAAACTTTAAAATTTTTAGCAGTTTTAGCACATTTTTTGACATTTGACCAATATAATTTGCTCAAAGAATGATGGCCAGCGAACTCATCTTTCGTTTGGAAAGCTTGATTTTTCGCTCAAGAACGGAATTTTCATCTAAATCGTAAAGAGGAAACACACACACGCACGCACACGCACACGCACGCACACACACACGCACAGAAACGCACACACACACACACACACACACACACACACACACACACGCACACACATATTTCAAAATTTTGGAGCCATTGCAATAGCTTCATTTTCTACAAAAGTTCGCTGATAAAAAAAAAAAGAATATAAAATGGATTTGTATCAATAGGCTCATACCTCACTGCTCTGGTATAAATATTTCCACGCCGACCATTTCGACTTGAAAAAAAATAAATAAAATAAAATAAATAAATGAATAAAATCCCTTCATGCGTTATTGTTACTTTTTAGTTTACTAACGACAATAGGTGTACGCTTTGAATCATTGCTACTTTCATATAAGAATATTCATGATCATTGACCGACGAAATAACTCGTTCTTCTCCGAAACGGACATCCCCCTAATTATCGCAGTTAATAACACATATTTATCATGTCTGCTTTTCGACTCGTACTAATTAGGATTCGTTTGTATTGCAGGCTTTACCCAGTTGACTCTACTTTTAATGCCTAGATGTTCGAACGTTTAATCTCTCGTATTTGAGCCGAGAATCCATGCAAGATTTCTTGAAAAATCTGAGGGTAGAGATACATTTATATCTGATCCGTAGATTCAATCAGAAACGTTGTCATGAGAATTGGTCAATACGATTCCTGATGAACAAGCTGAATGCCGTAAGTGGTTATTTGCGTGTGATCATACCGGTGGACCGCATAGACGTCAAGTTTATGAAATAAATTGTTCTCCTTATATTTCGAGGAGGACTGATGTTTTTTCAACAGCTTCTCCAGTCAAAAGTAATATTTATAATGCACACTCAAGCCAATTGTTATTTTGCTCACAAAGTCCTCGAGAAAGGCTTAGCAAAGTTCACCGAGCAAATCGGCTTGGGGGAGGCCGCATGCTCCACTGGCCTCCTCGTCAGAGGCGCAGAATTATCAAATTCACCTTTCCGCCAGTGCGACGTTAGCCCGATCCTTTCCTTCACCATCCCACTCACGGAGTTGAAAGATTCCCATTAAACAGTTTGATGGAATAAATTCGCGTGACGATGTCTTGATAATGGATTGTCCCGCCGCGACACTCCGGATGGGTTTCAATGTCGATGATGTATACCCTAAGTGTGGTTTGACACGCGAGGCGCCCCCATGTGGAATCAGTGGAGAGTTTTCACCGTACCTACCTAATATCGACGAGCATCACATTATATTCACCTTGGGGAAAATGAAGGTGGACTCATTACTGAATTATATTTGTTTTGGGATGGTTATCTGATACGACCAGTCATAACCACTCACCAACGACCGAAACCATGGTTTTGTATCGTAATGATACGTTTAATAGGAGTTAGATAAAGACCTAAATGTATAATAGTCCGGGAGCCAGCGGCAAAAACTTAACCGAAAGAGTATAGAAGGTTTGAATATCTTAACACATACCTAGTTTTTTTACTTACTGATCAAGAAATTGATCATCTGGCAGTCAGCATACTGAGCATACTTATTTTGCATACTGAGTGGGGAAAAATAGTTGCAGACGCGCAAGTTGGCGCAAGAGCGCAGCCAGACGCTATCAAGTTCGCCAAAATTGCACTCGATTGACCCAGAAAGGTACCACTAGATATAATTACTGAACTGAGTATAAGAATGAAGTTTCACTAATATAAAGTATATTGCATCCTGGATGGAGAAAAAATATCGTCAGACAATCAAATTAATAGAGTGCAGCCAAACGCACAACAGTGCGCTAAAGTTGCACTCAAATGTCTCTGAAAAATACGACTGTATGACTACTGTATGATCACTGAGTGTTTTTGGATGCTTTTTCAGCTGGATGGCAAGCTACCTGGAGGGTCGCACTCTGATGGTGCGTTTGAGGGTTGTGATCTGAGTGACATTCCTTGCGTCGTCCGGAGTCCCCCATGGGTCCCATATTGGCCCTCGCTCTTTCTTTTGGTCATTACCACCGTGTGCACAGCCCTCCCATAACTTCAAATTCCTTCTCTTCGCATATGATTTGAAAAATTTCCGACTTATGAAGTCCCAGGCTGATTGCCAGATTCTCCAACATGCATTGACTGCTCTTGATGGGTGGTGTTCATCCTGTAATTTTGCCCATAATTATTCGAAGTGTTCAGTAATGACGTTTCATCGCTATACTGTTCCATTTATTCAAGACTACACGATTGGAGCCTCATTGCTTGGACGAGTGTCATCAGTTCGGGATCCAGCTTACCTTTGCTGGTCACATTTCTTTTGCCTCGAGCAGGGCGATGCGTGTGCAGGGTTTCATCGAGCGCAATACTAGGGAGTTGAACAACGTGCCGCAATACTAGGGAGTTGAATAGGCTGTCCTTCACTCCTTCCACAGTTGATGCTTCTTGTGCCCCATTCAACTTATTGCTTAGATGACTTGTTTTAGATCCCATTTACATTTACAACCGCCCGTTAGCCACATAGCCAAGAGAAGCCAATTATATATTGAGCCAGTGCCCTGAAGTTTACTTTTTTTAAATCTCCGTGTCAATTTTACGATAAAAAATTGTGCATCTTATTACGCCATAACCTAGTTAACCTAGATAACCTAGTTAATAATTTTGAATCATGTCCCCGAATCATCTATGCCATGTTCCTTCCTTCATATTTCACTTATATCTACGTACACCCTATTTTATAAACTTTCACTGTTAATCTACCTTCTCTTTTTTGTCGAGCGATTTATTTTTATTTTTCTGTATATTATATTATTTCATTAATTATATGTAACTATTTCAATTACATGTATTGAGCTTGCCCGTTTCGTAAAATAAATAAATAAAAATAACTATCTACTATTTTCCGTATATGAAAGTTTCACTAATAAATATCATGTTGCAACTTGAATGGAGAAAAAATGGTGCTGGAAGATCAGATTGGTGCTGGAGTGCAACAAAATGCATCAAAAGACACCAAAATTACGTACACCTTATTCGGAGATGTACGGTTAAATTATTGCTGGACTGAGTATAAAAATGAAAGTTACACTTACCAAATGTATATTTCAGCCTAATTAGAGGGATAGTGCCAAACGATCACATTTGTGCTAGAATGTAGCCAGACTCACGGTAGTGCTCTAAAATTACGCTAAACTGAACCAGCAAACATGAAGAAGACGGATTTAATGAATAATACGGTATTTTTCCATGATACTTCCTGTTTATTTATTTATATCAATTTGAAATAGATATGGACATATAATTTTGCAATATTTCCTGATTTTATGACGAATAAATAAATATTAGGTGGAATGTTGGAACCTAAACACTGCATATATCATTTTCGCATCAAATAATAACCTTTCATCCAATGATCAGTCACTTTCTTCACGTCGTCAATATTTATTTTTCGTTATTGTGAAGAAACTATCTGCAGAACAGAATAGAGACTAACAAATTCAGTATCTGGATTAACCTTATGTAATAACTGCTAGCAGAATTGATAACTGGTAATAATTTGGTACTTGTGGATCCGTGACAATGAAATAGTGAAACAACGTTACGAAGACCACTAGAAGATGAAATTTTATCAAAACTTGAAAATAAAGAATACTGCGGGTAGGTTCATTGCAACTTACATGAAACTGATTAACGTGATACTTTTATCCATATACACAGTGCAGTAGTCACATACTCGTATCTTTCCAGTTACCACGAACTGAATCACTCGCGACGAAATTGTGAAAATCGATTTCAACAAAGACAATGTAAGTTAATGAAGACCGATGTCCGTTTCCACGAGAATAAATAGTTAAAATTTTAAATTGATTTCGATGGTTAGGTCATCAGCATTAACAAACCATGATATAATAACAAGTACCTACCTACGTAACTTCCAAAACGGAAATAGAGGATAAGTGAACATGGAGTGCTATACGGAAAATCATTACGTTCTTCATTTATTCCTGTTCATTTTAGAGAAATTTTGGCGCATTCCAGCACCTATCAGGTCGTCTGGTGCAATGTTTCCTCTACTAATTACCTTTGGCGCAATTCTTTGGGGCTTCTGGGGGCTTTCTGACGCCAACTCGATTCTCTGGCGATATTTATCTCAGTATTCTTATACGCGTTTCTATTCCTTTAAATTGACTGCAACTTTAACACACTTTGATGCGTCTGGCTGAGTAATCAAGCCAGCCTGATCGTCTAGCACTATTCTTTTTCAAATCTAACGATACTGTGTACTTTTTATTAGTGGAACTTCCATTCATATACCATACAGGTTAAATGTAGAATTTTTGACGCACTTTCATGCATTAGTCTGCGCTCTGGCGTCAACGGTTGTCTAGACATATTTCCCCTAATATCAAGATGCAATATGCTTTTTATTGTTTTAACTTTAAGTTATACCTATAACAGTATACCTACTCAGTACAATAGTCATATACTCGTATCTTTCCGTTTTAATTGATCTCCATGTCGAAACAGACGGTGCGTCTCGATAGGCTCTCGCTCCAACACGATCGCCCGGCGCTTTTTTTTCCCCAACTTACTATACAATATAATTTTTATTAGTGAAAATTCAATCCATATACCCTTCCAGTTTAGTTTAGCACAGTTTTGACATTCACTGGTGCGTCTGGGTGCACTCTAGAACCAACTTGATCGTCTAGCAATACTTATTTCTTCCTCTGTTGCGGATTCAATATATTTTTCATTAGTGGAACTTCTTTCAGTATATACTCAGTACAGTATTCATACAGTCCTACGTATCTATCTGAGACGATTGAGTGAAACTTTAACGCACTTTGGTACGTCTGGCTGAATTCCTGCGCCAACCTGCGAGTCTAGCCCTATTTTTCTCAACTAACGATGCAATACAAATGTGATTAGTGAACATTTCATCCATATACCCTCAGAATAATTTTTACATCATTTTTGGCATACTCTGGTGCGTCTGGGTGCGATCTATCACCAATTTGATAGTCTGGCAATATTTTTTCTCCATTAAATATGCAATATGATATTCATTAGTGAAACTACCTTCCGTATACACAAATAATTAGTCATATATTCATACATTTCCGCTTAATTTGAGTATAATTTTGAAGCACTTCTGTGTATTTGGCTGCATTCCAGCACCTATTTGATCGTCTGGTACAATATTTCCTCCCCAAGTTAACTTTAACACAATATTGACTATGTTTTTTGTGTCGCCTAAGTGATCTTGTGGCGATATTTATACGCGATTCAGAATGCAACGTATTTAATATTTATTAGTGAAACATCCGTCCGTATACTCAATACACTAGTCATACAGTCGTATCTTTCCGCGTAAATATATTGCAAATTTGACGCATTTTGGTGAGGCTCATCGCTCTCTTGCATCAACTTGATTGTCATCACTATGTTTTCACAACTCCCGATACAATGTACTTTGGGCAAATGAAAATTCCATCGATATACCCCTCCGCAGTTAAGTGTAGCACGATTTTGACGCACTCTGGTGCGTTTGGGTGCAGTATAGCACAAATTCGTTCATCTGGCGATATTTTTCCTCCATTCAGGATGTAATCTACTTTTGATTAGTGAAACTTCCATCCATATACCCTTCCAGTTAAGTTTAGCTCAATTTTTTACGGAGTTTTGGATCACTCGTACGTCAACCTGCGCTTCTGGCATTATTATTCCCCCACTCAGGATGCAAAATACTATTGATTAGTGAAACTTCCATCTCTGCACCCTTTCGGTTAAGATTAGTGCAAGTTTTGGCGCATTTTGGTGCGCCACCATGAGGCTATGCGCCATATACAGACTGCCAGACGATCAATTTCGTTATCAGTAAGTAAACAACTATATTACAAAATATCAAAACCTTCTATACCCTACCGGTTAGGTTTTTGGCGCTGGCTCTTGGACTATAATAACCATAAAAGTAATAGCGCACTAATGATTCAACTAATGTTAAATTACTGGAAATTTCCATGTTGGTAATCTGGTTAAAGCCAGCGTGATAACCATCTACTCCCAGTTCAAGTATTGCTGTACAACAAGCAGAAACACATCAAATGAATCTCAGTGAGTTGATGGCAATACATCGTAGCCCCGAATCAGCCGTGCAGTACCGCCTTGAGGGAGGTTTGATATAGTGATTATTATCTCACTCAATCAAATATCGAGTACAGCTTGCTCCATATCAATTCATTGCGTCTAGATATACCTATCACATATTTCTGTTGCATGATTCCGTAAAATTTTATATCACTCTTAAGTAACTTGAGTTATTGTTTGTTACTGATGATGGCCTAACCGTCGAAATCGATTTAAAATTGTAACTCTTTATTTTTCGTGACATAGTTTTTTTTTTTTTTCAACAACACAGACAATACAAAGTTTTTTCAATAACTTACGTTTCGAAATGGGTTTCCACAACTTCCTCGCATTAGTTCGTTCGAAGTAAAACTACCAAGTGGTCTTTCAACCTGCCATGAAGTAATATGTTAATTTTTGCATAGGTACTTTTTTTCGGAAATTAATCTCTCTCTCTCTCTCTCTCTCGCTCTCTCCCGCTCTCTCGCTCTTTTCTCACTCCCTGTTTCCTTCTCCCTCACTTGGAACTATTTAGTCGAGATTGCATTGCCATCACATCGTGAAATACTGTGTTCTGCAGAGAATCGGTATATTATATTCGTTCATGATCACAATAAAACTGAATCAGACATTTTTTTAATCTCAATTACACTATATTAATTATAATACCGGAACCCCCTGAGGCCAAGCGTTGAATGTAACTCATTGGCTGAAGCTTTCCATGGAGGCTGTGAAGAGCTTCAGCCTTAGCCCTCTCTGTCTCTGTGGTATCTCCACTTAATTGAATTTCAGACGAGCTGTGAGGAGCTGGATATTTGCCAAACACTAGGGCCATCAACTTCAGGCGTTTACCTTCTCAACTTCTACAGAAGAACAATAGTGTAAATTCGTTTCATCCTTTTCAGAAGAGTCTCGCAGCTTGAGCGTGCGTAGAAAGACAGCTTAGCACGTGTCAATTGAGAATGTAAAATGTAACATCACACTGACATGATTGGGAGCCAAAAAAAAAAAAAAAAAACTCAATTTTTCCTTCGCTATAATTTAAACTTTGAACTAGATCAAAAATGTTCACACACCTAACTACATCATGTGGAATGAATAATCATACATCCTAAAACGGTACCTACAGAAATTCAAACTTTTGGGATAGGTTTACTTTAAAAAAAAAGAAAAGAAGTAATGATCAAATGTCAAGTGTTAAGTAGAGGTACTGGAAATAAGTGCTTTGAATAACTACACAATTGTATATTTTAGTATTTGGTAACCTATCGGCGCAGATCACTGGGTTATCCCAATGTTGTCCCATAAAAATAAGGTGGCCAGCAGAAGAAGTCATCATTATTGATATCTGATTACAAAATTTCAGTTTAGAAAAAACAAACCAATGCTGGAAACCGAAAACAAGCGCAATGCCCTCTGAGCAATGAGCCAATCCTATTTCTACCAATACTATGCATGTGTATAAGACGAGTTAGGTACGCCTGGTGATGTACGTAATCCATACTTGCAACCTAATATCACTTCCTTTGAGCAACCTCAAACATAGTTTCGTTCCTTCAACAATTCGCTTTAATTATGACCCACTTCGCTGTTGTTCAACATCCAAGAATCCAGCATCTGTTCAGTTCCTGACTTTGATGTGCCACGCCCAATCGATTTTCTGTTGAAACCTGAATTTCACTCTGAAAGTATTAACTCGGTTTCATAATTTCATCTCTCGCAAACCAGATGCCATTTCCACTTGTTTTGGAGGTTCGCTTGTAGGTGAAACCCATGTCAATTTTAATTTGGCTGATTGCCCTCTTTCTTCCTCGTTATTACCACCCTTGCATCAAACTCTTCTAATTGCCTTGCTTCAAAGTACGGCACCAACTATATGCGAAGTTGACTGACCTAATCCAAAATTTTTGAATTTAATTTGCGTGATCCCCATTCCCCTCAGCAATGTGGTTATTTTGCAACCTGACGACCCAATAACGACGAATGATCAATAATGACGTTCTGTTTTGCCTTATAAAATTTGACCTGAATGTATTAAGAGAAAAATATGCTTCACAAAAATTCTCGCCATTCAATGCATAATTTTAATGTACTTTGGAACGTTCTTTGTAGTTTAAGTCTACCTAGCACCTACTATTACACATCATTCCATATCGCGTCGTTTTACTTTTAAACTCTTCATTGGAACACAACAATACCAATTGTGTAATTTGACACCGAGATATTGGCACGATTTAAATTGTAGTTAGTAAATTATAAATCTCCACAACGAAAATATGCATTTTGAAAATCATGGAGGTCAAATGTCCATTCTAGACCATGAATGAAGTGTAAAAAAAAAAAAAAAAAAAAAAAAAAAAAATTGGTAAGAAATGCATGCGTTACAGAGACATCCGTAAGTCTGGGATGTAAATATATCGGTATTAAATCGTTCCCCGCCTCCACCATTACTATACAATTAGAGTATACTGAGCTGTTTCACTGGAATACCAATACTTCGAGCAAAATAGTAAAGTAGTAGAACAGGAAAGAATCACGAGAATCTGTTAAGAACTATGTAAATAGTACAATTCCTTCCCCCTTCATCATTACCCCGCAACATCAATATGCTATCATCAAAGCACACACGGTACAAATGGTATAACCTGCAGCTACACTCGTGGCGGGACGGAATACGGAATTTTCCGAACATTTTATTATCGCGGTAAATGGATTCAAGACCACCAACAGCGCACAGTGTTTATAACTTACTGGATTTTTGACCGCTGTAATTATAACTTTAAATAACGTCACATTACATATATCAACCTCACAAAGTTTATTTTTTCGGTTCATGTAGTGACACAATAACAACCAACATTCTCGTATTAACCCCTATTGGTATTGATATTATTATTGTTGCAAACATGATCTGTCAGCTGTTGATATTATCAATACTGCAACATAATGACATTTGTGGAGGAATTTGTTCATGAAAACACCGATTGAGCGCTTGTATTCTGTTTTCTTTTTTTTTTTTCTTTTTTTTTGTCATACGAATTCATTGAATATTTACTCTGTATTATGTTCATAGACTCTTAATGTATTTATTCACTAATTCATAAATCAGTTTTGGTGGACTATGATAAATTGTGAATGGACAATTCGCTAGTTTCAGGGATCGTGGCGGTACCTGCCTTTGGCACCCGTTTGCCCCCCCCCCCCCCTCCCCCCATTTCATTCCACGTCTAATCGTTTGATTGCTCGAAGATTTTCAACAGTTTTAACCAACATTTGAATTCATTTTAGTGAAAAGTGGATCCATTCAAACTATATCCCCGTATTCCTGTGACATTTTATTGATATTTGAGAGGTGGTTCCTGAAGGTATTCATCATTTCTACCGCATCATTATTGCACATGTACTTATGGTTATGGAACGGGCAACATTTGATTGATGACTACAACCTTTACAACCATCGGCAATATTATACACTGCTGTTTAATCCATCTGCGGAATATTGATTATTTCGCAGATGGCAAGGTAAATGGACATCCCCTCTTCAACATTCTCTTGCATCCCAATTTCGTAACCCTGCGTCATCTATCTGTACCTTTGTCTTTTGAACCTATATAATGAAAACTGATCATGATCAAACTAACCTCTCGTTGCTTAGGTAAATAAATAGAATTTACTTCTGGTAAAGATCAATAATGGTAACTTGTAACTCCCAGATATTAATAAGATCATTCAACGTTTCGAGAAATCTGTATTACGATGTAATAATGATGCGCCGTGGTACTTCCGAAATGAGGCACTCCGACGTGAACTTAAAGTTGACAGTGTAGATGAGGTGATCAAAAAGCAAGCAACGGCTCATCTTGCCAGACTAAAAGATCATGTGAATGAGGAAGCTGTAAAGCTCCTGGATGTGCAAGATCTAACTCGACGCCTTAATCGTTTGAAACCGCATGGGCTTCTGTAGGAAGTGAATGTGATATGTTCGAGAGATAAAGGACAAAGTTATGCATCTTAGGTCCTGAATAGTGTATTGTTGTAATATAAGTCAGATTTATATTGTTAATGAGATTACTCGGTGCAATAAAAGCTTTAAAAAAAAAAAAAAAAAAGTCACCAACAACCAAGTCGATATATATATATATATATATATATATATTTCAAATAATATTTGATCTGCGGAAATATAAACACAATATTGACATTATTGCGTATCACCTGCCTGTCAACCAAGTTGTAGCACTGAGCCAAATAAATACAGGATATATCTTTATGACGCCCTCTTGTGAAATAATTTGTAATTTATATTTGTTTCTGGATAAGACAATCATCAAAAACCCCTGATGAATCAGGATGACAGTCGTATTATCTTATATTTTCGCAATTAGCGAACGGGTAACAAATTTTCTGACCAACTTTATTTACAACAGAATGATTGCGATCGAGCAATTCCTGATAAAGAGAGAGGTAGGTTGAGTGATTTGCTGAATACATATGTATAAATAAGTGTGATCGATCCAATTCTTGTATATGAAATTCATTAGTAATGTTGTTTTACCATAGTTACTGGAACCAATTATGATCGCCCTCATGATATCAGGAAAATTGTTCTTCTACGGTCGTGAGCCAAAAGGAGTAACAACGTACTCGTTTTTTGTCTTTTGTGATTCTTTCATAGTAGCTTTGAGTTTAGTATATTCTTATGTATTGTGAGCTGAAAAATAAATTTGAGAAAAATAATAATTTTAATAATTAATGATAATTTTTTCTCGATGCTTCTGGTCAAGAACGGGTGATATTACGTAGGGAAGGGAGGCGTTTTTTTCTGTTGGAAATTCTTACAAACAAATTAAATCTTATAAAACTATGTGGAACCACGAAAAGTTTATTAGGGGATGTTGCTCGCTTCGCTCGCAAGGTATACCTGTATATGTGTAGGACAAAGTCCGTATTTATTGTGTTGAAATGGCTCTCGCTTCGCTCGCAAGGTAGGTACCTATGTATACCTGCTCGCCTCGCAAGGTATTGCGTAGAAGTGCAAATGGGAACCCCCCTGTGAGGGTTCCTTCTGGTAAGCAACGTTGTGAAACGGGCGGCCCGGGTCGATTAAAAATGTCATATTAAACGGTTCCCCTCGCTTCCGCTGGCAATTCGACCGAGTTCTCGTCACTTTTTTCGATATCCGATTTCGGATTCAGATTCGGCGGACCCAAAGCTGTATTTCGCCCGCGAAAACCGTTCCGAAAAACGTACCTTTATGGGGTATATTTTAATCGGAAAAACGTAGTTTTTGTCGGACTTTTCGAGAAAACGGGTCCATACTTTCGCATTTTTTTTGACGCATTTCCCGATAGTTTTTTCGCGATCCGATCGCGCCGTCGTCTTCCTCGTAGGAAAACCTACGAAACCGTATTTTTCTGGAATTTTCGACGGCCGTTTAGAGGGGTAGGGGAAGTCGAAAAAGCGCGCATTAAACCAAGCTTCCACCCCCCTCCCGCCATACAGCCCATGGTTCGGGTGGGATTAGAAAATTTTAAATTCGCTTAATACACCCTATCGGAAAATCCCAAGAAGATCCCCCCACTCGTAGACTTCCGCCACTCAGCCGTTTGGCCGGGCAGAGACACGACAAACAAACAGACAGACAGACGGAGTTTCATTCTTATAAATAACTAGCCGCTCCGGCTCGCTACGCTCGCCTCCACGTCCAGCCGGGGGGCAAGCCCCCCGGACCCCCCATTAAGTTGCTCGCTTCGCTCGCAACGTGTGGCGTGTAGGGAATATTGCTCACTTCGCTCGCAAAGTCTGGCATGTAGGATATGTTGCTCGCTTCGCTCGCAAAGTCTGGCATGTAGAAAATGTTGCTCGCTTCGCTCGCAAAGTATGGCATTTAGGGAATTTTACTCGCTGTGCTCGCAAACGGTAGATCCCTAAGGGTAGGTTTAACTTCTGTAGGCAATCCTGCGTTCGAACCTTTCCGTGTCGCTGTGGTACATGTCCCAGGAAAACCTACGAAACCCGTATTTTTCCGGAATTGTCAACGGGTTTTAAATTCGCTTATACACCCTATCGGAAAATCCCAAAAAGATCGCCCCACTCGTAGATCCGGCCCACTCAGCCGTTTGGCCGTGCATAGACACGACAGAGCGACAGAGCGACAGACGCAGTTTCATTCTTATTAATAACTAGACGGTCCAGGGGATCCCTAAGGGTAGGTTTAACGTGTGTAGGGGATGTTGCTCGCTTCGCTCGCAAATGGTAGATCCCTAAGGGAAGGTTTTACTTCTGTAGGGGATGCTGCTCGCTTCGCTCGCTTGAAGAAGTTATACTGCCCACCCAACTTGGCAGACGTTTTTTTCTGGGGGGGGGGGGGGGGGACTTGCGATCCGATCGCGCCGTCGTCTTCCTCGTTCAAAAACCTACGAAACCGGTTTAGCGAAATCACAGACGACCTTTTTCATTTTAGTTTAGAGTTTACCAAAATTCTTATGTACTGTCAGTAGAAAAACATAGGTAATAATAATGATTTTTATAAAATTAAAACGTTGTTTTTAGAATTTCCGATCGGTAAAATGAGCCGATAATCTATTCACCATCCAACGCTTTTAATTTGTTAGTGAAGGGTTTGGTGTAAACGATCTCATCAACAATCAAAATTTCTTTCGTCCAGGTACTACCATATTTATTGCCAAATGTTTTCTTCTCCTTAGGTATTCTCGCATGATCTCCTACTAGAATATCAGTCCGAATCACTAAGAATTGTTGGTAGCCTAGTAACTTCAAAATGGTATTTTCATTGTATTTACCAACGTAACAACGTGCATACTTTACACTTTGCCATCTTTCTCCAAGAACTATTCAATGCTTCAACCGTCGATGAATTAACATAATCAGTTTTTTCTTGCATTTGAGAAAATAAAGTCGCTCCGTCATTTTTCGATTAATTTCAAGTATACAATAATATCTGCTCCTGAAAAATCGAGTTCGACCCCTGACTCGTTCTCAAGTTCCAATTCTATTTTATTAATGGATCTCACGCCCTTATTAATGGAAATGTAATTGATTTAATTTGGTTGTTCTGTATTTAATGAACCAAAACGAATCTTTTCCGTTTTAGGGCAGAACGGGTGTAGTATATCCTCTTCTTTGTAAGTATTAGAATTGGTGTAGTGATTGCTGGTTTTACTAGGTTGCAATGGATTTCTATCACTTTGAAAGGATTCAATCTGTGACATGATTCAGCCGTCTAATAAGTACGTTTCTTGAAATAACTCGGCGCGGACGACTTTGATCGAGAAAACCCTAGCAAATAACCAAGACTCAATAAATCTACGTCAGCGGGCATTTTCATTTCAATTTTACCAGTCGTTCCATTCATACGAAGACGATACGAATCCTAATCAATATCAATCCCAGGAAGAGTTTCATAATTTGTCTCAATGAAGTCCAAAAACAAATGCTCAAAATTATTCACTTTATAATTCCCTCTACCTATGTATAATGTTTGACGATCGTCATCCTCACCAGTTTCAGGTTCGTAGTTGTGAAAGTAAACTTGAAGAGGTTCAGGAACATTTAGAAAGTAATTTCAACCATAAAATCTCGTCAAACCTGGTAAATAGTCCTTATTTTCATCTAGATGAATGAGTTGTTCCAATTGCAACCTCAAATTCAAACCGCTGCTGTTTATTTTGAAGAGCGTCATTGGGACCTGTAAAATGCAAGAACATTTTTTTTTTCTTTTTGTACATAGACCCTCTTTGCACATCCACGCTTCACTTACTCGGTAACCCGATTTAGCAGCGAGCGTTTAGTGGGTGGGGAGAAGGGGTAGGAGAGGTTGATGACAGACAGGTTAAAAAGCAGGACAAATCGACCATTTTCACTTTGCCTCGACTGCATATCGTCTCCAAACAGAAAAAATTCCGAATAAAAATGGATTTGACCTTTCCAATCAAGTAGCTCTGTGGGGTCAGCTCAGCGGCAGTCAATACTGTTGAGGACGTTCAGTAGGACCGGAAATGTCACCACCTCCTACGCAGTCCTCTACTTGCGTAGTGCATATTCATGTTACAAGAGAAGGCCATTCTGATTGCTATACAGCTGCCACGAAGGAGTCATATCATTCACAGAATTCGGGTGCTCCCCCAGCCTTCTTTCAACTATACGAGAGCTTTCCTCAGTAAAGCCCGTCAACACCAGTGAGAGAGTACCAGTTCGGAGTTAAGATCTGGAGGTCGTATCCAGGTATCAATTACGAAATTGCGTTGATTCATCAAGGAAGACCGTGGTTGAAAGATGGCCCGTTGGACTTCAATATTCAACCATAAGATCTCAGGTACGAATCCCTTTAGGCGCAACAACTTTTTTGTATCTGGACAATTTGTCTTCTACGTCAATGTACTCGTAGTTATATATAGATATGGTTCCTGACTTCTGCTTGCTTGGAAGGGCTAAATAATACAGAAATTATGCATAATATAGAAATAATAAATATTTTGCAGCGTTTTGTTGACGATTTCTAATCAACATGTTTCTTAATCTTATTCTGATTCCAATATTTTGAGCTCCTGACGGCGAACTTCTCCGTCCAGCTACCAACTGGAAAATTTGTAGTTGTTCATTTGGGGTCAAAAGGAACCTGAAAAACGTCTAAGGCGCAAGACGTTTTGAAATAAAAGGATTTTTTCCGCCACCCTCTTCTGCAATGTAGACTTAGGTTTTTTTGAAACAACAGTCATCCATATGGGTGTGATCTGCGTGGTATAATAAACCTTTGTGTAATAATTAGCAGAGTTTTAGCGAGTTTTCGTAGAAAATGAAGCTATTGCAACGGCTCCAAAACTTTCCCGAAGTTTGCGTTTTTTTCATATAATATACATAAATGTCATTCCACACGATAACTCTCCTTACGATTGAGATAAAAACTTTGTTCTCGCTCCAAAAATATAGCTTTCTCTATGGAAGGATGTGTTTGTTGGCCAGCACATGAGTACATTGAATCGGTGGAATTTCGAAAAATGTGCTAAAAAAATCACCAAAATTGGCTATGAACGGATAAAAATCGTTACATTTAAACTTTCTAGCAGAACAGTAGTCAAAAGAAGTTAATCAAGAATGAACTAGGATATTAATAAATTTATTCACAAAATTATACTGAAAATTTATTTCAATGTCATTGATCTTTGTTGGTGAATCGATTTAAAAAAAAAAGTCCAAAACAGCTAAAAATCCAAAATCCTTTTCGAATCACAGAACATTATCTAGGAAGAGTTTTTTTACCATCAAATTAGTAGTTAACAGTTTCAATTCATATAAATTTCAAAGTAATTTAACATACGAAAATTCGATCATTCGATCATGCTGCGTGACTGTCAGTTCTTATTTATAGTAGGGTGAAGTGTTATTTTTTATTTTCTCCGATTGGTAGATTACGAAGTTTCATTATTGGAAATGACGTACGAAAATATGGGTTTCCTTTTGAGAATATGAAGTTAGTTCGAATTTGCGTTCGTTTCGCTCGTAACGGGTTCAACAGAAAATATAATGGGAGGTAGGTAAAACTTGAAATTTTGTTTCAAAACGTTCCAGTCATGCAGTATCTTATGAGCGAATTTTCGTAAAAGGTCGTAATAGGACTTCGTTGGGCATTGCTTTGAAATTTGAGCATTTAGAATGCAATGAGTACAATTGGGTTAACTACCAATTTTACGGAAAAAACAGGTACCAATAATATTCTGCGATTTAAAATTGAAAAAAAAAAAAAAAATTTTGGCTAAATCTCTGCTAATAATCATGCATTCAACAATTTTTATTCGTTTTTAGGCATTTCTGTTGATTTTCAAGCACTTTTTCGAAATTTGAGCAATTTAATGTGCTCTAGAAGTGCTGGCCAACGATTTTATATTTTCATTGGTAAAGCTCGATTTTTTGGCGCATGATCGAAATTTTTATCTCAAACCCCAAGGAGCGTTTGAGATTACGTCTGGAATTACATTTATAAAATCATAAATACACCTATGAAAAAGTAACTCAGTCATGCAGCATGATGTATTGAGTGAGTTTCAAAGAAAAGTTGTGGATTACACTAAATTAGGCACTTAAATTCATATCATCGTGGCCAACCATGAGCAAAATAAAACTGAGGGAACAGCCGTGTGGAGATATCGCACAGAAAATGTGAGAACACGCCGCCGAACTCAAAAATGTGGTTAATTATGGGAATTTTTCACCTAAAAATCGATTTTCCTCACTTAATCATGAATCTTGGGGATCTGAGAGTGGTCGCAATTGTCTAAAATACTTCGACTATGACACCTTATATGCCTTATTGTCACAAAACCGTTTTTTTCAGCCTTTTCGGGCCACTAAATTGTAATCTTGAGCCTGAAATTCCAGAGTGATTTGACTGACCAACAAACTCAATCTGTCTTTAGCCAAGACGGATTTTTGCGCGTTGAAACTATTTTTTGACGTAGTTTTTTAAGGGAGTTATCGCCTAAATAACGTTCGATGTATAATATATGCGGCCGTTAAAATCTAGGATTGAGACCTTGATGTAAGAAATAGATTCGTAAGGGGTCCCCGCCGCTTCTCTCCCACATTTAACATTTTAAAATCATCTAAATAGCTAATTATTTCTTTAAAAATTCGCTAAAACGTTATACTATTGGATTCGTTTCAAAATGCCTCAAAACGGATTTCAATAGAGAACATTTTCGAGAACTTTGATTTAAAATTTTTTGGAGCCATTACAATGATTTCATTCTTTACAAAAATCAGTAAAAGCACACTATTAGAATAAGGGGGGGGGGGGGGGGGGGGTCTGCGTTGTAGGACATTCTGTTTTTGTATGAATGGAAATGATATTTCAATCTAAAAGGGGTACGTTAGGTACTATTATGTTTGTTCGTTCATCATGCTAAATATCCATTAACAGCTCAATTCTTCTCTAGTTTTAGTTGTTTAATTACCGTTGTGAAGGTAACTGTTCAATGTATTGACGCGTTTGAACTTTCTGTTTTCTAGGAGTATATAGTTTTTACAAACGGAACTGTGCATCCTTTTTCATCCTCAGAATTAACAATATTCATGTAGCTTGAGTCTCCTATGTTGAGCTCAGATCATTACCCGTCCCAATGCTGAGGTTAGGGATCCTTTCTGACAGCGGGTCACTCCTTGCAAGGGACGATTATTATTGGGCGCTTAGGTCTTGTAGGCGATAGAGCGGTTGGGGGAGGGACAGGAAACGCAGTTGTCGATGCGGGGGCCGAACCCGGATGGAAGGACATCGACGGCGACAGGTTGGGAGGAGGACGGAGGGGTCGTAAGACGGTTCTGTAGGGACCTCTACCAAGTGATTCGGATGGGACTTATTTGACATTGATACGGTCGAGCGAGAAAGGAATACCCAGCATCTCCCGTCGACATCGACGAGAAGGGCGAAGGGACACGCGGGAGGGCCTGAATGGTATAGAGGGAAGGTTTCTTGTTTATTATGTATCCCGACTTGTTCGGGAAATCGTTGGCCTCTGGCTGTGTTAGCTGCCTACATTATACAAGACCGGGTGAATTTTATCGATATCACCCATGGGAACATTTTAAAGTTGGAAAGTGGAGAAATTACACCTTTATTCTTTTTGCAGCTTCATTACTCCCATTTTTCTTCCGTTCGTCCCAACTTATACCGTTTGATCAGCAATGGCAAGTGTCCTGAAATCTCGCTGACAATGAAACCGACATCAACACATTAAATTTCAAAAATGAGCTGAATTTACCCGGCCAACAACTTACCAAAAAAAAAAAAAAAAAAAAAAAAAAAAAAAATCAAATCAAATCTCTTTGCTCTCCGTAGACCGGAGCGAGAGCACAGCATGTTCAAAATCAGGAAATGTTTCTTTACACGAGTTCAAAACGAAAAATTCGAAAAAAACGAAAGTTCGAATTTTTGAGGGGCTCAAAGCTCAGATGATTCCATCAGATGCGAGGAACAACTGAAAATTTCAGTCCGAACCGATAACCCCTTGAGGTCTCCCCAACTCGTTTTTTGATAATTGAATGATTGATTTCAGAACACTAGACGCTTAGGACAAAAAGACGGTTAGGACATGAAAGATCCATGCGTCTGGACACTTTTTATACTCAATCCCTATATTTCGGTGTCGCGGAACACGATGCCGCCATTATTGCAAGAAAGGCATTTTTTGCCGTTTTTACCTAGTTTTGACTGGGAAAAAAAATTGTTTGCGGGTCTTTTCTGCTTCGGACCTTGTTACCTGGCTTGTTCCGAATGTAACAAGACCAATTTCATAATATAATATATTATCCTTCTGAAAATATCTGCTCAAGAGCCGAGTTAGCTTTTTTAATGGTAACCGCTCTATACTTACCAGTAGCTACGAAATCAAAAATTCAACGCCCTGAAGCCCTTTTAATCCCATTATTTTATGTTTTTGGGCTCGTTGAACATTACGTGCAAGTAGTGGAGGCGTAGGACTCGTATTTCGGTTAACCCTGCGTCGACCACGTGGGAGCTAGAATAATAGTCGTCCACGTGGGGTCCACCAGGACCCCACTCACATTTCTGGCTGTGCCGCCCTATTGTTGCATGGGACTAGCGTCAAAACATCATGCAATCAATTCTGAGGTGTCTACGAGGATAGTCTCCTAATATCGTGTTTATGGTAGCTAAGTTGCAGCTTGTAGCTCCGAATTTACATGGGCCAAAGAATTTCCTCATCTAAGAAAACCAAAAACGCAAGAGAAGGAATAAAAAGCAAAACGTTAAAGTCTTTTATTTATATCAGAACGAAATATAAACTTTAGTCAACTTTTTAGGCATATAAACTCTAAGAAGGCCCATTGTTTTTCAATAAAATACGGAACTTCAGCCAACACAGAACTTTTTCGAAAATTGCCTTTTCATATTACCTTTTTGCATGGTGCCTACGAAAGTGAATTTACATTTAGTGAGCACCTCCGCTAATACGTATGACGTGAACCAATTGTTTGCAGTCACATTGCGATTGGTATTTTTCATGTTTTCACAACAAAGAACTCGTCGGACACTGAGTCCTCTTTAGGCAAGATTTCGTCCTCCACTTCACTGTCTACTAGTATGGACAAAAAACGACTGATTCACATTCCCAGTTTTTTCCATGGTGCAAACAGGAAAACTAAGTAACCACTACGTATGTATGCTCGAACGATTGAAAATTAAGACAAAACATGTGAGTGAATGTGCCGAAATTTTTTTTTCACGGAAGTCCACGTGGGGGCTACTCAGACCCCAACAACGATTTTCATCACACAGAAATGAATTCAAAAGGTACACTATCCTGGAGGACCATTGCTACCTCGCGAACCTCTGGAGCAGTACTGAGGAGGAAGCTACTCGAGGAGCAGGCAGTGAGGGGCAAAGTGGCTATAAGGGAGGGGGGGAAAGGTGCGCATGGGGTCCACCTGGACCCCACGTGGTCGATGTTGGGTTAATAATCAAGAGCTAGGTGTCAAAAACCGGTGAATAGATTGGATTTTTCTAGATGTTCAAAAAAATCAGTTGACAAAATTAATAGAAATAAGTGCTTCTTCGCCTGTTTCACCTAGTTTTGATTGGAAAAAACTATTTATGAGTGTCTCCTCTTTCTTGAACTTTGTTCTGTGACTTATTCTGAATATGACAAGACTAAGTTTGTCCCATAATACATTTTTCTTCTCGAAATATCAGCTCAAGAGCCAAGTCGACTTATTTAATGGTAACCGTTCTATATTCAATATTGGCTAAAAAATTTAAATTTCACGCGGTGAAAAATCCCTTATTTCTATTAATTTTGTCAACAGATTTTTTGAACATCAAGAAAAATCTACTCTATTCACCGATTTCGGTCACCTAGCTCTTGATTATTAATCGAAATACGAGTCCTACGACTCCACTACTAGCACGTAATGTTCAACGAGCCCAAGAACATAAAATAATGGGATAAAAAGGGCTTCAGGGCGTTAAATTTTGATTTCGCAGCTACTGGTAAGTATTAGCGAGTTACCATTAAAAAAGCTAACTGGGCTCTTGAGCAGATATTTCCAAAATGACAATATATTATAGGACGAAATTGGTCTTGTTACATTCGGAACAAGCCAGGAAACAAGGTCCGAAGCAGAAAAGACCCGAAAAAAAAATTTTCTCAGTCAAAACTAGGTAAAAACGGCAAAAAATGCCTTTTTTCCATCACTTATTTGGACTGATTTGTTGAATATCAAAAGAAATACAGCTCCTGCGCTTGCAATAATGGTGGCATCGTGTTCCGCGACACCGAAAACAGGAATAGAGTATAAAAAGTGTCCAGACGCATGGCTCTTTCATGTCCTAACCGTCTTTTTGTCCTAAGCGTCTAGTGTTCTAAAATCGATAATTCAATTATCAAAAAACGAGTTGGGGAGACCTCAAGGGGTTATCGGTTCGGACTGAAATTTTCAGTTGTTCTCGATCTGATGGAATCATCTGAGCCTTGAGCCCCTCGAAAATCGGAACTCGGGAATTTTTCTTGTCAGTCTTGTAATTACCCTATGACTTATCTTCGCTACCTCTCTCCACACCTGCCTGTCATACTCATCACCTCCAAATGTAAGCTAGAAGTCACACACCAGAGTTTCCTTCTTGGACACTAAGGGCTGGGTGCGGTTCTATGAAGCACAAACATCTAGCCCTCTTACAGTCAGTTACTATTTTGAGAGTGTTTGATAATTAGTATCGTATGTTGGAGAACTAAGGTATTTGAATGTAGACTTCTATTCATTGTGAGTCAATAAGCGAATAACTAGTGTTTTTCTCCCTAGAGATTTATAATAAAAATAAACTTATCTCTTAAAATAAATTTATCTTAGATAAGCAACGATAATAATTTATGTTCTGTGTTAATAATAATTATGTTACATGTCACTATTCGATTCTAAGTTCATTTGCTGTTATCTATTACCCAGTTGTTTGCACTCTCAAGTTGTGTTTTTTTGAAAAAAATTTAGGCTGTTTAGAATTTAAAGCGGTTGGCGTAAATTTTGAGAATGATTTATCTTCGAATTTTCATTCCAATTGCAGAAATTACCAGTTCATTTAATATAGTCAATTAAATGTGGATTTTTCATACTTTATTTAAATAGAAAGTTGAATACTTATTAAAATCTATAACTCTCTACCCAAATCTATAACTCTCTATAACTCTCTGTTTAGGTTGAAGTAATTCGATTTCCCTTCATTCTTACAATAATTTATGGTCTGAATTACTAGCATTCAGTAATAAACTGAATTAATATTTTCGCTTGCCTCCCTAATAAATACATATACAGTGAAACCTGGATAATTCGAACCTCAAGGGACCAGTCAAAAACTTCGAATTAACCAAAAATTCGAATTAAAGAAGTTTTTAATAAATTATATTTTAACAAACTACAGTATGAAGTAAAGTACAAACAGTAACATTGAATACTGTATTGACCAACAGAATATTGAACAATAAATATAAAGACACCTGGAATTGGACTGTATTTAACTGCAATAATAAAAAACTATCTATTGTTTTTCAAAAATGGATGATATTTTGGCCTGTTTCCTTGAATTAAGTCTCTCGGCCATTATAAAAGATACCAACGCATTCAAAGAGTTGAATTATGAATCACTTACATTAATTCGGCTTTCAAAAAAACGTCTAAGTTCTTGTACGTGATTCATGGCGTCAGCTGCACTCGGCACCGGTACTTCTGCTGATAGCGGGAGGGGAAGGGGAGTTATCAGACAGTAAGAAGGCACTGACTTGCAAGCCTTTGGTCTAACGTAAACCGTTTGCCAAATATCGTTACTAAAACGTATTTCCCGATGAATTTACAATTATTTCGTGTCGCATCTTAAAATTTATACCTTAATTAGCACACCGAGAATTCGAATTATCCAAAATAAAATTCGAATTATCCACGATTTTTTAGCATTGTTTAAATGCTGGGGACCAAGAGAAATATTCGAATTAAAGAAGATTTCGAATTAAAGAAGTTCGAATTATCCAGGTTCCACTGTATCACTAAAAACATTGTTCAGGCGGAGTGCCCGGTGGTCTAAGTTGTTACAAAGAAGGGCACAGTCTACGGATGGTTATTGATGAAATCCAAAATATGCGAATTTCGAATTCGAAAATTAGCTCCGAATTCGTGACCTTTAATTAGTTCATAAAATTGGTCACGAAATTACTCCTCATCACAAGAAATGCATTATTCTTGCTATTTATGAGCGATCAATGTCAAGCAAGTCCAAGATTTAAAAACTGCGAATACGATCATAGAAGATATCCGATCCGGAAGGATCCGCTGGAAGGAAAGGGTTTTACCCTCGAAATTGAGGATAATAATTTTGATTATCAATAGGGCACGACGATGTAGTGGCTAGGAAGTGGAGCCGGTTGAGGCCAAGGACCCTCATTCGGAGGTGTCTCCTTCCTCTCACGGCGAATTAGCTTGATAAGAGCCCCGACGACGGTCTATTCGGTTTCCAACCGCAAAAGTTTTCCTTATTCGGAACATGGGGACAACCAAATTTTTTTTGTTATAAATGAATGTCGGTAGAGAATGAAGCTATTGTAATGGTTCCACAAATGTTAAAATCTGAATTAATGGAAAATTTCGTAATTGAAATCCGTTTTGAGGCATTTGAATCCGAGAGTTAAACGCTTTGTCATGTTCTCCATTTTATACATTTAACACACACACACACACACACATAGACACACGCGCGCGCGTGTGTGTGTACGCCGTGGTGTGTGTGTCTGTGTTTCATTCTTAACGAAAGCTCTCCTCAGGATAGAGATATCAACTCCGTTCTTACACCCAAAATTCAAGCTTTCCAAATGAAAGGATGAATTCGTTGGCAAGAACGTATTGAGCAAATTAAATAGCTCAAATTTTAAAAATGAAAAAATCACAAAAAATGGCTAGAACCGGCTAACAATAGTTGAATTTATTTTTGTAGCGAATTCTGGTAAAAAGAAGTTTATCAAAGATTGACTAGACCATTAAATATTATCTGCATGAAATAATGCTTAGTTAACAGTACAAAATTATCAACTCATAGAACGTTAAATTATCACATGAACTCACGAAATTAGAGCTCCTAAGTGAAATGAATCAACTACCAGTATACTCGGTTTGGCATAGTTACATTGAAATGAATGAAATTTAGAAACAATAAAAATTCTGCTATGCCAACCACTGCATACAATTTCTTCACTAAGTTATGCTGAAAAACGTACTTAAACTCCATTATTATTTGTTGAAAAATCGATGAAAACTGCAACAACAAAAAAAGACTAAGTTTTCCGCAAAATATTGTTTATAACGATTTTATGGCAAAAAATTGTTGTTTTAGAATACCCAAGAACAATTTAAATGAAGAAAATTTTAGAAAAAATTTTGATTTGGACATTTTTGGAGCTATTGTAATAGCTTTATTTTCTCCAAAAATTCACTTAAATCATGGAGCTATGGATTCTCTAATCAGGAGAAAGACGTAAATTAAGGTGCAGCAACGTGTTTGCGGAAAATTGCGTTTATGGGTGATTCTCCCATTTCATCAGAATTCATGTTTTGGAACGACTACAGTTTTTCCAGAAATTGTTATGTTATTTTTTGGCGCTGAATTATAGAAGTCAACCATCCCTCAATTTCCGATCAAATTTTGGATGGATAGCCCGCTGAAACCATACCTAAACTTGAGTTCAAAACGCCAAAACCTAATTTCCTTACCTGTCCATCAACGGGAGTTGCTAACTTTGGTGGTCAGTAAAACCCATTTTACATAAAGTATTGTTCTTATTATTTTTCTTGTGGCTTTCGTATGTTATAAGCTAAGGATTAGTATGATTAGTAATTCCCCGAAATGTATACCTAACTGTGTGCAACATTAAACACCTATGTCCATAAGGTTTATTCTAATTCCCTCACATTTTTTTTTTTTTTTTAACATGGCGCCACATCTTTCCAGAGCATGTTTTTTATGTTTTGAAGTGTTGGCAAAATTGACAGATTTTACGCCAAACTGAGGGTAACGTTGCACAGTTTCCTTCACTTTTTTCAGTTTGTGAGAAAATTTTACAGAGGAAGACTGCCCTCGTCAAATCAAAAGCCCAATTCCCTCACTCGATATTGTATTCCCTCACTCACAAAATATTGTTTATAACGATTTTTTTTTTTTGCCATAAAATTGGTTGTCAACGATTCCTTTGCACACAAATTTCAAATCAATTTACGATAAATAAAACAAGATAACGTACGAAAATTTGCTCATACAAACATGCTGCATGACTGGAACTGTTCGTGTATTTTGTTGGTATGGGATTGGGTAAACGTTTTGCTGAGAGAAATTCTTGTTAACTGTTGACGGCGACACTGATGGTAATCTAAAGTTGCAATAACTTGTGATAATTATTATTATTTTTTTTTAAGTTAAATATTTTCTACAATCTTTCGTAAAGGCAATGTATCGTGATCATCTCCAACGTTAATTAGTTATATCCAATATATGACGAAGAGAATATGTGAAAACTTTCACAACGATTGGAATATAAAGGTTACAGAGAAGGTAGTATAAGTTGGAAGGAAATAATGGAGTGTCGATTTCTGACGTTGCCAGTCCCTGACATGGTTCGTTAATTTTTCGACTTATTTATGTTTTTCATGATATCATTCCCGCTATGTCAAAGTCTACAGTGAAGTTGATCAAAATTAAGGTTAGTAGGTATGACAAATATTATTGGTGAGCGGAGCGTCGACCGCACTGGCAACACGTATTCTCCGCAACACCTTGTATAGGTCGCCCGCTGTAACCTTGTCGGTTTCTCTATTGAAAATACTAAGAAACACCGGCACGGTTACAGCGCGCCACCTATAGGTAAGTATTTCTCCTTTCATCCGACAGAATATGTGATGAGGTGAAGGTTGATTTATATTTCCGTTTCTGGCGAACAAGTGTCAAAATTTGACACTAATATGAAAGGCGTCTCTGCTTATAATATTCAATATAGTAGGTAAGAGGAAACACAGTAGTCGTCAATTCATGTACCGACCGCGTGGGTATTATCTACTGCCAAAAATAGGTAATTTTTTTCTCAAGGGATACAAGTTCTAGATATCATCATGAAGTTGCGTTAAAAGAATCAGTTCATTCCGTTTTTAAATAAGGTCCGCTGCATTTTCTCTATTTTATTTGTTCCTTTATTTTATACATATCGTTTTCATTATACTCTGTTCATAATTATTACACTGAATCCATTACTAAACCATGAATTCAGTGATAAAAGGCAAATGTTTAGGAATCTATAAAACGAATTGATTCATTATTCAAACAGGGTCACATATATTAACATAATAATATTGAATCGATTGGAGAATTTTCTACCTCCAATGGGAGAAAACGGATGGGGGTTGTTTTAGGTCGGAGCTGAGGTTTCTAGTCAAAGATATATAAGTATATTTCACTGCAGATAGAAACTAGTTAGTAGACGTTTTTACCCAGAAAAGGTTAGCTGCAAAACTGCAATGTTAAATCAACTTTCTTTTGATAGAAGCTGCTAAAATAGTTTTACTGGTGGAAAACTATTGTTCCATGCAAAAGATGAAATGGGGAGTGGAATTAACCAGAGAAAACGATATCATATAGATTAACCCGGGCATCCGGTTCCTCCTGAAACAGCTCCCAAGAATGAGTGGATTGACACAGGGAATGACACAGAATAATTCAGAATAATGCTCAGGGCCAGAATTTACATCTTGCCATCATTAGTTATGTACAGAATACCGATCCAACCATCGATTGACGGCGATGGAAAGTTTACTGATAGAATTTAAGCTACCGCTCAACACTGTGACATTAGTTCGTCTTGTCCTGGTGTAAATCAGCAAGTAAAATACCACAGGTGCACGTTCGCTCAAGGGAATATCAGAGATGTGCTACGATAGACGGGAAAAGTGGTGCGGGAAAAGTGCCACGGAATTACTTGAGTCGGGCCTCTCAGCGGGAGTGCTCCGTGGTATCACCACCCGCGTCCTGAGGGGTTCTTACTTGAACTGCTGGTAATTTTATAAGGGCACTTCTTTTCATCCCATTCTTCATCCTCGTCCTACAACTTCCCTTATCCCTAGAGCCGGCGTCAGGTAAACCTGGACGTCCTCCCCACTTTTTTATTTTATTTGTTTATTTTTTAATTTAATGGCATGCCCCTTCCGTATTTTAGGGGAGGTTTCTAAAAAAAAAAAAAAAAAAAAAGTGTGTGTGACTGTGTGCTTGTGTGTGTGTGTTTTATGACTGTGTGTTTAGTGTTGTTACAATTCATTCTAGATTCGTTAGTTTTATCAACATTTCAGCTGTGTTATAATTTTCAAACCAAGTGGTTATATCAATCAAATTTTTAATGATATCCTGTTGATTCATTGGGTGGTATGCATAAAGGAGAAGCAAAAGATTTCACTCCGAAATTTGAAGAACATGCTTCATTTTCTATGCATAATAAGCAAATGCTATTGCACTTGCTTATTATGCAAGTGCAAAAGCACTTTTACTTATAGTAAAAGTGCTTTTAAAGTAAAGTAGAAGCCCTTTTACTTCGTAGTAATATGTGAAGCTAATACTACTATCTACTCCAAAACCTATGCATAAAACCCCGTTTTTGGTCCATAGCATTGATGCGTGTGAAGCGATCGGGCTGGCTAGACTTTAGGACCAACAAGACCCCAAGTGGAGTCCATGTGCGAAAGACCGACTTTTTTTTCATCAAGTTAAAGGAATTCTATGGCCCGGATGGTGGACGGGCATTGTAGTTTTGGAATCTACGCACCTGGAAACTTAAAGAAACAAAGTTTGAAAGAGAATATCCCCCCTATACGATTACAAAGGCTTGTTATTAGTAGTAATATCAAAATGGGCCAAAAACGGGGTTTTATGCATAGGATTTGGAGTAGATACTATAGTATTAGTTTCACTTACTTTACTACAAAGTAAAAGGGGGTAGCAAGTGCTACAGTATTTGGGAGTAAAAGCTTTTGCTTCGCCTTTATGTATACCTCCCATTATATTGGTGGTAGCGATCAGATGGTGGATATACGATCTATGCATATGCACAGACGTTCTAGTGGGAGGAATAGTGGTGAGGAAACAAAGGAAATAGCTCTCGAACATGCGTTTATCGGTCCAGCCCTTGAAGTGTTGCCTGAAGTACGCCTCCGCACGAAGAGGGTGAGTTAGCGGTTGGGCATTCAAAGTGGAGCTCAACAGTTCATGGGCCAATTGTAGGTATTGAAACAAGCAGCAAAGAGGGATGTAACATAATACCATCGTGAAATTCAAACATTCAAAAAGTTCTAGATTGGAACCAGCTGAAGAAGTAGTTTTATCATTTTATTCAGTGTCTTAGTGACCGAGTAGTGAGAAAAAACTCTTAGTTTATAGCCGAACATGCATGTTGGCTATGCATGTAGGCGATGTACATAGCTTTAACGTAATACTGTCTCTTGGTGTCTTCTTCAGCTGCTTGTAATTTCTGACATGCCAAATCATGGGCAACCAGTAGCTGATCTGGTAACTGCTTTTGAAACTCTACAATTACCAGATTGGTGAACACTCACAGGCCTGGAAGAGCTCATCAGGCACTAATTCACTGTCAAGACGACCATGTCTTGCTCAAGATTGTCTATATTGTCTCAATAAAGAACAAAAGAAAAATTCTTGAGATTAAATTGCCTTTCGAGTTCAATTGGACTGACGAAAAATAGAATTGTCAACTTAGGCTTTAGATCAAAATGGAATTTAGTGAAAACACGTTGTCTATTTCCACGAAAAATGAAGGGTTATAATTTTAAATCTATTTCGACGGTTAGGCCATCATTCAGTTATTGTTTGTTACTGATGACGGTCTAACCGCCGAAATCGTTTCAACATTGTAAATTTTTATTTTTCGTGGAAATAGACAACGTTTTTTCATTAAATTCCGTTTTGAAATGGGTTTCCACAACTTCGTCACTAGTGATTTAGTTTGTATTAGACTTTAGATCATATATGTCGGCAACAATCGGCCCGCGGGCCGGATTCTGCCCGCTGTATGATTTGATCCTGCCCGCGAGACATTTTGAAAAACCCGATGTCTGAAAAGCCTTCGATGTTTGCCGCTTCACTGGCGGCTCAACAAAATATTATTGCTTTCCAATTGTACTGTTCTACCCTAGACGATTCTAGATCATTCCTTCATTTTGCCTATATATGGCCCGAACTTTAGTTCAGTTCTATTTGAGCTACCGAGGTACTAACTTCGGCATGCGATATCCCAGCGAACTGCTCGTGCCGTCAATTTGCTTTGCGACTTAGTGTGCATCTTGAGTGCTTACTAATAATATTTTGTTTTCAAGTTTATCTAACGAAAAGTAAACGAAAATGATGTCTGTCGACTTTCAAGAAAAAATGGACTGAAGAATCATTTTTTATCTTGCACAATGGTAAGGCTATTTTTTTGCAGTGTAATGAATCCATTTCTGTGATGGAAGAATTCTATATAAAGAGGCATTACTCAGCTAAGCATCCTGCGCTGCTTTTACTGACATGATAAATACAAAAAGGCAAAATCCAGAAACTTACCGAAAATTTGGATAAACAGCAGCAAATATTTCATTAACAAAGAACACAACTTGATAATGCTGTGAAAGCTAGTTTTATAGTTAGTTCGAAATTGGGTAAGTCATAATGAGTTTGGCCCTAATGGGCCCTAATGGCCCTAATGAGGTTTTAATAACCATTTGCCGAATGAGAATTTATCGAGGAGTGTATGTTAGAATTTTGCAGTGTTTTGTGTCCTGAAAAGAAAAATGGATTTGAAAAAATTAGTTTGTCAAAACCAACCGTTGTCCGACGTATAGAAATGATGGCTAATGATTTAAAAACAACATTGACTGACCGTATAGCTGGTTTTGAATCTTTCCCAGAGCATTAAACGAGAGCACCGATTTGTCTGACACAGCTCAACTGGCTACATTTATTCGAGGTGTAGATAGAGAATTCACTATTACTGAGCAATTGCTTGCTTTACAGCCGCAAAAAGGAACCACTACTACAGGAGAGGACATTTTTAATGAAGTTCAAAAGGTATTCACAAGTTTTAGCTTGCCATCGTCAAAATTATTTGGAGTATGCCCAGATGGAGTTCCTTCTATGGTCGGCTTACGTAAATTTTTCATCGGAATTTTGAATGAAACAGCAACTGAATTAAATGTGCAAAAAGATGATTTGATAGTCCTTCATTGCATTATCGACTAACAGAACTTGTGATCTAAGTTCATTTGACTCCAGAATGTTATGAATATGGTAGTAAAATCCTTCAATTTTATTCGATCCCGTGGGCTTAACCATCGTCAGTTCAAGGTGTTTCTGGAAGAATTATCAGCCGAATATGACAACGTAACATATTATTCTGAAGTCAGATGGCTAAGCAAAGGGAAAAGGCGAAACGGTTTTACGAGCTTAAAAACAACATAGCAGACTTTATGCAAATAAAATATAAACCACTTCCTGAGTGGATTGATTCAAAATGGATATGTGACTTGGTATTATGGTCGACCTTACAGGTCATTTGAATGATTTAAATTTGATAATTTAAAAACAAGAACTGTTAGTAAATGATTTGCACAGCCATTTAAAAGCGTTTCAGAACAAAATCCGCTTGTGGGAGGCACATATGCTGTCTGGTAACAGTTACCATTTCACCAAGCTCTCCGAGTTTGAAAATATTACTTATGCTCAATATGCTGAAGAACTCAAGTTACTGTCTGAGATATTTTTGAACAGATTTAGCGATTTCAAAAACATGGAAGGCTGTTTCAATTTATTTGCTACTCAAACAAAAAGTAATGCACAAAATGCTCCAATACACTTGCAAATGGAGATGATCGAGATTTTTAAAAAACTCACTCCTAAAATATAAATTTGAATACGTGGAGCTGTGCGATTTCTACAAAAAATACCTCGAAGAAGACAATTTTCCGTAGCATTGATTTGTGCGTTTTGCAGGACATATAAATGCGAACAGTTCTTTTCATTGATTGAGCTCAAGTGTCTCATTAATTTCGGCGACGCTATTTAACTTTTGTAGTTTGTAAAAATTCAAAATTTAACGATTTAATTATAATTTTGTACCTATATTTTCATTTAATTTTGTTATTTTAATAAATTGTATTATAATTGCATTGTCGTATTACTTCATGTATTATATATATATATATCATCACTACAAATTATGAACACTACATTAAAATGCACTACTTTCAAGCGAAAACCGCGAACGTATTATTCGCTCAATAAAGTTTGGCCCACAACATATCAATGGTTACTTCTGAGGAGCGGCCATCTTGAGACTATATTGCTTATAAAAGTAGTAAAGTGGAAACCTTGTAGGCAATACTAAATTCATTTTTAATTCAGGACGGAGTGCTAGTGCGAGTCAAGGAAGTCCACACTGGCCTTCGATCGTTCCACCAAGCAATTGTCCCCATTAACTGATAGGGCACGTTAGATGATGTGCAGCTGGTCGATTCGGGGGAGCAATATCTCATGGAACTATTAGATAGCAGTATTATTGACTTGGAATTCAAGATACATGAAAATTCACAGCTTAAATTGTTAGGCTTTATAGTCTTAGGCTTTATGTCTTAATAAGTGAACAAGGTAGCATTAAAAAGTTATGCCTCTGGTGTCCTGGCTTGAGAGGGTTGAATTGACATTGAAATTGGCATTACTGTGGTGGCCCTACGTGGCCATAAGCCTTTGTGTGCCTGACATTAAAGCCGAGACCGTGACACAATAGTCCTGGAGTCAAGACCGTAAATAGGTAGTAATTTCTGGAGTAGGTTTGATATAAGATTCTGAATATTTAGTCTTTTTTGAATGAGAAAATCGTTGTCTGCCTTCTTGACATTGGTGGAATACAAAATGGCGGCCTCATGGAGATGGCTCAATTTGCCCATCTTAAAATTTTTCACTAAAAATTTCTAAACCTTACATCCTACACGAATTTTGACACCAAGCAAAGATGTAGAGTATAAGAAACCAAAGCGATACGCCACAAGAACTATGAATTATCTCCTGAAATGAGGGAATTAAGGGCAATCGATAATCGGGCTAATTTTAGGAGGGTCCTCTCCTCCCTGTTTAGACTTTTACCATTCAAAATCACCTAGCGGCCTTAATATTGGTCAGATTCAGGTCTGCAAAACCTCATTCGATTCAGGGTTAAATACGTTCCAAAGTTAATATCGAGCAAGTTTTTGCTAAGACCGTTTCCCATCATAGTACAATGTAAAACGCCGTTTTTGCGAACTTGATGTATAAAATGACATAAAACTCAAAAGCCAATGGGGAAAGATCTCAGCTAAATTATGTTCGATGTGAACTTTAGAGGGTATTCAATCTTGAGTGTAATGAGCTTTGGAAGACTGAAATCAGACCAACATTAATGCCACTGGGTGATTTTGATGGGAAAAAGTCTAGAACGGGGGAGGAGAGGACTGACCCAAAATTAGCCCCCTTTTCAATTGTTTGTGGCTCGCATATTTTGAGAGATGATTCAGAGTTTTGGGATCGATATGTCTGGTTTTTTATGCTCTACAACTTTGTTACGTATGCAAGTTTCTATAGGATGCAAGGCATGATAATGGGCGAATTAGTGCAATTTTATGTGGCCGCCAATTTGAACTCCACCTGTTTCGAGATAGCAGGCAAAGATTTTTTCACTCGAAATGGAATACATTTTATAAATCCAATCTCAAACTTTCAGGAGAAACCTATTTTCGGCCTCGGCTCCTGTACTACTAGGGTTAGTAGATTTATTTCACGATTCGGGATACAAAGAGAGATCCACTCCACTCGGGGTATCGGTTTTGACATAGGATTACTGTTAAAGATTGTGACAACAGGTACCACTCAACTTCGGCCCCAATGAAATGGACTTGTAAAACACTTTAATCTAGTAGTGCCGAACGTACCATACATGTTCCGTTGGGAGAGATGACTTTACAGAGCTGCTAGATTTAAACAAAAGTGATTTTTGGACTCTCAATGGTTCAAAAATCATGATTAGCTATATTTTCATCAGTTATGCTCGTGCAGTGGCCCGAACCGAGCCTTACTCGTTCCCGAGGGCTGACGACGAGTTTGTGTTTTGCGATTTTCTCTAATATTCATCATGTTTGACGAAGATTATGTATAATTATACCATTAATCAATATTATCTTTAGCCATATTTCATTAGTATAAAGAATGCTCTTTCTACTAAAAGAATTTTCAAGAATAAGGTTCAATCTACGATCATTTCATGAAAATATTCACTTATAAAGTAGACCGAACCATAAATGGTACGTTGCCCACTTTGCACATGACTTAGAGTTGTTCAATTCATCATCTTTGTTAGCTAATTTGCGTCGATAATCTAGCCCGGACTGACAGTCTAATAGCTAATCGATCAGCTAATAGCTGACAAAGATGTTCGAATGGGAGATCCTCATTGCTCCTACTGAACCGAAACACTTTACTGGTGAAGACTCGGGAGATGAACATTTCGGCTTTGAGCTCGCGTACTACCTCAGCGACAGTTGGTCGCTGAAGCGGATACATGATCGTTATTCTTCCTCCTGAGCCTCGCAGTAGTATTGCCCATTCAGAAATAAAACTGTGCAAAGGCTTTTCTGAGTAGAGGAAAACTATCAAAACTCGTCGTAACTGACTGAGTACCTAACTTTAAACAAGAAAAAGCCAATTTTGCATCGATTATTGTTGAGGAGTGGAGATAACCAAGATTCGTCGAGAAATTTTCCAACTTATAACTACTTAAGATACACAAATTTATCGTTCAAATGTTTAAATGTTTCATTTATGATGAAGTTATCAACCCTATAACGTGCACTATGCTGTTCAAAAAATATATATCTTGCAATCCGATCACCACACATGAGCAACGATGTTTTTTGGACATCCTATTTTTCTCAAGCTATCACCGCTTGCATTCTAACAGGAATTTTTATTTTTTTTTTTTATTATTTTTTTTTTTTATTTTTTTTTTTTTTTTTTTTTTTTTTCTTTGGTCAGTTCATTCAATATTCAATTTCTCATAATCTTGTTAAATCAATGGGTTACTTATGGTGCATTCGATTCCATTCATGTTATTTTTAGCCTCTGCGCCCACATGCTAATTCTGAATCATCTGTTATTTCATTGATAACCCAGCAGTGCCTTTTACCGGGGGAAAGGGAAGGTGAGAGGAGGAAAAGTTAAAGGTCCACGAACGACAAACTGTGACGATGCAGGCTCGACCTTTAAGCGGCATTGACCTTCACATCTGCGTACCCCTTTAATAGTAATTAGAGAATTACTCGATCCGCCCGTGTCATTGCAGTGACATTAGAGCGATCGTCTCGTAGAGGACGACATAACATGCGACACAATTCAGTCATAACTTGTCTGGCGAAGAATGTATCAGACAGAATACGTCATGGAAAGTGTTGTGAAACAGGCATGTTACATCCTCGGATGTTTTTTACCCGATCGCATTATCAATATGTACTTGAATAATCAATTTCAACATCAAGGAAAAAATGAAGTAAAATTTTTCAATAATATTCCTTTTAAACATGTATCATTTGCTTTATTTTAATAAATTACTTTTTATTTCTCCAAGTGAATACGAGGTAAATCTCATCCTGACCGAATTCGGGCTCTGCCATTCTACGGGAGGAATAGAGTCGAAGCCTAAAGAAAACCAAGTCCTCTTCTTATTTCAGCTCTCAGATACATTAAATTTGATCGGAAACCCGTTTGATCAGACTGAAGCATCGCCGTTGAAGTCCCAAAACCGCTCAAGTAAAAAAAATCTGATTTTAGGTTATGGATACCAATGGAATCGTATTTTTCCGCCCGACCTATTTGTACCAACGTTTCATCGATTCAATGTTTGACAGCGTCACAATCGAGGTTTTAGTCAACTTTACATACCTCGAACCTGCAGTCAACGTCCATTCTCGACCAACCATTTTTCTTATTTTACGGAAATTACTAATAAGATATTTATGGTGTTCTTGGTCCACCACGTAAATTAAAAATTATTTGAGCCTGATTTTCAATTAACAAACAGAGGTATCTCGAATTTGATGCTCAAGTTTTCTTCGTAATCGGGGTTTGAGCTGTGATATGTTGTCAAGTAACAACCGAATCCGTTTTTTTTTTCTGTTCTGTACCTATCGTTGAGGGAAATGAAATGTGTGGTCTTAAAAGTTCAACGCCAATGTATAGAACGTAAATATACAGAACGTATACTTTAAGGTCATATGACCGATACCACGATTTCACATGCTACATTGACAATTGCCAAGGCCACTCTCCTCTGACAATTGTTCCGTCACCACCTCGCAACTTCGCACTCTTGGTAGGTATTGCAATCGAAGTTATCGCAACCCGGGTCGCACCTGTATGACGTGTTGACATCGTCCCTATGTTTCCGATACAGTGCTCAAACGAACTACCTTGAAGATGTACTTAGAAATGGGAAGTTTTGTACAAAGAAGTAACAGATATTAACGGTGACAGAACTTAACTGTTGTCAGTGGAGCGGTACGTTGCTGCGATCATTACTCGATTTGCAGTTATTACAGGCAAACTGGACGAAATTTCGGGTAAACAAAAATTTTATTACAATAAAATGCGCCAAAGAAATATCATCGTTTATAATTTGAATACTGCGCGAGAAGTATACGGAAACCGGGCGTATTAACCTTTATACGAGAGAAGTTGGAAGTTGAAGTGTCACCTAAGAGATCGAATTCGTCAGATTCCTGGAAGGGAAAGGTGTCAAGCTATTTTGGTATCTCTCACATCTCAAGGCCTAAGGAAGAATATTCTGGGATCAGCAAAAAAATTGGCAGGTTTCCTCAAGCCTGACCTACCCCCAGAAGTTAGGTTCATTCAGTAACAACCCAACTCGTATAGAGTCAAGGCAAAGAAGGGTGGTAGAAAAGCCTTTTAAGATACGACAAGTAGTAGAAGGCGAGCCCTGGTCGCTGGAAGAACTACAAAAAACTTTGAGAGTAAGAGTTGATGGGAAGATGAGAAAAAAAATTGAGCCTAGACTTGACAAACCAAGCCCTGCGAATGGAATTAAACTGCGGAATTTAATTCCAGGATCAGGCTTACAAAGCAGTTTTAACTCTGATAACTATTTGGAAAAAATGTTCAGCCGAAAAAAGAAGATATCTGCCTCTGCAGACATCCCTGAGAAGAATGAAGAGAGCAAAAACAAAAGACAAGAAGAGAAACAGTCATAAAGCAGTTAAAACCCTACTCTGCTCTCCAATCTAGTAAATGTATGGAGGTAATAAGTTGGAATGTGAACGGATTAAAGCATTTCAGTTTAATGGACCATAATCAATCTAATTATGTTGCTTGTTAAGGAGTAATCTGATTGCAAGAAACGTGTGTGAAAGGAACTGTGAATTTACCATATTCCCTCAGCGAATCATAATTGGTTATTGAGGTCCAAGCCATACTTGCAAATAGTGTGGGTAGAGCAAAGGGAAGATTGGTGACTTTAATGAAGAAAAATGAAACCTTGGTTTCTAAAAATATGTTCTTCAGTTGATTTTAATAGAGTTAGGGTGATAGTGAGAAACGTGTAAATGAATGATGAGTGGTGATGGCATGGACTTTCGGAAGAGTTTGGAAATATCTTGAATTGTAATAATGAATCGGGGAGAGTTTTGGGGAACCTATACCAGATCATTCTTTAGTGGTTTGTTCATGAAGATTGATGAAATGGTACCCTCAGTTAAAGCGCGATTTTTTTAATTGATATTTTGAGGAAGACATCATCAAGATCATTGGCGGGGCTGACGAATTGCTCACCCGTTCTATGGAGCCATTGATAACTGCACTAACGGAATGTGTTATGTAATGAACTTGCAAGATGAAAAAATCCATTGATTAGGAAGTAACCTTGTTATACGGAGGACTGCAGGAAGAAAGAGGTGGCTAGGAAGGACCGTGAACACTCTTCTAGCAAATAAATTTTACCTAGATTTAATTGCATCACTTCGCAATAGTTATTTTGAGCAAATAAAAATGGATATTCGTCAAGCTCGTGATCTTCGGGAATTCTGGGTAGCCGTTAGAAAGATAAGGTGCAACGGGTATACTAAATCCGACATAACTTTAGACCAATGGGAGAACTTCCTGAGAGAAAACTACTCGCCACCAACTATGATTTGGAAGATAGGTATTGAAATGGACGTTGCTAATCTTATCATGAGTGAATCATTCACTCTGGATGAAATAAGAAAATCCTTCAAGAAATTCAAAAAATGGGAAGTCCCACGTTGCCGATTCGATCCCGAACGAAGTTTCGAAGAGCCCACTGGAGCAGAGTGTGCGTTGGGTTCACACAATTTTTAATACAATTTTGGATTGAAGAGTAGTACCTGAGAGGTGGGATAAAGTAATCCTAAAGATGATTCCTAAACCAAGAATGTTAATGACATTGATCGGCAAAGGCCAATAGTACAGGCTAAATACCATCGTGAAAGTATTTACCTAATGTATTAGCGAAAGATTGTGCAATTGGATGGAGGCAGTCAAACGTATTATCGGTGGTGCAGTAAGGTTTCAGGAAGAATAAAGGATCCAGGGGTAAATTTTCGTAGTCAACGCACAAACTTGTGCACAAACGCAGCATAAAACTTATGCTGTAAAGCAGTAAAGGGAAACTGTATTGTGCATTTGTGGACTACAGAAATGCGTGTGGATCTAACATGAGATGTTGTGGAGCGTTCTTTCTTACATCCGTATTAGGGGCAAGATACTTAATGTCTCATTAAGTTTATATAATGTCGTTAAACTTGCGATTGGGGAGAGGGAAATGTGACTATAGCTTCCATAAGGTTTTATCGGGATCCTTCAAGGTGACTCAGTGAGTCCAATTCTATTTGCTTTGTAGGGGCCTGGATGGGATAAATATAGATGGAACAAATGTTATACTGTGGCTGTTAAATACTGATGATGTGATCTTTGAGGATTCTTGTAGGGATACAAGTTTTTGTTTTTTTCGAAATAAATAACCAGGGACAGATAAAATCATGTGTTTGATGTAGGCAATAAAACAGTATTGGTATCGAGCGATTATATTACTTAGAGGAGCAATTTCGCCAAACCACCCTCATGTACGCCTCCGAAATTTGGAGTTTGAGATAATGGGAGGATCTTGAAAAAAGTATAGTTAAAATTGGTTGAAAATATTCAGCAATTGTATTGATATACCCCCGGCTAAATGATCCGGGCCGAGACTCCGCTCCCTCACCAAGTGTGGTAATTTTCGGTGGGGGTAATCCTGGTGGGGTAATTTTCGGTGGGGCCTATCGCCTAGGGTGAACCTACGCTAACTCGGGGCCTCAGGGACGCCAACCCTGTAGGACCTGAAGCGATTATTGAATTTGAATTTGAACGTGGGGAATATAATTTCATTTCATCTTTGTGGTAATGACAAAACATTTTGACCATAGAACAGATGATCACTTTTGGTTAGTTTACTCATTTTTCTTTAGAAGTAGGTAAGATTTTTGTGTGTGCAGTTACATTATTTTTTCTCCAATTGGTGGTGGACATCTCTAACATATTGTACAAGAGAACTTAATGTAACAAAAAATCGGAATCTTGAATTTCTTGAATCTTGGTTCCGTAGTCATCCACACGGAGCAATGGATTGTAAACAACCTGGCTTGGAAGCTACTGAGGATTTCAAGTCCCTATTACCACTGCACCATAATTGATGTACATCAATGTGCTCTAAGGGTCATTTGGAACTGTACTGTGTAGAAAATAAACAATGGTGGACAGATCACTAATTGCACTAATTTCTAATTGCGCTAATTGCGACTCATCAAAATTACATGATTTATAGTTCAATGGTTTTTATAATAATCGCAGGCTAATATCAAATTAAAAGCTATTAATTACGTGTTGGGAACCAAGTATTGATGAATTAATAAATAGTTATGAAATCCTAGTCATTTTAATCGTTTTTCAATTTTATGTATCAATCTGCAGTTTGATGAAACTATTTAATATTTGCTGTAATTTATACCTGAGAGGATGATATAACGTCAACAATTTTGTCTTATGATTGCAAAGCACTGTTTTCCAGAATGATTGTTGCCCTTCGACCATCCTAGTGGCTTGTGGTTAGTGTCATTGAAAGACGAAAAAGTTGTTCTCTGAAATCTTCCAGTTTCCATTGCGCTTCACTCGTTTTAGCACACGTCTATGCTGTCACAAATTTTAGACAATGTGCTCAAAATTCTGCTCAAAATCTTACTAAAAAATGTGTTAAAACTCAATCAAGATTGTTTAGGATGCATAGAGTGTTTTTTCCTCAGCAAAATTTCATGTTCAGAAAGTTTTTATGTCACGAGTTCAAAATGTTTTTGTCTACTCAAAGTGCTCAAATTTCTTGCAATTTTTGTATAGGTGAGTATAAGTTTTGAATTAATATTTTCGAAAATTGAACCTATGTAATCGAACAAGAAAAGAAAACTCAACCCCCCCTCCCCTCCTTAAAATTTGTTGTTTTACGTTTCAAGATGCGTAGAAATAAAATATGAAAAAAGAAAAAGAGAGAAAAAAACCGTCCGTCCGCCGCTGTCCATAGCTTTTTCCAGTAATATCAGAACTATTAGACCAAAGTATATGAGAAAACTTGGGTAAAGAATCACATATATGTGGTCTAGTTAATCCCAACATTCGGCAATAATTTAGCCAGCATTTTAGGAGCTGAAATATTTAAAAAAATTCATTAAAATCTCGAAAACTTTTGAAATAAGAAAAATAGTTTTTCTGGTTGTCATTGATAGATATCATCCAAAAAAATCGATTGAAACCACTCGGATCGCTCTACCCAAAGGAACTTCAAGGTTTTTTTCTCTTCATCAGGAAAAATATCATAAAAACATAAGTGTGAATCAGGATAGCTCCGAACGTAGTGAAAATCGCCTTATAATCCACGACGATCATATCTGCTGATAAAGGTAATCCCAGTGAAATTCCCTCTTCAAGTAATCAAGTTTATTATAGTTCTCGTCACGTATAGATATACTTTTTTCAAGCAACGAGCCTACATTTATATGATTTTGCGAGAGACTACCTGAAAGTGAAATCATTACGCGAGGGCTGGAATATTTTTATTCAACTAATCGAACTGGTTCCCACTTCAGGACGGTTACTTGATGCAGTTGATTCCCATTAATACTTGCTTCGATCAATTACCACCCTCTCGTAACTTGCCCGAAACTGTCACAGGGTCTTGCTCGGAGCCTCAGATATTAGCCCGTTCATAGGTGCATGGTCCGCTGGTCTTTGCAATGACTCCTTCCCCCTAAAGTGAAAGTTCAGCTAAATTATTGAGGTGGATACAATAATTTGTCAGCGGAAAATGTCGGACATTGAGCTTAGGCCCACTTTGCACTTGGATTAATATACTTATTTTGAACTGAGGTATAATTTGTTTTCTCCTCCAAATATTACCAATTGGAATATGAATTGGTCTGATAAGGATCGGTGTTCATGTTTCCCAACAGTAAACATAAAATGGAGACTCTGGTTGTGGGTTTCTCCTAATCAAAATTTAAAACACTGCATAGAACATGTCGGTAACGAAATACACTATTGCAACAATACATGAAGGCTGATTAGGTGCCTACTCTTCATTAGATTTAAACCCAATCGTCGAAGCCGAGTAACTGTTGAACCGAGGGTAAAATGTGCGTTAAAATGAAATAGAATAACGCTTGCTGAAACTGCTTCCTTTACAGTCAACAAGCGTTAAAAGTCACGGTTAACACTGCGGTCAATTGTGACTCCACCGGGGATTCACACCAACAAAAACTACTCATTTGGGTCCACCAGTACCGATTGGAAGTGCACTTCTCGAACTCTGAAATCCATGAATCAAAACCTGCTTGCAGTATAAAAAAGTGGCTACTTATTTTTTTTTAAATAATGGATAATGATGGTAGGGGGACTTTTGGGTTCTGAGTTCCAGCAACCCTTCACAGTGACATTAAGTATCTATTGTTGACCCCCCCCCCTCCACCGGTCGCTTTAGCCAAATGTAAAGGCCCTTTGATATGCTTGTCCAGCATCTCATCAGCTCACAGTTGAATAGGATAAACCTCTGCCAAGAAACCAGATCGTGGTATTTGTCCTAAGGGACTTTGCTGATGACGACGATGGACTCACGATGGCCAAACCCGACCTTCGTAGCATTACTAATCAATCCCTGTACCATACTGTGGAGGCTAGAGGAAATCTGGGGGCCTGTTTCTACCAGTAGTCTCTATCATTTTTGAAAATTTTGAACGGTGTTTCGAAATTATGTTTTTCTACTATCAGATTCAGTCAGGAGAGGGCAGTCGGCGTCATTTCACGATCTCTATTTTCTATAGTATTTGGTAAAAGCTGACTCTAGATCCTCGTCCTATGTATCACAAATGCAGCAGCCTACGGACCCCAAGAGATCCACTTTTTGCACGTGTATGTGCAGTGGCGGGAGGCCAAGAGCACCTCCATAGCCACAGTTGGGCAGGTGGGCATTGCTCCTGTAATAACTTCGCTTGTTTGCCACTGAACCTTGGTAAGGGTCATCTGGACGGTAGCTTCCTTAGTTTCGGGCTACTATGCTGAAGCTGAATAGGTGACTAGGGGCTTAATGGTGGCTGTATATAGCCATTATAGCACATTCGGTCTAAACCTCCATGTTTCGCTAAACATTCTTTCTCCAGCTCCTAGACAATATCTTGCCGTATTGACAATATTTTCTATGTTTCAGTTCCATGTCATATGATGGTCGATGGTAGGCCTGAGGTGTTCAACTTCTTTATTGATAGATATATTTTTCCAATAATTTTAAGCTCATTAAGGTTCAGCTTTCGCCTATTGGTGAATGGTTTCAGCACTATCTTATAACGGTTAATGTGTAAACCCTCCTTAGTACACCACTGTTTGATGATGTTCCGAACTATTTACATTCTGTCAGATATAGTGCAGTCGAATTAATTCCGTACAATATTGGCTAAATGAACCGCATTCCAACTGCATAAAACCCTCCCTCATTGGGTTTAAGGAGCTAACTATTAGCGGCCATAGAAGTGGGGAGAGAACTCCACCTTGCGAGCACCCCTTTGAGAGAATGACCCGTAGGGAGTCTCTCCCTAGCTCGGAGTGAACGATCCGCTTTGCCAGTAAGGCCCTGATCCATTTTATTATTTGAGGATCAAGTTTCTTTTCTCTGGCTCCTTTTTAATGAAGTCTAACGGGTGTTATCAAAGGCACCTTCTATATCGATGAAGCATCCAAAAACTAAGTAGTTCTTTTACCGCCAGCTATTTACAAAGAGTTCATTTGAGCGTCATATTTATTAACTAAGAAATATGGAAGACGATATTTAATCTGTGGAGCCATTATCGACCCGAGATTGAAGTCCTAAGTTTAAATTATATTGAGTTGATGTTGTTTCAATATACCAGTTCAATAACATATACAAAAGAAACAGCGTGAAATTAAATGTTAAAGGGATCTTTTTATATTGATAATTTATTGATTATCACTGAAAACTGTGTTCAAATATTTCATGTGTGGTACAACTTACAATTCCACCTTTGTCAAGTTAATATTCCATAAACTCCTCCCTTACGAATCGAAACTTCAGACAAGCATCCATGAGGAGGGGCATCCCCCCCCCCCCTACAAGACAACAATATTACTAGTCAAGTTGTTAATTGGGTAGGGGAAATTGAGTAAGTAGGGCAAGACCTTAAGAGAGTGGGGTTGGCTTTTTTTCGGAAATATAGAACAAGGTTGAGGTTCAGCTAGTGGGTAGAGGCAATAGAGCACCATCCTATAGGTTCTTGTCCGTCGTTATGGAGTCCATCCGATTTGCCCAGCTACGCAGTGGTCTTCTGCAGCAGCGGATTCTAAGGTAGATGGCGCGGATTATTGTCAATTGCAATTTTACCCTGATCCATCCAGCAATTTGGGACCTTGGTTTCTCCCACTTTCCAGCCAGAACATCGACCATTCTCTTCGAAAAGGCGTCAAATTCTCGATGGAGCACTCCCTCGCACGAGCAGACTAGTGTGAACGATCATGTCGCTTCCTTAGGGATGGAGGTCCGGTCGCGGGTGGTATAGGAAGGGGCGTCGGCGTTTATAACGTGATCATCAAAAAACGCCGCCCTCTCCCTATCCCGAACTCCATGAACATTGATGTCAGCAATAAGACCTGGTCCGTCATCACCTTCCTGCATGACTCGCTCGACCATGACTCCCCTCCAGCCAAGTTTTGCCATCCCAGCAACCTCGTCTCTGATCATATCGTGCCCTTGTTTGACGAGGCCCCCTCGCTTGCAGTTGAGAGCATGGTTGAGGGTAACGTTTTCCCCACACCCGTCACAGATGGCTGGATTCCCTATAAATGCTCTACCATACAGCATTGCGAAAGCATCTCTCAATTGCGTGGGAGACAGATCGAGATTATCGTCTGCGAGAGGGGTGTCTGACAACCACTGCGAGGCCTTATCTTCAATGATACGTGTCTTATGGCTCTCCTCGATTCAGGTTCTAGGACTTCTACTGCACGCTGGCTTTTTTCTATGTCGCTCACTATCTATGCTTCTTTCGGCCTTCAACTCTCTTTTTAGATTTTGTATATTGCCTCCCATGACGAATTCATCACCTGTTGTGATGATATCTACTAAAACTGTGGTTGCCCTTCTAAATGTTGCGTACGAGTTCTCTGCTGAAGTCACTGGGTTTTCCAGTGATACTAGCTTCACATGTAGGCAAAACAGCTTATGCTCGTTTTCAATTATTTTTCTGCCCAGTAGTGCAGGAGTCAATTTTCGGCGGATGACGTTGAGCAGGGAATCATATTGTTCCCTGTTTCATCAGCAACTCTTTGACAAAACGCCCATTCCACCTGTAATGGTTTTGTGAACGCGGAGTACACAGCGGGAGGGCTAACACGAGCGCAATCGGCGAAATTTGAAACGCATTCAATCCATTGCTCTACATTTGTTCGAAGGAATTCATCTCTTCCGTCATGTGATCTAAGGACTCCAGCGAGATATCTGTGTGAGCTTACCACTTGTACACCCGGAAACAAATTTTCTGCTGATTGTACATTTTCTGGTTTCACTACAAGATAACTTTTTTCGGGCTAGAGATGGAAACCCCATTTCGGACATTCGATTTGGAGCAGAGTGAGCCACTCCCTGATTTCATGGAGTTCTCCTGCGCAGGCAGCATCATCTGCATACCAGTTTTGACGCCATTGAGGACGTTTGAGTCTTCCGATGAATGGCAGGGTACCCACAGCATACACAAACATACCAAGTGGATCACCCTGTGTCGTGCCTTCTTTGCTAAGAATCATGGCTCCACTTCTACGGAAAACAGTTTTGTGGTATCCTCTGTATGTATTAAAAAAAAAGCGGGCACATCTTGGCCATAGGATTCGAGCGTTCCACAGGGTAATTGGTTTCCTTTTCAGGCTTGTAATGTAACCTGAGCACCAGTGTATGGCACTTGAGCTTAAATAGCCAATGCCAAACTGATTACGAAAGATCAAACAACCTAAAAACCAAACCGATCAATAGACAATGACACGGCGCAAAAAAAGGACTAAATGAAATTATCTCTTCATTACATGGAATGTGCTATCCCTCTTCCAAACTTGTGTACTCCACTTGCTCTTACAGCAGCTGAACCGATACAGGCAGGAACGGTGACGTTGAAGGGGGTCAGTTGGTCTGGCAATGTACTATTGGATAGTGGTGGCAGGACTATTTTCACCCACATTCACAATAAGTACCACGCATTTGGAACTGCTTTAGCCGTGACAACGAGCCTGGAATTACACCCCCCCACCCCCTCCGAGTCCCTTTAGTTTGAACCGTATGTCCTATCCCAGGGTTAAGGGATGTTTCTCCAACATGTCACCCATAAATGTTCATGACTGAAGTGGAAGATTTAGAAATGAAGGATTCATTTTACGAAGAATTGGAAAAATTCATTGACATATGTTCTCGAGCATGACGTGAAAATCTTGCTTCGGGATCGGAACGCACAAATAGGTAGGGAACCGTGCTACTATAGAAAGATATGGACGAGAGCGTTCCAAAAAGGTGCTATATTATGAGTATCTGACTAGTATTAAGGCTCTTGAAATTAATTTGCTCGATGACGTCATGGCCCCCGCTCGCCAGACGGGAACCCTCAGTTCCATTGCGCTATTACGTCTCGCGTGATCTTCCTATCCGTTTATTGGCCAAACTAAACGCTCTTTTGAACTGAAAATTGGTAGTTTTGGGTTTCAAAATGTGCTAAATTCGAATCTGGGATCAAAAGTGTGAAATTCCAGCTCATGAAAGTTCCGCATTGGAATTCCAATGAAACGTACGATAATGGAGATAGACTGATGGGGTTTGCTACTTCGCTCAATCTGCTGGTTGAAAGTAAAATGTTCGCCATTAAAACATCCATAAAACCACATGGACGTCACCTGATGGAATCAATTTCCAAACAAGTAGACCGTGCCCTAATAGATCACCGGCATTTTTCTAATTTACTTGGTGGTAGTGTGTACAGGGGTGCTAATGTGGATTCAGACCACTATTCGTTCATTGCTAAAGTAACGGCGAGCATTTTCAGAGCTGGGAGAAATACACAATGCAGATATTAAAGCATCAGGAGAATAAGTAGGTACATGTAACCTAAAAAAATGGCTGCTGATACTCTTCAAGATGTACATTTTAAAACTCTGGGAAGTACACACCTCAAATGAATTAAGGGATCACTTTTCCTTGTAGACGCAAAAAACCCCAGATCAATCGGACAAAATTCTCATTATATCTCATGATTACGTACCTAGTGGAGATGGGATGCACCCTGGTCCTTTTATTTTATCTCAAACACTAAAAAAGGCTAGCGGTATAAAGCTCTGACGAGCCAAAACAGAATGAATCGCGCTTCTTCTTGGCTATCTGCTCTAATTTGAGAACGGATTAAGACTAAGGAACTAAAAACCTTCGAAATGAGGCGTCACTCGGCAAAAAATAGAAAAATTGTTCTCTAAGTATACAATAACCCCCCTCCCTCTTGTGTAGTCCGAGATAATTTTGGAATATTTCTGATTTGTATTTGCTTAAAACTTAGTATCAGGCACCCCATCAACGCTCTTCTAGTTTCACTTCGATATTTCAAAAATTGAAGAATAAATTAGGCGGGAATGGATTACTTCTTTTGAGAAAAATGCTCAGATTTCATTCTGTTTTGGCTCAAGTCAGAGCTTGACATCGCTGGTCTTTCTCAGTGTTTGAGATATTAAAATAATCATTAGATATAATGTGAACTTTGTCTGGTTGATCTGAGGTCTTAGGCGTCTACAAGGAAAAGTGATCCCTTAATTCGTTTGAGGTGTGTATATGTAGGAAAACTGGAAACAGGAGAACGCAACAAAAGGTTTAACGGAGAGTGGAAGCAGTCTACGGAGAAGAAAAATGTAGTGTATTAAAGAAATGCAACAGAAATATAATACCAGTCTAGCCATCAATCTCTATATCAAGTAAAGTTTTGAAAAAAAAGTTCACAAACGTCAACAAAAAGAAAATGACATAAAGAATTGGAAAGGAAAATCGGAGCACGAAAAGTATACAGTATATCGATTTTATTGTAAATAAATGATTGTAGGATGGAGTTCATATCCAGAGCCACTATGTGCAAAGCTATGGATGGGGAGCTCAAAACTGAACATCAGAAACTGACTGATCGCTGGGAAGAACACTACCGAGATTTATTGTCATGTGGCGACCGGGATTTTCAGGAAAGATCCTAATCCTATAATCTATACATAGCATTATTGTAGATATAACTAATTAATTATGTAATAATAATGCTTGCCTCCAAATCTATAACGTTCACACCTAAACGTGACAGCTTTCTCACTATTCTGCCAAAAATAAATACTTCTTCTTGTACTAATAATTATTAATTATAATAATTATTTCTGAACCTAATTAATTGGACCAGAAAGAAAATAAAATACATTTAACAACAGCAACATAATCAATTAAAGCTCGAAAAATCCAATTAATGGAAAAATATCAGATGAACTATAATATGGGAAAGTTTTAAAGTGCTAAGTTCGTAAATACATTTTTTGATCTCCTCGAATATAGCATCATGCCAGTTCCTATCAGTGATACAATCTACAACCGCTGTAATTCTGATACTTTCAAAATAATAAAGCAGTTCAGTTATGACACTTAACGGAACCAAATATTATAATAAGACAAAAATAATTTGAAATTTTCTATATTCTGCTCCAAGAATATCCTGTCTTAAAACATAAATCAACGTTCGATATAGCTGAATCAGTTTTTCTGTACCATCTGTGGATCGTTTTGACTATTTCAGAGATTATTCGCACCTGTCAGAGAGGAAACCCTTAGGCATAAACTGGATGATGGGCCCCGTAGTGCTGTATGGTATAAATCTCATTGCAAACCATACATAGGATACGAGGAAAGTTAACAACATTGTGGGAGAGAATGGAAGACTGGGATTGAATAGGAAGGGAGCAATTAGCGCGAATTGAATCGGGAATCGAAAAGAATGAATGCCGTTGAATAAATTATACAGTTTCGGGTTGGGATTTGGAAATTATTGAAGCTCTGAACGAACTGCAATGAATAAATGGTGTGTAGCATATTGACTTGTTTTGCGATTCATCAATCGATGAACTTTTACCCACTATCCCTATACCCAGTTCAATACCAGCTTCAGCACTATATCTGGACATGCATATTTTATTAATGGATATGTCAGTAAGTAAGATGTATGGAATTCAATTGTCAACAACGATGAACCGCTTTGGCACACCAATCAAGGGGGCAGAAGCAAATGGGCAAACGCGATTTTCGCCGCTGGCACAAGTCAAGTATGCTCTTTGGTGCGTAATAGTATTTAAAATTTAATTATTTCCTATATGAAACATTCTGACTGGCAATGAACTTGACCATAATGGGCTGTTTGGTTGAGTGGATAGATATACAGCCATTCTGGGTAGGGGCTTTTCGACCAACTGCGTCGCGGACGTCATCAGCTGTCCTCCAAATGTAGGATCAGAATTCGTTCTGATGATTTCATTTAAAGCTACTCTTTGCATGAGATACGGTTCATTACAACGCATAGCCTGTACGGCTTATGGGCTCCTAGTCTTTGTAGACCACAAGGTCGTTAACCCTTTTGCTCGTAGGAAAAATAATTTATTGAGTGAAACAGCTACAACTGAACCCCAATCATCAGATGGTGTCCAAGACATTGAATGCTTGCACTCCTAACCGATAGAGTTCACTATGGTGCGCGATTGAAATCATCTTTATCCAGTCTGTGGTTATTCGAGCACCGATCCAGCTGATCCCAGTCACTGTGGGCCAGTGAAAAGAAAAAAAGGAAGATGCAGTGTTTGATGTGTAATTTTATGAATATGTTTACTTGGGAAAATATACTTTTCTTGGATTTCATCACTTCTCGTGTTAAAAACAACTTGACTTTTGAATCATGTATTCAGGGGTTGATTTGTTGATGCTTGCTCTTGAACTATTCCATTATCATTGGTTTCACAAATATTCTGTAAGCCCAACTCTATGTTCTGGTATTTACGTATCTGATGTGCCTAATTTATTGTGTACCTGGTTGTGTGCGTGCGATTGTATGTAGCCTGGGACACCATAGATCCAAATGGTTGGCATGAACCGACCCTCAAATGAGGTCGTTCACGACCCACTAGTGAATGATTCAGACGTTCTTGTTGTTTTACGTTATAGCCTATGGCGAAATTTCCATTTTGTTTATGTCAGTTGGCATTTCAAATCTTATTAAAAATCTTTCAATTTTTTTTTGTTTTTTTTTTTTTTTTTTTAATACATATTGGAATAAAGGTTTTGAATTTTTTTGAATAAAGGTATAGACACATTCAGGTTTAAATTTTTCAATACGGACACGTTAGGTACCTTTTCCAATGACAAATATTTCGGTAATTATGATTGGACTTGAACCCAACCATAGGGACAAAAACCATCACTGGGACACATTGGGATATATCATCCCCACCGTTCGAATACCTGAGGACGCCTTGCCCCAACTACTGGAACAAAATGTTATGTTGTGACCTATGGATTAAAATTTCTGAAATTTTGAATTTTTCATCACGGAGGTCTCCTAGAAGACTTCTTGGGTGATTTTATTTCTTTTTTTTTTTTTTTTTTTTTTTTTTCAATTTTCATAATTTGAAGTGAAAGGGTTCACTTCGTTTGTTCCGTTATACATGATATAAAAAGAGTAGCTTTAGTTTGATGAATGAAACTGGTGGATGGCTTCACTCACGCGAGCGCTTAATCGTTGAACAACCGAAGTGTGACGTACTCCTTGAGCAGGCAGGCAGTGGTTACTTGAAATCATTACCAACGACTTCATGTGTGAACCTATTTATACATTTATACCTATGTACACCTATTTTTCAAGAAACCAAAGCTACTGTAATGCCTTAAATTGAATCAAATAATAATAATCATCGTAATAGTAGTAATTTTAACTATGCAGGGTGTGAAGTTGCTCAATGCCCGTTTGAACAATAGCTGAGGCGCCTAGCAGGATTTATCATGCAGTCGTGAGATCACGCATTGATTATGGGTTTGCAGTTCATGGCTCAGCTAGAAAATCCTTTCTGCGTTACTGGAACCTAGTATTGAACAAGGGTCTTCGTCTGGGAACTGGGGCGTTCCCGACAGGCTCCCTTCAGGAGCTTAGGTTACCAAGCCATCGGAAATACACGAAATCCGCCAGAACTCGGCATCCCCTGCATGATATGGTCACATGACCCCCTTAGTAATGTTGTGGGCAGTGACAATGGCTGTTCCACATTGTCAATTGTTGGAAGTTGGGAATTATCTGATCTGTAGCAACTCACTAAGTTACGTCGAGGTCATTAGAGACACATAATCTGATGATCCCCTAATGCAACCTCTATACGTGTGTCTCTACAACTAATCACAACATTGAGCTCAACCATAATTGTTATGTGGGTGCCAATTCATGTGGGTATTCATGACAATGGATTGGCAATGGCTTTGGTCTGTGTGGTGTCCTTCAGGACTTGGGCTCGGTGGACCCTTTCGTTACTCCCCTTCCAAGGAGAGATTGAAAAGTGATCAGTCGGGTAGCGGCCATCCACGTCTCACCACAGACAACTGCTTTACGCTAACTGTATGTGGGTGGTGTGGGGGTAGTCGGTCAATTCGCGATATCCTGGAGGTTCGTCCATTTGGGCCTCTCTGACAAGACTGTATTTATTATGAGAGTTGAGGGATCCTGTCCTCTTCAATCAGGGAGGAAACTAAATTATGATCAGCACCACCTGACCTTTGGAATGGAATTATAGTTTCATTCAGAAGTACTCCATTCTTCATTCATGAATAATAATTTGTTATAATAGTAAATCATTACCGAGTATGAGTTTCCACAAGCTAATCAATTTGGATGAATCCAATCAAGAAGTTACTGAAATTAAACGTTCACCGTATAATTTGGAGTAACTATATAAATATAACTAACGTCAGTCAGCTGCTGACTTCATACAAATTGTTGTAAGTGAAGAAATAATCTTCTGCTAGACAAACCCATATTTCACGATTAAGCCATACTTTGTCAAATTAAAGGGAAGCGGAATTAGTCTCCCATGCCATTAATTAAATACAGCAGTGCAACCTGTTCATTGCGTTACTGTGAGAGCTACTTCTACTATCTACTAGCGCCGGTCCCGGTTACAGTTAGTCTTTTTTTTTTTTTTTTTTTTTTTTTTTTTTTTTTAATTTAAATAGCTCGAAGGGTTCAATTACCTCCCAAACCACCAGAAGGGTCAGAGCTGTAATGCAATTTGGCAAGGTAAAGTTTGTTTTCGGGAACTCCTCCATTACGTGGATCTTTACACAATCAGAACATATATCTTTACGATTCAGTGGAATGTAAAATACTGTAAGTTTGTCTGTCACTCATATGACTACTGTCACTAGGCTTCTGATCGCCTGGCACGACACAAAATCATTTTTTAGGTTTCTTTTCTATTCAACCACTGCTTAAAATTCGCTTGTATGTTCCTTAATAGAGTCGTCAACTTTTTCAAAATATATGTAACTTAGCATTACAGACGATGCCACTGTTCCAAAGTACAGTACATAAAAATTCAACTTCTAGTTTTTTTCATTGCTCTCTTTTTCTTATCTTGCTAGTCTCCCTCTGGCCGAATCAGACGGAAACCCACCACTAAAACCAGTATTAGAGATTTACCTTGGACGGCCAAAACAAGATCAGTCTGAGAAATGAAAGCATTCTATCAGATACGGCTTTCTTACTTTCTTGATGAATGCTTGTCCTATAAATGTACTTCATCCAGGCAACGTTTTCAGTTTGAACACTTTGAAATTCTTAAATGATTGTTTTTGTGATCTAGAAACTATGGGAATAAGCATAATTCCTGGGGCATTGAGATTATCCATTTTATAGTTCCATTATTGCTATTTTAAAGACAGAGACAGCATAGAGACGAACCGAAACAGAAGAGTAACAGCACACACGAATTGCCTTATCAAGGAACGTTATTTGCTCATTACGTTATTTGCTACGCTTGGAGATTTAAAATGAAGGTATACCTGTTATTGAGAGACGCAGCTTGATCTCATGAGCAAATTTAATCAATTTAGTTAGCGGATTTTTACATGTCTGTCTTGGGCTCAATTTCACAAAAAACTTATTCAACAGAGATCAGCCGAACTCCATTAAATATCTCGAGAATCAAACTTTAGCATCTTTCACCAACCCAAAACTCGTTAATATCGAATTTGGAATAACGGAGTTTTCCTAACGGAGTTTGAGCTAACTATCCTATAAAATTTGCTAAAAAGTTGGACGATTTGAATCACCGGGGCAATAAATCAAATGATGTAATGACCTACTCCACAAGTGATTGGTATTCATCATCTTATTGTAACGTGGTATCATCATTTATTATACGTTATTTTCCAATCATCGATATCACGTTGTATTATAATACATCAATTAGATTGTAAAAGCCTTTTCTAACTTAACTGTACGAAGGAAATTCCAAGTGAGTGTCATGAGTTCGAGGACTCAGAACTGACGGTTTCGCGGGTCGGAATCTCCATCAAAACTGGATATCGTCCAATTCCTCGAAGTGCGGAATCCTCGTTGGAAAAACCTGAGGAGTCTTCGAGGGACTTCGACTTCATCCGAGGAATCAAGCATAAATCCCAGTTCCAAACCGCGTGAATGTACTGTAAATCCAAACTGTGACTCAAATTCAACTGTGAATCAAACAAACAGCTGTTGGAACGCGACCATGTTGCTCGGTATCGTAGTTATCCAGGCTAACGGAGATTAGCAATTGTAACTGGCTGAATTGGGGTTTTTGAAACTCGAGCCGTCTTAGTTGGAGTTTAAACTCATACAGCGCTCCGATGAAAGACGTTCAGCTGTAATCTTCTTCAATTTCCAATCTTTTTGAAATTGAATTCGTTTTAGTTTTTGGTGAAAATGGGCTTTGAAAGTGAGCCACACACGTAATTCATATCACACGCTGGATTTATTCAGGGTATTCTACGGGGTAATTTTTCATCTCATTTTCAGTTCTCGTCTTACCTCAATAAGGATATTAATGGTGTCCCGTATTACTGAGGAACCTCTTTTTTTTTATAATGATTTTAAATACCCAGTCATTCACATGGTATTCACTGTAAAACCCATTTTCATCTATAAATTTAATTAAATTTGGGACAATTGTGTATCCATAGAGAAGTAGTTCCAGAAGTGTGTAACATCGCACCAGATGTATAATAGCTGCCTTTATCACTATCATCTCTGACAAGTCTACCAGCTCTCATAATTGTACGAGCCGTATGTCTGTTCATCAGAAATATCCCCGGTTGAGACTATGTAAAGTTCTGAGGACTGGACAATGAGAGCTTAACACTGATGGGGTATTGAGTGATGTTGTTAATCGCATTCCCTCTTTTCTTTCGGAAGAATTAACAATGCTTAGTTATCACGTTAAACGCGTTATCTTAGGTGTCGAGGAAAAACTCATTATCCCGTCCCCGGGCGTCGTTCGCTGTTTTCGCAGGCTCCTTCCGCCGCCGAAAACGCCGAGCTAGTCGTAATCAGTGAAATATTCAAACTCACTGCTAGAATGAAATCACATTTAAACCCAGTAATCTCCCTCCTCTAATTAGAAGGCACTGCGGTAATTAAACGCCGGAATACCACCGTAATTGGTCCCTATGATCTTTTAACTCTGTTCCTTTTCCTCAGTACTCCTCGAGCACGCGAAATCGTTAATATCCCAACTTACTCCTATGTCTCAGGAATGTATCGTCCAATTTTAAATCATTTCTTAAAGTGGTCGTCAAATTAATTACTCTTTATTATACCTAATATAAAAATTATTCTAATCTCAATTGAACCATTGTTTGTTGGTGGCGTTATGGTTTATTCGGAGTGTTAACACTTCTGGATGAGAACCTTCTAGAGATCTATTTTACGACTAATTTAAACAAACATTTCCTCTTAGAATTATTTTAACGCTTTGTTTTCCAGTAATTTCACTTTTACGATTTTTTTCTGTCCATGTTCTTGATTTTTTTTCCTTCATGGCGTCTGTGTCAATCGAGTAAACCCTTTCATACCAAAACCCCTACATCATGCAACCACTATCGTAACCACCAACATTAATTCTATTACACAGCAGGTATAATGAAGAATGCATATGTGAAAACTATGTCATTTTTATTATAATTATCATACAAGTAGCAAGAACCTAGGACTGAAATTGATCGCTGGATTTGAAGACAGAATTAGAGGAATTGATACATAGAATGGAGTAGTTAATTCTGAAAAACGAGTTCTTTTAATCAATCTGGTGTAGGTACTCAGTATAAAATTTCAACCAAGCCTTTTTAATTAAATAACAATTTTAATTTTTTTGTCTTTATTTATATTTTAACGTGGTATCGTCGGGATCTCAAAATAAGCCAAGTACAGTTATCTTCCATTTGTTTCAGTGGCTATATTTCCTTCACATTAGGCATCATAAAGTTTTTGAAAATAGGATAATAAGGGGTAAATTCTGGAAAACATAAGCATCCGTCCATCCAAACATCTGTTTGGTCGTTTGGCTTTTGAATTGACCTGGGGCAAAATGGCCGAACACTGATCAGCTGATGTAAGATGTGATGTTGAGTTTGGTGAATGAATGGGGATTGTATACCTAAGACATATTTCTTATATAAAATTTACACCCTAATTGTGCACCGTACATGTACACCGCTATTTTACACTGTTAATATTTCATATTTTTTACACCGTGGGAATGAATGTTGGAAGTACGCTAGTACACTCTAGTGGATGTTTGATGAAGGTAGATCAGCTGTTCTGTGTCTGTCCCAAAAAAAAAAAAAAAAAAAAAAAATGAAATAGGAGGCAAGAAAATTTGGGCATGGGAACCGCAGTTTGTACATACTAACATCTAGACAGTTATGTCTACATACATAAATTACCACTAAAATGTAACAATAATAATTAATATAAAACAAAACTTGAATTACAATAAACTGCTTTGTCATTTGAATTTGAAAAATGCGTAGCGGGAGTGGGTCAATTGCAAAACCAACTTGACTGTAGTGGCACCTATGCTTTGACAGGGAAACAGCGTTGAATTCAGAGCAATAGCCCTCCATCTTAATAATACTCAAAGTCCGAAATGACACATATATACATATAAATACACACATACACACACACACACACACACACACACACACACACACACACACACACACACACACACACACACACACACACACATATATATACATATATATAAACACATATGAAAAAGCGTTAAGCCCTAGGATTCGTTTCAGAATGCCTCAAAACGGATTTCAATGAAGAAATTTCTCAAAAATTTTTATTTTACAATTTTTCGAGCCATTGCAATAACTTCATTTTCTACGAAAATGAGCTAAAACTAGTAAGAACCCCCAATCTACTAGTACTATAACTGACTAGGGCGTTATATGAGCGATGACAACCTGCACCTATGTCTAGTACTCGAGCTCGCCGTCACTTGTGTTACCTCTAGAGGTACTAGTGAAGATTACTTGGAGTTTCGCATTGTATTTTATTTATTTATTTTTTTTTTCATAGGTTCCAAATTCTACGTAGTTATATTTCGATAAAGATGTATAAGTAGATTATGACATAGTATACTCAGCTTTTGGCTCACAATCAGCGAGGTTTCACATTCTGAGATGTGAGTCTATCCCGCGGTGACAAACTGATCTTCCTTCCTCTAGTTACACCCAGCGGGGTATTACGAATCCAAGGTGTGATTCTAACCCAAAAGGCCGCGGTGATAAACCAACCTCCCTGCCTATCCTTTCTATACACACTCCGTCCTAAGCCCAATGTGTAGTGGGGTTGACTAAAATCTGAACATACAGGAGTCACAACAAAGGTTACAGCTCATTCTTCTACATGGCCAAACCTCAGCCTATGACAAATGAAATTGAATGTTAGCAGCCTGCTCCTTATAATGAGCGTGGAGTAACGAGGATAGATGGCGTATGTAGGGCGTGTTATGTGATGCCGATACTTCAGATTGTTCAATTAGGGAGCCAGTTTAGCAGCCCCGCACCGCGCAAGAAGGAATTTCTCCCATGCCATAACAACCACCCATATCTGCCTCAGGGTCTTTGAAAATTGCAACGGTGTTTCAAGTTCCCTTTTTTTAATAAACTTCCTATATCATTATCTATTCTGGTACAATCACTAATTTATCTGTCTAGCCATTATTAATTACACTCATCGATAATTAACCAACACATGATAAATAGTCAACACTTCGTAGTTAACGTTGGTTTGCATCCGATTTAAAAGCATTTGTGAAGTTTTATTCCACGTTGTTTTTATCCATTAGTTCTTCTTCTCTAGGAAACGCAGAATTTTGTATACACAGTGAAGGATAATTTTATTAGATTTGTTTGGGGAAAATTATAATTTGCCATACGAAAATTCAATTTAACTTGTTCAAAAGTATTTTGGTGTATCAACGTGTTGAATATACCCATATAGATTGTGATTCAAACCTATATATAAAGCGAACTCACCAGTGAAATCAAGATAATAGAGCAGTATACTCGTATGCTCAGGAACTGATACTCAGCTTCGAGTCAATGTTCCATTGACCCAACATATTACATAAAATAAATATTGAAATCAAACGTTTTTTTTTTTAAAGCAAGTTTTCCCATGATATAGCCTGTCTTCATTTTTTGTGTGCTTCAATAGGTATTTATAATAATTATGTAACATTTGTAATTGATAAAAAAAAAAATAAATAAATGCTTTATATGCCAAACTCTCCTCGAAACGTATACGGTTTACGTTAAAGGTACGTAAGAAGGTTTCAAGAAAACATTTTTGAAAAAATCATGAAAATTCACAAAAAACCTGAACAGTAAACTATAAATACTTTTTATTCCTGTATGATTTCTGAATGATGAAATTTGAATCATAAAAACTGTGAGGACACCCTTAAACTTATCTCTCAGGGTCATCAACTTTCATATCGCGGATTTTTCTCGGTCCGAAGGGGAAAAAAAATGTAGAACCCTTTTCCATTCCTAAAGTAAAACAGTATCGATGATTCAACGGTCAGTAGCATGGCATTTGATGTGATACCCTCAACTGTCTTTCTTCATCGTATTGACCGACAATATATATAGTGGACGTAACCTCAAAAAGAGAGAGCGTTTCGTGTAATGGCAAAGGTCGCTGTTTTGCCTGAACCGTATTACACAGTCATGAGCGACGATAAGTACCTCCCACGAACGATCCGTGGATGAATATTAGACGGAAATTGTTTCATTTCAATTTTCTGAGCTGCCTCGTGATGCTACGATTAAGAAATTAATAATAGGTTCCTCTTGACAGGGTGAAAGGACCCGTGCTCAGTCTTATAAACATAATCGGAGCTTTCATGTGTGTGGAACTTCATGATTTGGCCATTATGACGACGTGGCGCATTGATCTGGATCGGTTATTATTAATGGTTATTGACAACAGAATTTCAGCTATTCTCGATAAATTACTTAACAGCTTCACATCTGTATTGACTAGGTTTTGAGTAGATTAGCTAGTGAATCATCGATGTCTAGCTTTGTCGAGTTCTTCTTTTCGAGTGTGATTTTTTCATTGATTATGAAGTGGTCTTGCATCTGTCCGGAGTTTGTCAGTTTCCAACGTTATTTGATGTGCTCGATCCATATCTGATGTGCTCGTCAGCACTTGTTTAGTATGCACTTTTCGGGATTTTTCATTGTACACACTTTTGCCAAAGTTGGCTAACTTACGTAAATTTTGTTGATGATTTCGAATATTAACTCAATTTTTCTATTGCACCTCTTCCAACCCATTCCTGTGTTTTTTTGCACATTTTATGAGCCAAGAATACAAATTTAGTCCTGGAAAAATTCTTATAGATCTACATCTGTATCTTGTAGAAGACCCCCGAACGAAACCAACCCCACATTTTTAGGTCTGAAAGTAACGGAGGTGCCATTTATTTTGTCGGACGTTACCAAATCACGACCTTCGACGTAACCGGGTTCAGCTATCAGCTCATCCGGTCTATTATACATTGGGAAGCTATGTATGCTCAGACTAAACAAATATATCTAGATCTATCTAGTTGTTATGTAAGTTGCTGAAGTTGATTGGATGAACAGGATAACAATAGTGAGCTCTGTGTTTTCTGAAGTTTGTTTACTTAGCTATGTGGTGGTCACTTTCGGCCTATATGTAGGCTCAAAATAGCTATTTTCGACTTTCGTATCTGCAATTTTCATGCCATCTGTCGCCCTTGTTGTTCTTCTCTTTTAAATTCATAAACTAGAGGGACCACGGGAGGGAGTAGGAGGCCATTGAACCTTATTTGCGAAGAACGCTTCACCGATTCATATTGTGTCCTTTTGCCGCTTTTGAAGTAAATCTACTATTTTTAGGAAGCACACATGCTCCACAAATGAAACATAATGCATTTGGGCTATCCACGCAGTTTTACGAGACTTCGGCATCCTCGAAAACAATGAATTAACTTCAAAAGATGCAAAAGGACAGAATATGGATCAGTGAAGTGATCTGTAGCAAATAAGGTTCTACAGCCTTCCACTACCAACTCCCTCCCGTGCTCCCTCTCGATCATGAATTGAAGAGACAAGAGCAACAAGGGCGACAGTTGGCATGAAGACGGCAGATACAAAGATCGAAAATAGCTAAGAAAAAAAAAAAAGAAAACACAGAGCTCACTATTATTATCCTGCTCATCCAATCGACTTGAGCAGCCTGCATAACAACTAGATAGTTGATCTGAGCTTACATAGAGTGCATTGATTTCGAAAGTATAATAGACAGGATGAGTTGATAGTTAAACCCAGTTTCGTCGAGGGCCGTGATTTTGTGTTGTCTGACAGAATAAATTGCAACTCCGTTATTTTTAGAACTAAAAATGCGCAGTTGGACTCATTCAGTGCAAAGGGATATTCTCTACATGATACACTTCAAAAATAATTTTTCTATGTCTAATTTTCAATTCTTACCACATGAAATTTTCAGAAAAAATGACATAAAAACTGAGAACTTTTTGCAAGGTTTTTGAAAAAACGAGAGGGGGGAGGGGGGGAGGAAGTGGTGTAATAGAAAATTTGATGTAATATTCGGAATTTAAAAAAAAGCATGAGTCAGGTCCATTTGGAGAGCATTTAATCTGGAACTGTGTTCAATGAAAAATCCAGAGAATTTTTGCACAAAGCATATTGGAAAGTAGTGCATGCATTACAGGGACGTCCCAATGGATGGATTGTAAATAATTTTGGTGAGAATTAAAATAAGAAAAAAAGTATCATGATTTCTCGAAATCCCCCCCCCCCCCCCTCCCACGCTCATCCATTTAACCCCTTCACCGACAGTAAATTTGAAACTTCTGTGGTTTCATAACTGGATCTGTTTCGAACAAACAATAAAATCAGTCACAAAAAGTCTGATGAATACATTACAAATAAATATGGTTATCACCCACTCCATTCGCCCCCTTCCATCATGAAATCTGAAACTCCAGTTCCGTTTTTCTAAATTGGCAAATTCAGAGTTGTATAAAAAAAAGAATCACAAACAGTCATGCAGCATGACCGTATAAGCGAATTTTATTGTTATCGAATTTTTATTATATTTTGTTAAATTGGTTGAAAATGCGAGCTTTTCGAGTGCAAAGAAAAAGTTAACCACTATTTTTACGGCAATAAACATTATCTAAATAGTAATCTGATATTCAAACTATTATTTAAACAAAGATATTGGATTTCTAGAATTTTTTACATTTTTATCAATTTTGTAGCACATTTTAATGAATTTAATTACAATTTTGAGCATAGCTTTGAACTTTAATTTTTAAATTACCAACTTCATAGTTGATAAACTTTATTTGAGTAATATTTTGATTTAAAAAAAAATAATAAAAACACCGATGTTTGGCCTTTTTTTTGTCATTTTTTGTGATTTTTTTAGTACATTTTTTGAAATTTGACCAATTTAATGTGCTCAAAAAGTGTTGTCCAACGAACTCATCCTTTCTTTTGAAATGCTTGATTTTTTGGCGAAAGAACGAAGTTTTTATCTCAATTCTATCGAGAGTTATCGTCTGGAATGACACATACACACACACACACACATACACACACACACACACACACATATATATATATATATATATATATATATATATATATATATATATATATATATATATATACCTATATATATATATATATATATATATAAAAAGCGTTAAAATCCAGGAATCATTTCAGAATGCCTCAAAACAGATTTCGATGAAGAAAATTTTTGAAAATTTTTATTTTAAAATGTTTGGAGCCATTGCCAATGAAAACATCATAATTTATCAGTATTATCCCCTCCATTCACCCCCTCTTTTGATGAAATTTGAAAATTCTGACATACTTCCAAAGACTATATCAAATTCCTAATGAAACAAAGTAAGAATCACGAAAATCGGTAGAGATTTGTAGCTTGGGCAGCGCTTGAAAAAATCGGTAATTATCCCCCCCACCACGAAAGCAAACCCAAAATTTCCGAGGTTTGTTGCACAACTAGAGTAAAATTCGGATCGAACAAAATGAGAATCACGAAAATCGGTTGAGAATTGTAGCCCGGGTAACGTTGACATGATTTGTCGAAAAAAAAAAACACGTTTTTTGGATTTCCCCCCTCCATTTTCCCTCTTCCATTTTGAAATTCGAAATTTTCAAAGATTGGTGCACAACTTCTAGACTAAAATTGTGATCGATTAAAGAAAGAATCTCGAAAAGCAGTTGAGAAAAGTGGTCTGGACTGCGTGACAAAATTTGAGTCACACACACACACACACAGACATACACCTCTGTTTTTTTCACGGATTCGGTCATAGAATTGTCTGAAACGTATTTGTATTCCGTATTTTTTTAAATTTTTTCCCATGCTTGGGTTGCCCCTACACCCCTGTAACGATTCCAATAGGGTTTTCCCCCGATTGACGAAGCTTAGCTTCAGAGGGACGTCCTAAAAAGTGGAAACAAGTTATATCATGGGGAAAACGAGATGGAAAAAAAAACTTGGATTTTGATTAAGCACATCAAATAACGTGAAAAACCAACATGCACAGACCGGATGCAAGACAATCCCTAAATCTTTTAAAGGAGTGTAATGATCGAATAGAGTAAAAAACCTTGGACAGATTCTCATAACACTGGTCAGGAATGGAAATACTGTTGATTACAACTGATTGTTCGATTTAGCGTAATCCCTATAAACCGCTCCGACTATTCCAGTAATGAAAATATGTTCGATTCCAAAATAATTCGGCAATTGGAAGACTTGAGCACGCATCACCTGGAAGTTGAAAAACAATTCCTGTAGAATCTCAGATTGCGTGCGATCACCAGACCTTTCTAATTCACTCATGAATATTGTAATTATAAATTAGAGTGGAGAGGGATCTAGTGAATAAAATTGCCCTCGTTGGCTCAAAGTGCCTCGTCAGATAGAAATAAACCTCACACCCCCCTATTGTACTAGTTCGATGTGAACGTCCGAATCTAAATGTCCAATCTTAACGATCCCGTACGCACTCACACACAAGCAGATGCCAACTGGAACGATTCATGCAAATAAATCACCTCATAGCAAGTCAAATGTTCAATAGAGGATATTTTTTCTTTCGATTTATACTTTCCCAACTACCGAAGGTTTAAGGAAGAGAACGTAACGTAGTCGGATGATCGAGATAAAACATCCCAAGTCCGTTTAGTTTCCCATCAATGAGTTGTCCATCGGATATACGCTAAACAAAAAAGACGATCCTCAACAACTACGACCAATTGTTAGCACCATAAATAGTCCAAATTATAATCTATCAAAATTTCTAATTGAACATTTAAAACCATGTGTCGATACCGAAAAATTCAACACCAAAAAGGCATGTGCAACTAAAGAATCATAAAAAATATATCAATTCCACGAAACTGCAAACTCGTCTTTCTTGATGCAGTATCTTTATTCAGCACTATCCCCATTTATTTAGCCTTAACAGTCATAGAAAAAAGATTGGCCATCAATTCAAAGTCGCAATCCAAGACTCAAATATGAAGAATTTTTCAAAATCCTCAATTTTCGTCGTAATAGTAATTATTTCGTTTACCAAAATAGTTATTACACGCAAACAAAAGGTATTGACATGTGGAACCCAGTTATTGCAGGCATGGTTTAAGATGAAATTTACATTATTATTAACAACTTCCAAAATCAAATCACTTGGGTTCAGAAATATGTTGACGATTCAGTCCTTATAGTAAATGAAAATATAATAACACCTTTATTTGAAGACTTTAACTCATTTTGTCAACCACATTTGGAATTTACCATGGAACTCGAAAATAACAATAGTATATCCTTTTTAGATTTGAAAATAATTAAACAAGTTGGTGGTTCTATAAAGACTGAATATTATCACGAACTATCATACGCTGAACGAATTATTAACTAACCATCTCACCAACCCCAAAAATATAAATTAAATACGTCCCAAAACCTTCTAAAAAGAAGGATTGATCTAGCAGACCTACAATACCATAGTATAATTTTTAAAGACGTCAGAAATATCTTGTCAGCTAATGGCTAGCCAAAAAAACTTATGAACAAAATAATTTACCAAACCCTGAACACCCTTAAAAATATCCATAACATGACGGATCTAACAATGGTAAATAATAGCATAACTCCATCATCTACTAACAGCAATACGTTACCAGTAGCTAGCACAAACAACAATTCGAGAGCATCAACTTCCAACGTAGATACAGCATCCACTCCACTCAAATCTGCATCTCTCAGATATGTGGGACCGTTATTATATTCAATAAAGAAAAAAGTCAACACATACAGTCCTAACCTTAAAATAGCTTTTCATATTCATCCAAAAAATAATAATAAAAGATACATCTCAAAACTAAGAACCCTTGAGGAAAGAAGAAATTAGTAACATTGTTTACTACATTCCTTGTCAGGAGTGTGAAGCCATTTACGAAGGTTAAACCATCCAGCTAGGTACAGAGAGAATGGAAGGACGCAATAGGTAGAGACATTTAATAGCCTTTCAAAAAAATAGCCCAGACTCATCAAAGGACAATTTACTGCTGCTATAGCCAAACATGTTGCTGTCAAACATCACAGTCCTAATGTAGGTGATTGGCGAATTCGCTGTTTCGAACAGAATTTACAAAAACGTAAAGTCAATGAAGTGGCTTATATGATAAAGAACGAGGACAAATGCATTAACCACAAAAATGACATTAGATTGCTCAGCAGTTTACAAAAAACTTCTCAAATAGAATTTCTCCAAATATAAACCTTTTGTTACCTACTTATTAGTTATATTTGTTTTGTATCCTGTTTATATATTTGTTTTGTTCCCTGTTATATTTTTAACGTTTACTAGTTCACAAGCCCCCATAAAATTAGGTATCAACTTCCATCCACTTGAATTTTAAAGAAATAGGTACCAAGTAGTTATGCCTTCTAGTTTATATTGTATGATATACTATTTCTACATTTGAATCATTGTCTGTATTTTCGTCACAGTTTACATTACAGCAATGGCAATTTACATAAAGCTGTTGCAACGGCTAGGAAAATTTTAAAATATAAATGTTTGAAAAATTTCTCCATTGAAATCCGTTTTGAGGCATTCGAAAAGATTCCTGTTTGCACTTTTCCGTATATATATATATACCTATACGTGCGCCATTCCAGACGATAACTCTCCGTAGCATTGAGATGAAAATCTCGTTCTTGCACCAAAATATCAAGAATTCCAAACGAAAGATTGAGTTTGTTGGCCAACAATATTCAAGCACATTACATTGGTCAAATTTCAAAAAATGTACAAAAAAAATCACTAAAAAAGGCTAAAATTCTCCAAAAATTGTTAAATTTATAATTATTAGTAAATTTTTAGTCAAAACAATATTATCAACGATTAGCTAGGGCATTAGCAAATGTTTGGACAAAATTATGCTGAAAAACGTACTTAAATTTAATTAATATTTGTTGAAAAATCTATAAAAACCCCGAATACCTAAAAATCTCAGCTCTTTTTTGAATTACCAAGTTTTATATAGTACGTGGTTTTTTGCCATAAAATTGGTTTTTAACAATTTATTTCTAATGAAATTCCTCAAATTTCAATACAATTTAATATGATATAATACGATAAGGTAATTTAAGAAAATTCGCTCATGCGATCATGCTGCATGACTGGAACTTTTTTTATATGGCCTTTCTTAAAATAAATTACCATTACTCAGAAGTCTCGTCATCAGGAGTTTGGGTCATACCTGAAAATCTGAAAAGATGTAAAGGAACGTGTTACAATGTTTTTCTTGGAAATTGGAATCCATCGATGTCGATAACTGAAAAGTCATCACAAAAGGTGCCTAGGGTCTGAAAAATGAGCGTCAGCAGAAATTTGAAATCCGCAGTCATTCTTCGAATAATCCTATTTGATTACATAAGGACATACATATTTAAAGTGTAATTTCGAGATGGCGAGGCCCATCACTCTAGCTGCTTATCTCTCAGATGGTCCCTGTTTCTTCCATACCTGGGGGAATATTTGAAGAAAATTTACTTGAAACAGATGGACTCCATCCAACTCTTCAACACAGCAATCATAATGGCGCTCATCAAGAGGGCCAGGCACTGCTGTTACCAACGGAAGGTCAGGATGGAGGAAATCTGAGGAAATCCTCCAGGAAAGACTCAAGGATGGATATCAATTGGTGATTTTCATACATAAATGTTTATGTTTTTACGAAACCATGAGGATTTTAAATAAAATCATTGCTTAATATTGCATATTAAAATTAAACATAATATTACATAATAATATTGCATGATACTGACACCCCCAGTTCAATTACCCTGTGGACCAGTTCCTGGAGTGCACTTTATGTCCAAGTATGTGCACAACTGAAGAAGAGGATGGATAAAACCCATCCATTGGCCATGCAGTGGTTGTTGGCAGCTGCCGTGGGCGCCAGGAGGAGTTATGTGACATCAAAACTTCAGGACCACGTTTCAAGGTTGGCGATGGGGTTTGGTGCTACTGGCCGGAAGCTACCTACAATTATAGTGGGTTGGGCCCGGTGAAATTGTAGAAACTATTTCAAACGTTGTTTTTCGGATCCGTCCTCCAAAAGGCCGGCTGTGCGTTGTTCATTCAGATCGTTTCGTTCCATTGTTTAAAGAGAAGGGGAGGGATGATGCTGAGGACAACAGGAACACTTCATAATTTGTAATTTCTACTTACCCTAACAAATATATGTGCTGTATTTTAGTTTCCTGTTACCAAATTCAAAATAACGAAATTCGCACCAAGTTGTACCTAATATATGTGAACAAATATTTGGTTTCATTCAAACAAACGATATGCGCACAGGATACAACACAATATTACAACACAATACAAAAAGGAGGTTGTGGGAGGTTGCGTTATACAACCCAATATTATACATACAAAAAGGATTAAACTCCAGGAATCGTCTTGGGATGCCTCGAAACGGAATTCGATGAGGAAAATTTTCATATTAAAATCTTTGGAACCATTGCAACAGGTTCATTTTACGAAAATTCACTGAACAGTTTTCTCTAATATACAAAACTGATGTTATAACGAATCAACAGTATCAATTACTACATAATAAAGTATATGTATGATATCAGGTTCTTCTGGTTGAATATCCAAATTTGATGGATGTAATCTTCACATTAATACATTGTATCTCTTCCTAATGTACCTATTGTGGGAGTGTCAGAATAAAGTGCACGTTGTCAAGGTCCCGTGATTGTTATAATTTTGTTTGACATTGAAACTTGTAACAGAAAAATTTTGTGAGAGATAGGAGGCGAGAGGACGTTTTTGTCCTTGAAAGCTGAAGGTCGAAAACGAGACGGTCATCTTCATATTTTCACTTGTGGCGGCAAATTTCAGTTGCCTATACAATGACATGGTATTCATAATCAAAACACCTTTTTATAGTAACCCAAAATCCAATAACCGACTTGCAAATCTTTGAAACCTTCTGTCGAGCTCATATCGCCATTACAAATGGGTAGTGGAAGTAGTTTGTGGATCCCACAACGATGATTTACTCGGTCGAAAACAAGGGAGTTTACTGGGAATCACACCCACCGCTGGCTCTAAAGCCGTTATTGAACTGTCAAACTCGCATTAAAGTCCTTACCAGCGTGTAGGCTTGATGGGGCTTGAGGCTACATTATCTCATTTCATCTGTTTATCAAGACAAGTTCATAGGATACGCCGCCCTCGCGCGTTATCGTCTTTGTTACAGATTCCGTTTTGAACAGTCACATTGTTAACGCTATCCTTTTTATGGGATTGGTCAGTTAATGACAGTATCACGCTCATAAAAAAATGATGCTATAATAATTTTTGACAAGGACTTTTATGACAAGATGAAAAGAAGCTTGATCACTTCCTGAGAGCTAAATCACTGAAGAATGTTCTATCAAATCATAAATTCTTGGGCTATTTAACAATAATACATCATTTGATCGACACAAGCATAACTAGCAACCTCAAATAATATAATACTTCGATTAACCCTCCCCTAATTGATTATTTTTTTAAAAGTTCCTAATTTTCTTATCATAAAATATTCATTCATTCATTCTCATTGCTTTGAAATTTGAGCACATCGAGCACTCAGAAATTGTTAACTAACAATCTTTTGGCAAAAGGATTTTTCTAGATGATAACATTGGGTTTCGTAGGCAAATGTTGAAAAACAATTTCCGTATTTTACTTTTATCAGCTAAATTGTGTTCATACATTTTTGAGTGCGTGCGCGCGCGCGCACACACACACACACACACACCCATTTGCAGCCATTCTTATAGTTTCATTGTTTACAACAATTCGCAAGTAACAGATGGAGAACAATTAATATATACACACCCATCCATTCACTCCCACCTACCTAAAGTTTATTATCGAGATTTTCTGCGTTGATCATTGATTGCTAGGTGGTGTGTAAAAAGACGTAGACTACCCCATGCATGCTTCTAGTTATTATCGAGCGCTTCCGGAGAATTATTATGTCCCCTTCTTCAGTAAAACAATAAACAAAAATTCACTTCCTGGCAGTCACTAAACAGCCACTCTTCATCCAAGCAGCCACTAAACCAGCCTGTGAGGTTTTCGTTTGATAAGCGTAACAAACCATTCAATCCTTGTTTATTGTTACACTTTTCTCAAACATTGATTCTTATTCATATTCTGATTTGCTGAGTGTTGTTTATTACTTCACTAGCATAGAAAGTTGTTGTAGTTTGGACGAATGTTACGTGTTTACATTTCATAGCAACACAGAATATAATTATTAATTGATTATAGTTTATTTTTGTGCATAGTTTCATAAAATGTTTATCAAATCCTTCAACTAAGGGAATCTTAAAACTGAATACATTCTTGTAAGGAGTGATGAATTTCGAGTCTTATCAACGGTATACTTTGACTGAATAATAAACTAGCAGAACGATTCGAATAGACACATAAGGCTTTACTAATGATGGTGAAGGGACAAACATTACTGGGTATAAATTGAGCACGTTAGTTAATCTCTTAAACATACGTTGCTGTGTTACTAATTGTAACTATTAAAATTGTTATACTAATTTATTATTCAATTTTATTGTACCTATTTATCTTCATTTTTCCAGGTAAGGAATGACGCATCATCTGGAGCCACTTACGGATTAAATTACAATTACGTGATTGCACATTTCACCATTAGTAAGTTGACAACATTATTTTGTTTTCACCAACCGATTAGCCTACCCGACACATGATGGAATAAAGAAGGAATTTGACCGGCGGTGAAAATCCGCTTCTTTTTACTCTACCCAACTACCGGCGTCGGTTAGGCTAAAAGCTAATGACCAGTGGAACTAAGTTGAGTTATAGTCATCACTCATCCATGAAAATTAGCCCACATATTCTATCAGTTATATAGAATGGGTAATCATACTATCAGCAATAAATTCCTTCTTTTCATTTCTGTCTCCAAGCTTCCTAGTTTTCTTCATCCTTAGACAGACATATTATTGTCAATCAACACTTTTGTTTTGCCGTCTTTTGTTGCCATTTTCCATCTTGTATTGATTTATTCGCGTCCTTCACTCAGAATAGACACAATTAAACTAATGCCAATTGTCTGATGGTTTTTACCTTTCAATCTTTTTCGGAAGTTTATTCGTTATTCTGTCATATGTAAGATAGCCTATCCGATCCGACAATATCATTTCACGTTAACCAGCTGGAACGAACGACTCTGTAAGTAGTTTTAAGCGAGAAATCACTTATTACTGCATACGTAAATATAAGAGAATATACATTCATTAGTGTCCCTCTTAATGTTCATTATATGATGCGAAAATTATTCGTAAGAGATTACCACAAAGTGAGTCTAATAGTGAGTGCCCAGCCATCAACCCTGAAGTGTCATGACCAAGTTTCTACCAACAGTTTTATAACCAAAACTACGTCAGTTCGACATATACAATAGAAAAACTTAAAAAAAAAAAAAAAATCAATTCAATCCAAATCAACCATCAACAATTCAATTCAATCATTTCAATTTTCCATTTCTTTCAATCCTAAAGGACACTGGAAGAAAAAACTCAAAGGAACTAAGTCCAATTACAAATTTTAAATTGATAACTTTATTGAAATATTATTCAGTGCCAATAAAGTTCGAACATCATAAATCGAAACCTCAAAAACAAAACGATGGTTTAAACTTTTTTTCGACAGTCAACAGCTGGTTTTTACATTTATTTAATAAAACATTTCAAATTTAAGTCTTGTAAATGTTACCAGTTTTCAATCGCTGATGAAAGACCCTCCTTGTCTGCTTTGTTTCCTCAAAATTCTTTCACTAAATAGTTTAAAAATCATGTATGAAGCCAAAACAATTATAAAGACAAAACTCAATCAATCAGCCCAATTCAAATCTGCTTCTGATGTATATTTTCAATTTAGGTCAAAATCGTGCAACTATGTCTTCCATAAACCACGTTCTTGGCAAGGGTCTACCTGCTAGTGAAGTTACAGGCACGGTTTTTCACACGGGAGAAGTTTTGCTAACAAATATTTGAGAGTATAATGAGACGGATGGTGACGGAGTTTCACAACATTTTCAGTTTTAAATTGTGATCCCTTTGTATTGAGACTCTCTATGGCGGACTTGAGTGGTTTCGTTACTAGTCAACGAGGCTTAATTTGTAATGTAGAGGACTGATCCTCCACTTCAAGAGCAACTTGGTCATCTACATTACAATCATCTACACTAGGTTTTGAACTTAGCATTCTGATGGACACTTTGTGTCTGATTCTTCGGAATAATCAAATCCACGCGTTGAATCAGTCTCGCTAGATCCATGAATCCAAATAGATCGTTCTGATAGATCGTTCTCAAATAAAAAAAAAAAAAAGGTTTTGCAATGGCTCCAGAAATTTTAAAATAACTTTGAAAAAATCCAAAATGTTCTGGATAGAAATCTATTTGGAGCATCCTCAAATGGTTCCTGGAGATGAGCACTTTTTCTTGTGCACATGAATTATTTATTTATCACCCATAGTAAACGAGTGAGTTCATTGGACAACACTTTTTAATCACAGTGAATTGTTCACATTTTCAAAAATTTGCTTGAAAGAAGCAATAAACTATTAATCAGAAAAGGAATATGAACTCTGAAATAGAAAATTGTTGAATTTGTACGCAATATTATGCAGAAAATCTTACCTGCTTATACCCATTTCATTATCATTACCATTCCACTAAAATTAGGTGGATTTATAAATTGACCATTTCTGTGCGCACAAAGTGCTCCAATTTCATAACCATTTAACAAAAATATGATACAATGATTTACGAGAAATTGCTCATTCGATCATGCTGCTTTACAGGAGCTTTTTTGCGTTAGAAACACGCCTGAAACAAAATTAAAAATATAATATACAAATGAGTTAGAACTGAATGAATATTCATCTCAAAGTTTACTATGTATTAAATCCATCAGTATCTCTATGAATTAGATGGAAATTCTAATAACTTGTTTTTCTATCAACCGAGAACCTACCCTCGCAATTAAATATTTCCCAAATCTTAGAAATGGATATTGTGAGGAACAATAAAGGTTAATCAATAAACGATGGTTCGCAAGGTATTCACCAAATAGATTTCTCTGTAACATTGACACGGAGAGCCATCTCTCATTTGCATATTTGTATACGACTAAAATGAATATCGGAATAGAGGTTCTGTTTGAAGTTCATGTTTATACATTTGTGTTTCAGAATGCTAGTATTTTTAATGAGTTGATGATATCCAGAATAACAGGCACCGACCTGACGGTTTTGAAGGGGAAATTCGATGTATTCCGTATTTCGCAGTATCCGTTCAGTATGACCTCAACTCTTTACCGTCCTTTTTTTTCAATGATGTTTACATTCTGTTGTGATAGATGTACTACTTGTTAATTCTGTGAACGCTTGCGTGATCTCAACTTCTACTTTCACCGTGTTGTATCACATTCTCACTCTTGTTTGGAGATGAATATTTCAACAGTGAGGTCGATATCGACATTTGCATTTTTTCCCCTTAGCCGTGTCATTTTCTATTTACGTTCCGTAGACAACCCAGTTATTCAGAAAACTTAGACCAGCCTTTAGCAGCTTTCGGTTAGGGTACAATATTCCTTCTTGACCAACAAGGCTGAGATTAAAGTAATGAAGTAATGAAATAACATTCACAGTTCAACCATCAGATCAATCTTCATCTGGGGCTCTTTGTTGCTCCACTTCCAGTCACTCTCCGCCGATTTGCCGGTTACCAGCTTTTATACCAACTAATTTTTCCTAACACTATACCTGTATCTTTGCTTACAATTACCTACATTGGCGACAAACTTACTTAATTTTAGAAATTTTATTAAGCTCAATAACACCTCTCTTCACTTTCAGCAAATTTTATTGTTGGGTACATTTTTCAGCACAATTCTGTGCATACATGTTTTTGATGACTAGTTCATCGTTTATTAGCTTCTTATGACTAAACTCTGCAAAATAACATACATTTTACGAATTTTAGCCTTTTTAAGTCACTTTTAATGATTTTTGGGGCATATTTTTCTGAATTTGAGCAATTTAATGTGCAATTAATATATATATATATATTTAAGCCTTAAACTTTGGTATTCGTTTCGGAATGCCTCAAAATGGATTTCAAGGAAGAAAATTTAAAATAATTTCTATTTTAAAATTCTTGGAGCAATCTTATATATTTTATAAATTAAATTTTCCTTCTTATATAACTTATATATATTATAAATCTTATAGCAAACATCTTCCTTTTGTCCGATAATTTGTTAAAAGTAGGGCGCGACCTTGAACTAGTGGAAGTATTTTTGTCTAAACATCCCTGGTCAACGTCTGAATAAATGTTCCGGTCAAGCAGCATGATCGTATAAAGCGAATTTCCCTTATTTCTCGTATTATATAATGTTACGTTGATAACAGAATGATAATATTCTGCGATTCGGAAAATATTTTGGACTAATACCTAGCTTTTTTAATTTTTTATCAATTTGTCCGCAAATTTCAATTGAATTCAAGTTTTAAATTTTCCTGCGTAACTGAGTGCGTAATTTCGTCAATGTCCCCGTTCATTGTTGGTAAGCATCTGTCGACTAAAGTTCTGCAAAATATTTGGATTTGTCAGTTTTAAACCATATTGAGCCATTTTCAGTGATTTTCGGAGCACCTTTTTGGAATTTAAGTAATTTAATATGCCCATGCTGGCCAACAATTTCATTTTTTCGTTATGAAAGCTTGGTACGCACGCATGCACACACGCACGAAAGCACACAAGCACACACACACACACACACACACACACACACACACACGAAACACACACACAAACACACACACACACACACACACACACACATATATATATATATATATATATAATATTATGTACAATGTTTTGATTCATTGCAATAGCTTCATTTTCCACGACAATTTGCTCCTGAAGAACGAAATTTCCCTACTTCAGAAGATTATTGTCGTTAAAAGTACTCAATTCACAATAGATACTGAATTAATATCCTTGAAAAACCATTTATTTCGTTAAATAAGTTTGTAAAACACTCGAACATAAAATGCAGGGATGAGCGCATGAAAAACAAAAGAGTTCCCAGTGTCGCCTATTCCTAACAATTCTTTTGAGTTTTGCCCAGTTTGGCTTGATCTTTACTCACTGTGTTGCACTGGATTCAAGACTCTTAGAAAAGGATTCCATTACGTACTTTTTATTTGAAGGTGCGGTTAGTTGTGTGCGTTTTTCATTCTCCAAGCTTCCGCCGTTTTTAATGAGGGCTCTCGCTCATTAAATAAGGTGTTGAGTGAGTAGCATATTGAATTTCATCTTTTATGTACGACCCACTCCGAGGTTTTTCGTTTTCAATCGTCAAAAGCCCGGTTAGAAAAAATGTTTCAAGTAAGCTAAGCTTTAATCTGAAGAATCCCGAGTAGAATTTCCCTAAAACCCTCCCAAGGGAAACGGGTCGGTTCTTAAAACATAATCAAAAGTCAACGTATCAATCCACATTTAGGAGCTGATAAAAATCTTTTAATGGCCGATAACATTGTTTGAAAGCTGATAACCTTTTTCTTAAGCTTAAAATATAATTTTCTCCCCTAAATAACAAAGTAAAAGTGAAATTGATCATACCGCTGAAAATAATATTAGATGAAGCAGTTTTCATGAGATTTGTCAGTTTTCAGGATTCGCTTTGGAACCGGCCGGTAGTAAATTTTTAAAGATTTTCAGGAATTTAATTTTTTTCAAAATCGTCTATGTTTGGGCTGGTGTGAAGGTATTTGGATGGTACTTTTTAAGAACCCAAGTACACTATTCTTATAGGAAATTCAGCGGTGATTCCGAAAATGAGGCCAAGAGTTAAAATTAAATGGTATGTGGAAAAATTTGATTTTAAAAGGGAAAAAACACGGTTTTCCTTAAAAAAAAAAAAAAAAACAACATTCAAAAAATCATATCTTGAGTACGGAATGAGATAAAAATATGCGGTTGGCAGCATTTCATTACATTTTTCATGCAAACTAAGACAAAACATTTTTGTCACTTATCCGGTTCCACCCTGTATATATATATACATATATATATATATATATATATATATATATATATATATATATATATATATATATATATATATATATATATATATATATATATCATTCCTGACGATAACTCGCCAAAAAATCAAGCTTTTCAAACGAAAGGATGAGTTCGTTGGTTACAATTTTTGAGCAGATTAAACTTGTCAGCGTTCAAGAAAATGTACTAAAAAATCACTGAGAATAACTAATATCGGCTAAAAATCGTTGAATTTATCATTTATTCAGAATTTCAGTAAAAAAAAGTTGTTCAAAAGTTTCAGCAGAAAATTATTATGAAAATCGTACTTAAATTTCTTTAATATCTACTTGCTGGAAAATCTATAATAACTACAAAAGAACCTAATTGAAATCCAAAATCTTCTTTGAATTACCGAATTTTATTTAGTATGAGTTGTTTGGCCATAAAATTGGGGTTTTAACATTTTTTTCTACCAAAAATGCTCAAATTTAAATAAAATTCCACGTATTATAATACGATAGGTAATTTAAGAAAATTCGCCCATGCGATCAAGCTGCATGACATGGAACTCTCGACTCCCTCTATAAATTTGACAAATGATTTAATCGGATTCGAGAAGAAAAATCCCGGAAAACCGAATGGATTTCATGTTGCTGGTAATTTCAACTGTATCACCAAGATATTTAGGCCGGTATTACTGTTTCCCCTATGCATTGCGAGCCGGTAGGGTTAGAGGGCATAATATATCTTTCGTTTCTGTTCTAGCTCGTATTCCCCCGCCCACGGCCGCTCTATCGCCCTTTTTACCGTCTTTCCCTCCCCCAGGCTTCGCGGATATTCATTTCTTTCGTCACCTTACCTTTCATTTTACCTCATTCGATATACATACATATTAAAATTTCCACGTGATGAATTATTGCTTTAGCAGCCGGTAGCCGAAGACTGCTGTCGCCCGGGTCCTGCCCCAACACCCTCTATCTCATACGGCTCTGCACAGTACATGTAACCTTATATGCTTGTTTCGCTCTTGATATTAGTAGGCTGTTCGTATGGCGCATATTGTTTCTTCGCTGTTCCCATAGGAAATAATTTGTAATGTGATTTATGTACCCTATTACTTCCTGAATCTTCCGGGCTCTCTGTTACCGAAATTCTTCTGTAATAAGAAGATAAGATATTTTATTATTATACTGATTTTATAAATAATGATGAAGTAGCTTTGATTTTGCGCACTTCCCTTTCATATCAACGAGTACGTGTTTGTATGAATAACGTATGATTATTAATTCATTAATACAATTGGTTCAGTTCATTTTTGAAAACTAAATTCCTTAATTTATTTGGGATTGTTGCCGACTGCATCAAACACGACTGATGGAATTTCGCCATTTCGACTATCTACATTAAATTTCCAATCAAAGACATGGAGTCAGCTCTCATCAAAACCTCCGATCGCATTTTTAGCAAATTTTCGTAGAAAATGAAGCTATTGCAATGGCTCCAAACATTTTTCGAAAAACGTCTTCGTTGAAATCTGTTTTTGGACGTTCTGAAACGAATGACGAGTCATGATGTGTCATTCCAGACGATAGCTCGCTTTGGGATATGAAAATTCCGTTTTCGCATCAAAGAGTCAAGCATTCCAAAAAAAAAAAAAAAAAAAAAAAAAAAAAAAAAAAAAAAAAAAAAAAAAAAAAAAAAAAAAAAAGGATGAGTTTGTTGGCCAACACTTTTTGAACACATTAAATTGGTCAAATTTCAAAAAAATGTGCTAAAAAAATCACTAAAATGCCCAAAAATGTCTAAAAATCATTAAAATTATATTTTTATTAGAATTTAAGCAAAAAAAAAACTTTATAAATATGAACTAGAACATTAAAAAATGTATTCATAAAAGTATGGCGAAGAACCTTAAATTTCATTAATATTTGCTGAAAAATCTATTTTAAAAACTGAAAAATAGCTACCTATGCATCCAAAATTTGTTTTGAATCATAGAATATGATTTAGATCGAGTTAATTTGCCATAAAATTGGTGGTTCAAAATTTCTTTGCTCTTGAAGTGCTCAAATTTTAAAACAAAGTAACATACTATAGTACGGTAATCTACGAAAATTCGCTCGCACGATCATGCTGCATGACTGGGAGTTTTTAATTGTACAGCTCAAAACTCCAAATGGTTTTAAGAAAAGGAGGAAAAAAAAACTGGATTAAACGAAAATGAAATTAAGTCATATGTTGATGACACTCAAACGACGGACGAGGGATATGGTTGGTATGTACCCAGACGAGGGGGCTAGGATGGATTGAAATATAAAACAAGTTAGATTGTCCATTCACTCGACAGTGCCAAATTCCGCCACTGTGCTAGGGAGCCATGCCATATTGATGTTTTTGGTGTTTCGTAGTCCTGGTAAATACTACGTTCTTATAGCGATGATTGGTAGGCACGCTGACCATGTAGACGATTGTTATATTTAATTTTACTTTATTGCATACCTGAAACATTATACCTCATTCTACCTGATACTAATTCTATATTCTTTTGATTTTGATGCAATTTTCTAAATAATTATTATGTTCGGGTTCTAAATGGTACCTTTCAGATAATACCATTTAATTCGTTATGACCTTCTCAAATATGCAACTTACGAAGTACGGAATCATTAGCTATTACAGGGACACTGCAATGTTTAACTGCTATCCTGTTTACTGACGAACGAAGTCTATACTTTGACTCAGCTAGCATTTGTCAGCGTGTGTGCATGGATGTTTTGAGCTACAGTCAGCAATTTTGAAGCTATTGACTTGAAATTTTGTAGGTGAACTTCTTAGACACCCAGTTATTTCGACATAGTTTTTGGTGGTACCACGGCGCCTAATGGCGCCAAGGTGGCGTCACCTCCAAGTTGAAATAGATATTTTTGAAGTTATCGACAAGAACTTTTGTAGATAGACTCCTTAGGCAGTGTCCTACGTGGATCCGCCGCGAGCGTCAAGCCGCGCGTTAAAGACGAGCGTCGGCGCGTTGCCGAGTCATGCCGCGCGGGGAAAAAAATTGTGTCCTACGTGGAAACGCGAAAACGCTTCGTAGTTTAGCGAGCATCACCCGTTCTGTTCTCATCATCTGTGTTTCTTACTTCAGTTTTTTCATTTGATTATGCCGTCGATTAACAAGTTTGAGCTGCTGACCAGCTCAACAGCTCTTTTGCATTATTTAGCTCAAAAAGAATAAAAAAAAGAAGGAGGCCCGTGGAGGAAATTTTTTAAAGTCGGAATAAGTTCGGTGAATTTCATCAATTATACGCAAAATTGAAAAGAAGTGAGGAGCACAAGGATGACCGAATAATCATTCGATTAAATCGTGAATAAAATTAAGCAAGAATTTGCTCATTTATCCACCACCAATTTTCAGAGGCCCATTTCCGTGGAAGAAAGACTAATGCTGACCTTGAGGTAAGTCGTCCATTACATTTTACCTTCACAAAGATACCTACTTAACAATAATTAAGATACCTACTTGACAATTTCTTATTGGTAAACAATTTTTAATTTACTTAGATTTAAGCAGCAACCCGACCAGAAGGGTCATTAGCGGTATGGTAAACAATTACTAAATACCAAACCAATTAACTATTGATTTTCTATATTTCATTAGAATTTGATACTAGGTAGGTAGGTATTTGAGCAAATTTTAGAAAAGAATAAAACTACTGCAATTGCCTCACAAATGTTAAAAATAATGTTTATCTGGTATTCCTTCTGGAAAATCGTTTTGAGGCATTTTGAAACTAGGAGATATTTCACCAAAAAAGTTGAAAACTTATGAAGTTGCTCAAATTTTGAGGTTTGAGTCACTGAAAATATGCATAAAGATTTAGAATCGTTGAATGTGTAAATTTAAAAGAGTTTTACCCCGACAAATACTCCCAACTATGGAGTAAACCATTCAAATTTGTGAGCACAAAATTGTAATTTCTTACTGGTGAACAATTTTTTATTTACTTATTTATTTAATAATTTAATACTTTCATTTTAGCACATTTTAATGACATTTAAGTACATTTTCTAATTAAGCATTATTTTGTTCATGCATTTTTTAATGTTCTATTTTATAGTTAATAAACTTTATTTGAGCAATATTCTGCTAGAAAAAATTAATTTAACGATTTTTAGTCGTTTTTAGTTTAGTACTTTTTTGAAATTATACCAATTTAAGGGGCTCAAAAAGTGTTGGACACACACACACACACACACACACACACACACCACACACACACACACACACACACACACACACACACACACACATATATATATATATATATATATATATATATATATATATATATATATATATATATATATATATATATATATATATATATATATATGAAAAAGCGTTAAACTCTAGAACTCGTTTCAGAATGTCCCAAAATGGATTTCAATTTTTTAAAAAAAATGTAGAAAGTTTTGATTTTACAATTTTTGGAGCCATTGTAATAGCTTCATTTCCTGTGAAATTTTTTTACAATTTTTGGAGCCATTGTAATAGCTTCATTTCCTGTGAAATTTTTCTAAAAGATAACAACAGCAAACATTTGGTAGAATCCAAAAGTTTGTTTGTATAGCAGAATAATAGGAACTACAAAAAAGATTTTGAGAAAATTTGCTCAAATTTCAAAACAATTAAACATAAAATTTGCTCATACGAGCATGACTCGAACCTTCGAATTTTGTTTTTACCATTGTTTATAAACACAAGACAATATATTTTAATTTTCTTCGAAATTGGATATCTCCCGATAAAGGTGTATAATAAATTTAGTAAATTAATATGGAGGTTTTAGAAAAAAATTACGTAAAGAGCATTTTTGCTTTATAATATCTGTATAATTGAACTACTTAATGAAGTATGTACATTAAAGTAAGTAAAATGAAAAACTATGTTTATATAATACCGAATCAGTCAACATTAGTGGTATCATGTTTATGTTCAATTTCTCTAATCAAAATAGAGGTAAACTCATTCCGGATTTTCAATTTCTGTACGTCGGATAGCTTTTTAAAGTATGGCAAAACTGATTTGAAAAAGAGCAGATCTTCGTCTTCAGCTTCATTAAATTTTGCCAGTTTTTCTTCCTTTATATGTCGCAGTTGTTTTTCGAAAGCCCTCATCATTATCTTCGACTTTTTTTTGGGCTGATTGACTGGTGATAAAGTGCTAGACATAGCATCACTTGTTGACGACGCTCTTACACTACTTTGAATTTGAGCATTTGAGGTATTCGGTGCAACTGTTAAATCTAGTTGCGGTTCATTATAGGGGTAATTTCCTGCTTCCACGTTGAAAATTTCGCTGGCGACCTCTTCCTCAAAAACTTCATCATCATCATCAAGTCTTGCAGTTTCTATTACCTCAATCCTTCGTGATGCAGTGTCCTGTCCTACGACTTCTGTCTCATGGTAACTATCCTCCGCTTGAGAGCCATTCTGAATAAAATTAAAGGTGCCTTCCGTAACTCTGGGTGTCACAGAGTCTGCAAGAAAAAGCATCACATCAAAATAGGCCCATTTCCCATCTTACATAGGCGCAGAGTCCCCATCAGCTCCGCTACTAGGCTTCTTTATCTTCTTAAACTCCTTTATGAATGTATCCCTCTCGCACTCTTCCATTTTTTCTTGGCGTTATCCTCTGAAAAATTAATGCCTAATTGAACATTTTACCTAATATGACGTCAGCATTTAATGTTATCATTTTATTATTGGCATGAACATGCTTTTCTTTGTAAGTTATCGAATCAGATGTGTCACGGTAGTTTACAAAATAAATAAATTATAATTAAACCAATTTATTAGCAATATAGCAATACATGCAGTATTTGTGCACATAATTAGTTATTACATAACTATTTTAGCGAATTTTCATGGTAAATAAAGCTATTGCAATGTCTCCAAAGATTGCAAATTGAAATTTTTTCCACAATTTTCTCCATGGAAATCAGTTTTGAGTCCATATGGTTTTGAGGCTATATGTATATATATAGGTCATTCCAGAAGTAACCTCTTGTTAGGATTGAGATTAAAAATATCTTTCCTTTTGCAAAAAAAAAAAAAAATCATATATATATATACCCAATAAAAAATAAATAAAAATAATAATAATGAAATTTCATAAGAAAGAATGAGTTCGCTGGTCAGCACCTTATGAGCACATTAAATTTATCATTTTTCGAAAAATGTGCTAAAAAAATTACTAAAAATCACAAAAAACGGTTGAAAACCGTAATAATTATATTTTTAAGCTGAATATTAGTCAAATATAATTTATCTGCTCAATATTAACGAGAATATTAAAAAATGTATACCCAAAATTATGCCGAAAAATGTTCTTAAATTTCATTGATAGGAGATCGGTAAGAACTGCAAAAAGCTAAAAATTCGAAATCTCTGTCTGAATAGCCGATTATTATTTAGAATTAGTTTTTTGGCATACAATTTTTATTTAACAAATCTATTGAACTGAAAGAGCTAACATTTCAAATCAATTTAACATAAATAAGATAACCTACGAAGATTCGCTCCTACAGTCATGCTGTGTGACTAGAAAGTTTAAAAAAATTAAATAGAATTTTAGTTTTTCTGTTCTTTGTTTAGGTATCTGGCAACTGGTATATCAACTTGCGTACTCCTTCCGAATTTCTAAAAGTTCGATATCAAAAATTGTCAAGGATGTATGCTTAGTAATTCGGAAGTGCCTGTCGAAACTAAACATGCCTGTCCCTAGTGTAGATGATTTCGAAAAAATATCGAAAGAATTCTTCGAAAAATGGGGATTCCCTCATGCTTTGTTGGCTGTAGATGGTAAGCATATTCGTGTGAAAAAGCCTACCAACTCGGGAAGCAAGTTCTTCAACTACAAACAGTTTTACTCCTGATGGCAATAACTGATGCCTCCTATAAATTTATCATGGTTGATATTGGGGCGCACGGTAAAGATAGTGATGGAGGCGTTTTGGCAAACACAGTTCTACCAAGCCATTGAATCTGGTACATTCAAATTGCCTGATACGCGATTACTACCAAATTCTTCGTTTGAAGCCCCCTTCGTGTTCCTTGGGGATGCAGCGTTTCCTTTGCGCAAATATGTAATGAAGTCGTATCCGTGGAAAGCAGCTTTATCTGACCAAGAAAAACGGCTGTTCAACTACCATCTTTCTCTTGGAAGAATGGTAGTCAAATGCTCGTTTGGTATCATTACTTCAAAATTTCGAGTTTTGACAAAGCCAATAGAGACAACCGTAGAAACTGCAACTGACATCGTCAAAGCAATCTCGTTGTTACACAACGTTATTATTGACAGGCAAGGATCACCGGACTTACGATCAGTTAATGATCAAGATTTAAATAATCACCCTCACAGGATCCCACCGACCAGAAGCAACAATCATTCGAACAGGACGGCGACCTACGTCAGGCAAACTTTTACTCAATATTTTCTTCTCAAAAAACGCTCAACTTCTACTTAATGGAATATATTGTATTTTCTATCCTTCATAAATATTTGGATTTTAAAAACATTATGTTGAATACTTCTTTTATACATACAAAATATATAAATAAGTATAGATACTTACTTGTCATGTTCGTTGCATTTGCCACTTCCTCCAAACCTCTCTCGGACAATCCACGGTTTTTATATCCTTCGTGGCGTTTGTTCCACAAAACTGGCCGTTTTTGAATTTCAGCTATTAATAACTCCATTATCACACAAGAAAACTTGCGGAAACGAACAGGCGAAAAACCGTAAGCAAGTTTAAAATGTCGAATGAGGTTAGAATTAACGCGTTTGACGCGCGGCGGATGCGATAAAAATCAAATAAGTTTGAAAATCAAACCGAAGCGTTCAACGCCATCGCGTCGCCGCGCGGGCAGGGTCACTTGACAACTTTCGCAAATTTAATTGGTGCGCCATTTGAACGCGTGAACGCCTGAACGCATTGACGCGTGCGGCAATTCCACGTAGGACACTGAGTTAGACACCCAGAATTGGCTGTGTAGGTTTTGGTGGCACCAAGGCACCAAATGGTGGCGTCGAGGGGTCACCCTCATGTTATAAATTGACATTACAAGTCTTTAGGCGTTAAAACTGCATATAAGCACTCATTTTAGGCTTTTAAACAGCATCAAACTATCTCCGGCACTAGATTGGTGACAGTGTGTCTAATGACGCCGTGGCGCCTTTTCTCAAATAGTATGTGTTTGGTATCATTTTCCATAGTATTCAGGTCGGTAAATCGCATTGTATAATTTCCGTAATATCGACTTGCAAATTTTCAGATAGACTCCTGGGACAGCCTAAATTGACTGTATATGTTTTTTTGGCACCACTGAATCGTTCAAAAGTCGTGAGGAACCTGGATCAACAAGTCGTAATATAGTACTAGTCGTAGTATAGTTGTAATGTAGTATCTGCCACATAACAGCGAAACCACCGTGAATTGTATTGAACTTGCTATTCCCAGGAACTAAATTGATACCCCAGTCCACTTGAATAAATACTAAAGGCTGAGGGCAGAGTGGCTTCTTTAAAGTTCCCCATAGTTACTCTTCGTTGATGTTACTTCTAATTCGTCTGCCTACCACTTTGTCGGTAATAGGAGTCGGAAACCACGCGCTTCTCTTGGTGGAGTGCAGGAGCTAATGTGATTCCAAATAAAACGGCGGTGACAGCCAAACTTCGCTCCCCACTCCCATCGTTCATTCCAACTCCACGAGACCTCTTTTCAAGATGCCGCCGTAAATAGAATTTTTGTTGCCGGTCGAGGAAAGGCGGGGAAAAGCAATAAAAACTTGGTGGAAAGAAGCGAGGTGAGTTAGATTGAACTTGATTTGGCTTCTCTGGCTTGGGGTTGTGGAAAGAGGCAGAGCCAGCCCCTCCGTCGTCTCCCTCTATCGTTAACCACCTCTTAGTGACGGACTTCGGAAGGGATCGCGATACTCCAACAAGCGCTCTATCTCCCAACAACATCCGCTACCCCAAAAAGTTAGGTTCCGTTAGGTCTTTTGGATCAATTTTACCACTTCTGGGTCTGCGAGTGAAGATGCCTATCTATCATGTTAGAGACAAAGTTGGGAATTGCCATGTGTTCTTCGATTTGTAGAAATTTAAATAAAATGGTGCCCTAACAATGTGAAACATTAATAAAATCATATTTTAGAAGAATAGAATAAAGTTTCTTGTGGTTTGATGCCTACAATACTTGATGAACACTGAAATAATTAGTTTTTTCAGAGAGTAATTTTTTCATGTTTATTACTACCATTCGAAGACGAGGAAGTGCTCTTATAAGCGGTATGTTGAAGATAAATAAAGCAAAAGAACAATTTTTAGAGAATTTTCGTATAAAATGAAGCAATGGTAATGGCTCGGAAAATGTCAAAATCAACATTTTTGAAAAATGTCTCCATTGAAATCCATTTTGAGGCATTCTAAATACCGTTCTTGGGCCAAAAAATCAAGCATTCCAAATAAAAGGATGAGTTTATTGGCCAACAATTTTGGAGCACATTAAATTGGTTAAATTTTGAAAAATGTGCTAAAAAATCACTAAAAAAGTCTAAAATTGTTAAACTTGTAATTCTTTGCACAATTTCAGTCAAAAATAAATTTTCCACAATTAACTAGGACATTTAAAAATTGTTGCTCAAAATTATGCTGAAAAACGTACTTAAATTTCATTAGTATTTGCTAAAAAATTGATAAAAACTGCAAAAAAAAAAAACTAAAATTACAAAATCTTCTTTGAATAGCCGAATTTTATAGTATGATTTTTTTGCCATAAAATTCGCTTTTAACGATTTCTTTCTACTGAAGTTGTTCAAATTTCAATACAGTTTAACATATTATAATACGATTGGTTGTTTATGAAGATTCGCTCATACGATCATGCTGAATGACTTATTCATATTCTGTTCTAACAGCGTTCAAAGATTTTTTCCGATAGAATTCAAATTGTTTGATCGTAAGCCAGAATATAAACGTTATCCGAAACCTCTGGACGGTAAATAGTCAGTAAACGGGTTAGATGTAAGCTGAATTTCATACCCCAGACTTGTCTATCTTAAGTTCAGCACGAAGGACATTGTTTATGTACATTCTGCACAAAACATTGTAATAGGTTGCTGATCAGAATGGAATATTAGCCATTGCGGTCATTACGATCGGCAAGCAAACTACACATACCCCCCCCCCCCCCCCCCACACACACCACCCATCCATGTGCCATTTATTAGGATACTTTGAAATACCTCGCAGTTTTCACGAAGAAGATTAAAACGTTAAAATTTGCTTTGGTAAGAGTATCAGAGTATCGTCTCCAATGAGATCAGTAATAATGTGAGTAATCATACATAAGTGCATAAATACAGACCGATGGTTGCCGTATGTGCCTCTGATACGATTCTCGCACGTTCATTTCTTGATCATACAACGGTGAGTAGGTTGAACACATGGGATGGTACAACCAATTTTATTTCACGAGTTTCAATAATGTTTTCCAGTACCTACCAAGAATTTTAATATCGTCTCGCATTCTGAATTATACTTTATTTATTTCGACTGGTATCGCTTAATTCTTCTGAGTCTACTATTCCTTGGAATTTTTATGAAACCCTTCAATTTGGATGACAAACGCTGCTATATTACATTACCGAGAATCCGTAACCATCTTAGAATGTCTGCTTCTTATCTTCTTGTCTTTCTGTTCCAACAATCTTTATACTTTTATTACAGTTCCTGATGCTTACCTATGGTGTTCTCTGAATCACTAGATAATTTTCCGTCATATAATGACCTTGTAAAATATAATTTTTATTGTTTATCTCTTTATTTTACTTATATATTTGAATATTTATTTTTCATTTATTTATCTATTTCTGCTGGAGGCTGTTTTTTTCACCTCAAGTAAATTAGAATGATCTAAACAAAATAAAAATAAAATGTTAGATAACTATAATAACCAATGTGCAAAGGTTCAACAGGTGGTAATTAAAGTGAGTGAGAAGAAGGCATGATGTCGCGTCTTATATTTCTAGGCTACCTCAATAAACAGAATTGGATGTAATATATTGTATATCATGGTGTTTGAATTTCTTTATTGATTAGTTGCACAGTACTGTTATATAATTGCACCATCGTGTAGTAGTGACACCAAAAACAATACAGCATAAATTCCAAGTCGATGGCTCTTAAATTGCGACATGTAGCGCAGAATAGATATAAGGCAGACCGGCAAACCAAACACACACACACACACACACACACATTTTATATGTACGAGTAAAACCCCCCTCAAAAACTGAATTGAAAGAGTGGGGAGAGCGCCCAGGTTTACCCTGACCTTTTTTTTTTTTTTTTTTCGTAGGCAGGTGAGGAAATCTTTAAGATCCTAAGGTGGTAATCGGATCTCATAAGATACCCAAGAGGGACCGCACTCCGGGTTATGTGGGAACCCCCTAAAACCCACTAAAACCTCACCTTCCTTTTCCCACGTTGGAACTCAGCCTGGAACTGTTTCACACATCAGGTACTTCAGGCCGAGTCCTTGAGAAATTTCTTCAGTCCTCTCGGTCCGTGTGCTCCCTCCTCCTCTGTCTCTCCCGTTCCAAGATGATCTTTTTCTGGAGGGTTTCTTCAACGTAGGCAGCTACAAAATTCCATTTTTGCTCTCGTTCTATCATTTTGGATAATACCACCTCCGGTGTCACGTCTTGAGGTGGTATTCCAGAGCATCCTGCAGCCTTCTTCTTTCTGTAGCCCACCGCTTGGGATGGGACCCTGACCCTTGGGATCAAGGATGCTGAAGGAGGAGGAAGAAGTATGGAATGAAAGGAAGTGATCGTATCAAATGACCACCAGTTTAAGTAAGAACCCTTCAGGACGTGGGTGATGACATCACGGAGCACTCCCGCTGAGATGCCCAACTCGTGTAACTCCAAGGCAATTTTCCCCAACCACACCCCCTGTGATGACACGGTCGCGTTCATGACGTTGATGTTTTTCAACGCCTCTTCTTTTAGCTCTGTTATTGCTTGCCATAGGTAGTTTCTGTCATACTTATTTTAAAATGCAATAGTCGTAAGCCGCAATGCCCTCTGAAGCCCATTCTACCCAGTGGGAAGAAATGGGAGATTCAGAGCACTGCCGGAATTTTTAAAATGCCGAAAAAAAACCACCACTTCACCCGATGCTGGCTCTAGGGATGAGGAAAGTTGCAGAAGAATGAAGAGGAAGTGTTGGATGCAAGGAAGGTCCCCTTTATAATATGACAACCAGTTCATGTAATAACCCCACTGGACGCGGGTGGTGAAACCACGTAGCACTACCTCCGAGATGCCCAACTCAAGTAACTCCGTGTCTCTTTTCCCGCACCACACCCCGCGCCATGACACGGTCATTACTCTGATGTTGTTGGTCGCCACTCCTTTTAGCTCGGAAAACGCTTGCATCACTTGAACATTTTTCTTAGCCCACCAGGTCTGCTCCCTGTCAACGCTGCCACTGATAACCTGGACATCCAGGATTATTGCAGACCTGTTGGGCTTGATATCAACCATATCCGGCTGCTTACCCTGGTCACTCGGCATGCGATATAGTCTCTCCCCCTCGACATCCTAACCGCTGAATGACAAAGCACCTGCAATCTGCTTGGTAACTACATCGTTACGTAAAATGCGGCCACCGTGAGTACAAAGACACTGCTTCACCACATGATACAGGTTCTTATTTTTCTCTAGCAGGCACGGAAAAGTATGTCCACTGTCCCCCGACTACTCCTTCTGAGGTGACTAAAGTTGCCACCCGGATAGCGTGAAAATGGCGATAGTTGATGGCCTCAGTGCCCTCTGAAGCTAATTCTACCTATTGGGAAGAAATGCGGGATTCAGAGCACGGTCAGAGTTCTTTACCATCTACTGACTCATGCAGTGCTGCAGCAAACTCAGCAGATGAGCTCGGTTTTGGAGCAGTTGGTGTTTCTCGGTCGCACCACAACAACTGCTGCCTGACAAAGTCAAGGTGTAGTAGTGTGGGCAAACTCCCAGCTCGAGCCTTTAAGGCGCACTTGGGACACCAGGTGGGAAGCCTAGCCAAGAGCGCATAACAGAGCGAATTTCATGACCTAACTCAAGCAGTCTCCCAGCAGTTAGCTCACCAAAGACTAGCCTGTAGGTTAGCTTTGTCAGTAAGTACGTGTGGAGGAGGCGCAGCTTCTGCTGTGGCTTCAATGGAGCCTCGGTGATACGAGCTAGTGCTCCACCAAGGTCAGATGACTTGCAGCAATAATGGCCACACTCATGAAGTCAACTCTAAGGTACCGCCGAACCTCCATTACGGATCGGGTGGGGATGGGTGATTGTCCTATTACAAAACACTCCTCACCCACCACCTCCACCTGATGCTGGCAACCCGACGGGACCAAGTAGACTGACCCACACTTATTCGGGTTTACCACCAAACCACACCCGGCTAGCTGCTCAGCAAAAGCATTGAGGGCGATCTGCAAGCCCTCCCGAGTTTCTACGAGTAGGACGACATCATCGGCAAAAGCCAATGCACCTACTCGCACCCCACGACCAGGTTTAAGGGGAGTGGCGACAGGGGACCTTCCTGGCGTACCCAGAGCCCAATGACAACATCCCTCGACAATTCGCCTTGACACTCGAGGATCGTCACGCCTTCGTCGTACAGGCAGGCCACATACTTAGTTCAACGAGCAGGTGCCCTGACACCACGAAGACAATCGGTCAGGGCGAAATGGCTTACAATGTCAAAGGCTTTAGCGACGTCCAGAGCGGCGAAATGGAGCTGCCGTTTCTAAATACGGCATAAACACACACACACACACACACACACACACACACACACACACACACACACACACACACACACACACACACACACACACACACACACAGAAATCCAGATCGAGTCAAAGTCGGAACGCACTTCGTCCATCAAATATAATAAATAAATGGATGAAATACAGTTTGTCAGTAATGCATTATAGTAAAAAATATTTGGAATGTATATAATTATATTAACAAACACTGTTTGATACAAAACCGTAGTACTAGTGTGTTTGACTTTTTAGAAAATTTTATGAGAGTATAACGATTGGACTACTTCTGAAATTGTAGACATATTCATGAGAAATAAATTTCTCCTATGCAACCCACGATTCTGAAATCGGATGGAGGTCCTGTTTTGTGCAGCGCAACATTGACGAGGTTCTGAGCCACCTTGAATTATATATATATATATATATATATATATATATATATATATATATATATACATATATATATATATATATTCATGCCTGTTTCCCGTTATTGATCTTAAATTCAAATTAGCTAATACGCTATACATAAAAAATACCAACTACGAAATCATAATCAAGTTATTGAAAATACTAGGTTTCACAAAACAAAACTAATGTTTTTGACTATTATGCTAAAGTGAACTTTTTTTTTCCCCCATGAGCCCTATACATATTTGCTGCCAATATTTAAAGAAATCAGAGACGTGTAATTCGTAAACAAAAGTAAGTTATGTTGGATGCCGGAGTTAGTGAATAGAATAGACGGCACGGAGGAGCAGCAGGACACATGCGAAAAGAATCAACGAATTCAAATGCCTCGCGCAACGCAGCTGTGGCCCTGGGATAACAGAGTTGGGGTGGAAGCATTAAAACTTCTGGCGACCTCCCTTCCGGTGGTCAAGCCATTTCAATTCACCCGAAACTGTCAATTAAAAAATTCTATCCGACGCCGATGGAAAGAGCTCACCTGCCACGGATGGGTTACAGTTAAATTCCATCATATCCGATATCTTATGTCACCCGGGATATTTTCGCGATCGTTTGGATGGATGGTATTTATACAAACAAATTGCACTATTCGTGTTATTGGTTCCAGACGTTTATAATTGTGTCTAACCGATTCGTTAATGTTGCGCGAAGAAACATATGACTATGAAAAAATAATCTATATATATATATATATATATATATATATATATATATATATATATATATATATATAAATCTTGGTCGATTACAAAGTTCCATTATTGAAAACAATAAACCAAAAAAAAGTTCATATATTGACCCTTAAGATCTTGACGACCTAGTTGTCATTACAGTAATGTATTTTTCTTTAGTTTGCAGACTATTTTATTGAAAACCTCTAGTGACGATGAAAGCAATAATTATAATAGTGTAAGTGTAGTGCAGTAGTTTATGAAATTATTGGCCAACACCAAAAACTGATTTAGGAAATATATATTCCAAAATTCAATAATTTATTCTTAGATTGGATAAATATGTGTGATTTTGTCGAATCACTATCAATCATCCTCACTAGCCCTTGCTTCAACGGATCAGTTATCTCTTCAAAGAATCAACGGAATGCTAGTTGAAGTTGTTTGAATAGCTCCAACAAGCTGTGTTTGAAGAAGGGAAAGGCCAACCTTGTGAGCCTGCTCTGAAAACCCCCCAGGCCGGTTACAAGCCCCTGAAAATTCATTCAAAATGAATCCGCCTCGTCCCGTCCCACTTTCCGCTGTCTTGCCTTCATTCTGCCACTCCTGCTTCCATCTCGTTCCTCCACGCTGATAATGTAAAAAGCCCGGATACCCCCAACAAAATGCTTTTATATGCGTCCAAAGGAACAAAAGTCCACTTATTGCTCGTTTTCCCTTTCCGTCTTGTGCCCCTACCCGTGTCGCATCCTACAGAAAGATTTCAATCTTGATGGGGGACGCGCACTTCTGGATTCCTCCAATAAGGTTTATTATTTGCGGCAGCTCCCAAGGCTTTATGAACGAGTCAGGGTTCTGAAAGGAGAGATTGAAAAGAGAAAAGCTCAAGGGGAAATGATACAAGCAGGGCGGAGATGAGAGCCGGTAAATTACGTTTTTAAGACCACCCCAGTTGATAATATTGAAGTCGGAGCGGATATGGTGTCACAACAGGGGATTTTCTTGGGGAGACGCTTTCACATGCCACATACTCAGAGTTTTCAAAAGCAATTATTGCGTGTTCTTGGTACTTCGAGCTATAAGAGTAAGGTGCGGGAAAACACTTTTCATTCAACTAATTGGCAATTCATCCACTTCTTTATTCGTCGACATATTTTTGCAAATTTATCAATATTGAAACATACGTATTGATTTTTCATAATTTATGGAAACGGTTATGTTTTCTCGATCGTAGACACCAAATATTCATAATTCAGTACTTAAATTGATTTTGGACTTTTGAAAATTGTTTTAGCTATTTATAACAAGTTACCAAACCAAAAAGTGGTAGTTAACAAACTTATTCCATGTATAACGTAAAATTTCCTGTCATGCTGCATGATCGCATGAGCAAACTATTGCATTCTATTTATGTTACGGAAAGAAATAGTTAACTGTCAATTTAATGACGAAGACATGTTGGTGAGTAATAAATACTGAACACCAACGACTTATTTTTGATTTGTATATTATGTTGGTGGGAATAGCGAATAGACCGTGATTTTATTGGATGTACCCATCTCAATCATAACCTAACACGATTGTACTGCGAGGAACTACCTCCCCCTCCCCTTTGTCCCACACACACAACTATAATAACGCATTAACTACTTTTACAAATTGTTTGTAAATATCTTGATTATCGGTATCCCCCCCCTCGCGTTTTGAATTTGTGTGTGGTGGTCTTGCTAAGAGAACGAATGCTTCGAGCAACATAGTAAAATAGTTGAACTAAAGAGGGGTCATCAGAATCGATTAAGGATAGCGTAAATAGCAGAGTTCATTTCCTCTCCTATCACTCCTCTTCTCAAACTTTACAAAAATCAGTCATCAAAATGAAATCCGCGATTTTTCACTTATCTAAACCAAAAGATTATATGAATGGAAGAATATATATATTCTTCCATTCATATAATCTTTTGGTTTAGATAAGTGAAAAATCGCGGATTTCATTAAAATATATATATATATATAGTGATGTATCGGACATACCCTTACCTCACCCCCCCCCCCCCCCCTCCACCCCACTCCACGTTTGTAAATTTTATCCTTCCAAGGTTGTTGAATAACTGGACTGAAATGCGAGCAACGGTCTATCAAAATGCGTGATCCAATAGTTCCAATATAGAGGAAATTGTTCTGTAGTATAAAAGAGTCAACATACTAATTGGCAATGTTTAAAGATAAGTTAATCAAGCATAGATATTTTATATCTTGTATGAAACTTGTTGTAATCCAAGACCCATTCAAGAAAACTTCTACACGGGTTCCCATGAAGAGCATTTTCAATATTCGATACAAACATTTTTCAAACTTTTAGAGTAATTATAATACCTTTCATCGGAAATTTGCTAAATGTCAGTTGCATGTGGAATTTGAATTTCAAATGCTCCAATTTATGATAAATTAAAATAAGTGTACCTTATACGTGATACTAATCGGCATCCATAATACTTCTCTAGGGGACTAGGAAAATTTTAGTTTTGGTGAGAACTTTTATGAACTTGGACTAGCAGGTAAACACATAAGTTGAATGCTTGTAGGGTAATAGTGCTGAGCTTTGCATCAAAATTTTCTCATTTTCCTTATTTCAAAGATCACGATAGGTGGAGAATAAATACTTCGATTTTCCTCTCCTTTTTTGGAATCTCTGACAGCGTTAAATAGGGAGTATCGGGGACCCCAAGTGGTAGGAGAATGTAGACAAAGAAGCCACGTATTCCGAGCATGTCCATTGATGTAAAGAGGTAGCGTAGGGTAACAAAGGCGCTTGGGAGGCCCCTCCAGTTTATTATTCCCTACAAAGAAACCACTTTGTGGAAATCATTGCTTCACCAACTTTACCCCACTGTTTGTCCATCTGGCCACGGATGTTTCTTCTGATCATTTTAATCAAGGACCTTTCCCCCACCTCGCCCGGACGGGGGAATCGGACCCTGACTCGATATCCCTCTTTTTGCCCCCTCTCTGCATCGCCCTCATCATTCAACCTCCCGCCACAACTGCCCCTGGATTCTCTCACCTTCAATGATGGTCTTTGTGCTCATGTTACTCCTTTCCGGTTTGTCGGTTACCGGCATTCTTGATATTAAAACTCACCTGGCGAAAGCTGATGGAGGCGCAAGGAGAAATGTTTTTGAAGGCTCCTTGAGAGGATGAAAGGCGAAGGAGTTACGCGAGATTAAAATACTCAAGGAAAAAGAGGACACAACTAGAGAGAGGCAAGAAATAAAAGGAACAATATGAGATCTTGTTCCTACCACTCTTATTCATGCCATGTGGCAAGTCTACGTGATTCTTACTTTTAATCTTAAAGATACGATAACGTGTAGATAATATTTTGCCAAAAAACCTCGTAGATTTTTAAATGTTTTTCAGCACGAACAGAGAGAAAAAATGCATACACGCATTCCAGAGAGCTATTGCTTCACAAAGTTATTTTTTCTGTTCTTCTATATATTTTATATATATGATAGATGAATCTATCAGTAAATTAAACCGTGAAAAGAGGTCGTTCCTTCAATAAATATCTCCGCTACTGCCCATGGGAAATATTAGGTACTTTGATTGAAACTGTATCCCACGAGAAGCAAGGTTCCATTCGAATTTACGACATGCTATCGGATTGAAAAGATAATATTACCTTCCCTCAAAACACACTTGTTTCTTGGTTGTTCGGTTTGGGATGGAGATGTAGTGCAAGTACCCCATTGATAGAAATGAGCTGAGATACATCATGAAAATCTTAACCATAGGCCAATGTTAACAACAGTTGAAGAAAAAAATTAATAATAATAATAATATAGTGAGAATAGCTGGCGTTCAGCTAACTACAGAAATAATTCAAAGGATAAGGATGATTAAAGAATTGTCACAAGAAAACGTTTATTACAAGTGAATAAAAGGAAAAATGTATCCACAGGAATTAAAATAAAAGATGCTGTGGTCCGTTAAGTAATGAGCGCGGCGGCATTCCACAGTATTGATCTTGTTCCCCTGGATTACTCGTGTCGTAGTCGTGTTACTCTTCATGACCTAACATTTTTCAATACTTTGAAATGAATACTAAAAACGAGCAGCTTTACCAATACGGGTCTTGTTACGCCTTATGTCGCGGGTTCCGAAGTCAAATTTACCTACTGATTGGTTTGTCTTCGTCATCAATTTTGTGTTTTGATTTGAATTATATTTGTTGACTGAAATTCATAAGTTTGTATTTTTCTTGCTAGCCCTTGGTTGTTGTTTTATTAGGAATTACAAAGGATTTATTCGAAAAGGCCGGGCTCTCATCACCGAATCTAGCATCAATAAAATGGAGTGATATTTGGTAGCTCCGATAGTACTTTAAATGTGCATAATGTACTTATAGAGGAGTTCACTTCCTCGGTTTCTTGAGAGTCCGATATTCCCATTTACTGCATCAAGAAAAAGACGCTCACTCTCTGGTTAGAGGCGTGAACAGTGCCACTCCTCCCCTACTGAATGTTCAATTATTTAATGCTAAAAAAATATGTATTTTTCTCTAATTGCCTTAACACATTAGTATAAACTATAAAATTTTGTTTTATACTATAATAATATGTATTTATCATAATAAGTATAAATATACATTATTTAATTTCGTAGTTGGTTACTACATGTACATATTAAAATTAACAGTATAATTATATATTGATCCGTAAGTTTGGAGGTTATTGGAAACCAGTAATTGTCATTCGAAGGGTTGTTTCGTCCATCGAGACAGTACAGAACATTTTTTTCTCTTTCTCAGTAGATTAATGGGAAGCTCATAATCAGGGGTTTGAGCGATCCAACGGATGATTTGCAATAGTGGCACAATGTGTCTAGTATCTGAAATCGATTTGATATCCCTCACAAACTCCATAATTTGTTATTAATCGACCAATAGTTATTAGCATATTATAGAATCATTGCATTCCTTGTTATTCAGATGATTCCTTGTTATAAAGCTTCTGTGGACTTCTTGCAAGTTTATTTTCCAATGGTCTCGTAATGGAAAACGACCGACCTGTGTATAGGTCGGAATAAGGATTACCAATATCTAATCGCTAAACATATAGGGCCCCAGCTTTTGCTAGGTTGTCTGCTATCTCTTCACCTCATACCCCGAAATGAGATCTCATACGTAGGTACAAAGTGTAGTTTTATTTTAAATAACTCATCTATATATATTGAATTATATCAGCGATGACTAGATAGTCCGCTCGTTTCAAGCTTTGCTGTTTGAGTAACGATAAACAACTTAAACTATCAGAAAGTATAATCCAATTACTTTAACGTCTAGCCCCACTATTTGCAATATGCTTGATTGCTTGAAGCATTGCTGCAAATTCAGCAGTGAAGGGGGTAACTTGAATTTCATCTCTATTCTATCAGTAGCTTCTAACATTACCAATCCTAAATTCATCTGTGAAAATTCATGAACTTCCAGGAAACTGTGTGGCATGCTTCATAAACTTTTGATTTATTTATGTTTCTTCACCACTGGACTAATGAAAATACGCTACTTCTAAAGGGACTGCACATTCTGCCCTTTCCAACCGTAACCGAGACGGGAGATTATGGCTGTCTATGAGCGATGAGTTTGCCTGTAAAACTTTTCACTAATGGAGAATTGGCTTTTCTTTCCAACTGTTCATGGATTATAATTCAACCGATCGTGATGCTATACAATTCAAAATTGGGGTTTAAGTGATTTGAGCTTCAACATGTAACGATCAGAAACATTATTCTTTTGAACGATTCTTTGCAACGATTCTTTATTTGTACAGTTCAAATTATAACAAGACAACAAAGGCCTTTCCGTCCTTAAATTGGTCTTTTTCTATCAATCTCCAGCGTTTTCCCATTCTCCCCAGGAAATGGTCCTATTCCAAGGAGAGAAAATTCAAAATACCAAATTAAAAATTTGTAAAACATTGACTATTTTCTTTATGTGATAAAAAATCCAACTCAAAGTTATCAGTTATTGATATTTCATACTCCTGGGATGGTTCTCCAGATTCGGCCAGTATAATATTAGTTGGAGTTGTTTCGAAAATCTTAAACATCGTCAAATAGATTCAAATTGTAAGCGAGATCATTTTTCAGATTCGGTCTGCACGATTAGTCATAAAAGATGCTACCAATATCTTGATTGATCGAATAGTAGCTCTTTAGAAAATTAGACATATCCATAGATCTGAACCCCATCTCAGGCTTGTTATTGACTTGAGTATATTGAGGTACTTTTCATTTTCGTTCAATAATTAGTCGATGTTTTTTCTCAAGTCAGAGTTGGACTAAAGTGACGTCCCAAATTTAATTTGTGACTCAATTTTATATGCATGGTTTCCTAAAGCTGTATTTGACACGATATGGATTTGCTGTTTTCTGGTGAATGGTATGAATGAAAACTTCAAAATTAACAGAGATAATTATTTTGCGGCGCACCAGAGCCCTAACCCAAATTCGAAAGTTCCTAACAGATAAATACCAAATTCCAACTTATCTAATCCGACATAAGCGCATGTATCTTTAGTAGGTATGTCCTAATATTGTTTCCAATCAGCCTGCTCAATTCCCAATTTGCGGGTTGGAATTCTACAAGGTACACTTTGGTATTCACTCTGGTAAATATGATTGGAAAATTATCTGGTGCCATGGGCTTTTCTAGGATTACCTTGAAAAATTGGGCGCAATATGTGGAGAGGACAAAGTAATGTCTACGGCCGATATACATGTTGAAGGAGGTCATGGTATTATCTTGTTATTCTCATTATTCAAAAATACTAAATTTGTTCCATCCATTGCATCTTTTATGTTATTCCCTATTGATCTACTAAATTTGATCCGAAGCAGCTGTAATGTATGTTCAAGTCTCCCAAAACGTTCAGCTCAGGAACAGAATTAAAAAGAACAATATAATCGTTTTTTTTTCTCACAAGTTGATTTTTGGGGAGTTAGAAAGATGCGAACCGGTTCTGTGAACCATCAAGAAACTAGATCTGGATTGCAGCGCATTGAATATTGGGGATTTGGTTGGTAATGTATTATCAGGAGGAGCCGAATTTTCAGGAATTATCAAGGCGATTCCTGCCCATCCATCAATCCAGTCATCTCGTATCATATTATAGCCACGAATATTAATGTTTTTATTTTAGATCATGTTTCACTTATTATCGCCATTTTTATTCCTTCAGATAAAGTAAAATATTCTAGTTGCTCTTTTGGGGGTAATTGATATTGAGTTCCATTGTAGCCATTTAAACATGTTTACTGTTGAAAATATTCAAGCAAATAATTGTTTAGTTACAAATTTGTTATAGTTTACCAGATTCACCTTGACTGCGTGGAAAATCATTTATTTGGCTGTGAATTGCATCTTCAATTTGACCCGTTGATATGTTTTCTTTCCTTTTCTTTTTTTTTCTAACATTGTCATAATGAACTGCCTAAATTTTTCGGTTACCGATATTTCTCCATCCATTGGGTATTCAAAATTTATATTTGTGGTATAGCTGTTGGTGTTTCTTACGATTTTGGTAGGTACCTATTGACCAATTTCTGATTTGCTCACTGTGATTATTTCTTCATTTCGATTTGACGCTAACGGTCTTTTTTCTTCTGGATAATGATCATTATTTGGTTGTTGTCCTCTGAATCCTTGTCGTTATATTTGCTGGGATATTGAATTATAAGGTTGAAATCGTTTGTCTTTGTAGTGAAAAGTCTGTTCAGGACTTGATTTATGTACATTTTCCTCAAATGCTTGCTTAGTATAATCATTGAGAATATAGGAATTTGGTCTTATGTTACTGTTTTTATAGCTAACAGATTTAGCTGCGGTGATTCAGCTGTCATGAGCAGCTAAAAGATAATAGCTATAGCTGTGGCTGACAACTAATAGCTAAAAGCTAACTTTTTATGAAAAACTGTATTTCCATTTTATTTTTTATTAAGGTTTAAGCCGCACCTCAACCAGAAGGGTCATTAGCGGCATTTGTTTACTGTTGAATAGGATTCTGTTGATATCCGTTTCTTTTACCTTGTTGTTTGTATAAATAATGGGCAAACCTTTTCGTTAGCAAATCAAACATTGTCTGATTGGGTAAAGTTTTTGACTTTTTGAACTATCACGGTTATCACCACACTCAAAGCACCGGAGCGCACTTCGACATTGATCCGTTTTGTTGACCACCTAAAACAATGTTCGCTTTGTCTCACTGTCGATATAGACGGTTCAACTCGACAACCAGTTCCATAAATATGTGTCATATTCTATGAGGTACTTTATGTCAAAATCACTAAGCATGTCTGAAGTTTGGTTGTGGAGTAAGTATTATTAGTATTATCATTCGAGGAAAACTTGATTGACCTTTTCATTCGTATGGGTTGCATTGAAGATATCATCTCTAATAATTTTACGGTAGATATTAGTTTCAGATAATATAATTTCCCCAAAAGTCGTGGTGTTTCATTTGCCGATATTACCATCATATCCTTCTACATATAAAAATAACGGACCTTTATCATGTTGTTCGTATCCAATACGAGAGATTCACTCGAAGAATCCCGTCTGAAATTCATTTGTAATGTTTTTCTTGCTCAATGTATCATTGATCATACGTTTGTCCGCGGGGGGTTCCCCCCTCATCACCATCCATTTTTAATCGATTGTTCAATACGGGAGCGATGATAGGGTGCCTTATTGGATAAAAAGTATGGTGGTCTTAAAAATATAGGGAGTTATTTGATCTTTAGACGATGTGTCTCAGTTACATTCTGTAGAGAGAGATCTTAGTGGATGTTTTCACTACGGAGGTTCCAGTACAACTGAAAAAGTACCTATGTTAAATCCAATCCAATTTATCATGTTATCCATGGTATTTATGTTAGATCCAATTCATTAAAAATTAACTGAAATGTCACAGACCTAACACCATCTTTTGTAGGGGTGTTCTACTCAAATACGAGGTGTTTTACTGATGAAGAATTCTTTATCCACTGTAAAGACATATGTTGGCGATTCGAAATAATATTATATTAATTTGCAACAGGATGGGTTATCGATAACTCAAAATCAGAAAATGTCCCCGGAAACAGGCATTCTGCTATCAGGTAACCCCCCCCCCCCCCCCCCCCTTTAAGAGATAAAAACTACCGGGAAGGTTAAATTTGCTCAACTTTCCTCACTTGAAACTCTGAATAATAAATTTCTCTGTTTGAGAACTTTGAATGATAGGTTGTCGTCTTTGGGGTTTCAGAAATGGCTGTCGGAGGAGAATTACAGAAATATAAAAGTGGGAAACCTGGAAATATAAATTTACGAATTTAATCCTTGGAAATTAAATAATAATAATGATACACCAGGATCCAATTAGGAATGTGATTGGAAACAGAGAGTGGGGAAAGTAGACATTAAAAAATCATAATTAACCAATTTAGGTATTTATAACTAGGGGCTTCACCGGCTTGAACATTTTCAAGGCACTTATTATTAAAATCTTTCCGTAAATCATTTGTTTCCTTTGGTACCACTCATAATTCTGTTTCAATGTTTTCAATTATTTATTATGGCCAAAATAGGTAATGGTTGTTTACACACTAAGGAAATATCGTATTTTCTAAGTGTACTGACACACGTACTTTTTTCTGAGATTCAATGCCACTGAGCTACCCTTGATATTGGACGTTTAATGGATGATTAATGTGTTCATTGAATATATATATATTCTTACCGCCATCAAACTATCGCACTTGCCACAGATTATAAATAGTAGTAGTTATAGTTTCAGAATTATATTGACATGACAAGGAAATTCAGTGTATCCTCAGTGAGTACATGAATGCTGTTGATGTAACCATAAGTCTCAGCTACTAACGTACTGTCCAAGTGATGAAACAATAACTTAAACCTACGGAATCAGTACGACCTCGACAACAATAAGTGACAAACAAGGAGCTTGCATGCTGACTAAAATACGTTGGTCCCTTTCTCGTTTACGGTTGGAGCAGATAACGTTCATATCTCTATATAATCAACACGCACAGTGTTACCTGGTAACATAAAATTGAGAAGACTGCGATCATAAGTCACAATATACAGGAAAGTCTTTTGTTCATAAGTATGATTACCAATTGTTGACCGTTGCGTTCATAACCGTTGCACCGATGAGTGGTTATATCATATTGTAGAGAGGAGATCGTATTCATTTGCCTATGTCTCGACAGAATTGAATAGATATCCAATTATATGATATCCAATTATTCGAGCTAAGAAATAAATTAGAATGAACGAGTCACAAGGGAAAAAGAGTGACATTCAATATTATAAAATGATGCTTATGATTCGCTCTAAACTAAAGAAAGGTTTGTAAAAAGGATCTTATCGTGATAAAATAGGACAGGGGTTTGTTTAATTTGGTATCAAAATAATGGTATATAAATAACAAGGGATCACCGAATCGATAAAGGGGATTGGTCAGTGAGATAATGGATATTATAACAAGCATAAATAATGGGAGGATTACTTCTAGAAGGGTGGACTAATTGATGTTTAGTGGAATAGACTGAAGACAAATGGTGATGATGTCATTCACTAATGGATGGCCAAGTTGGTTTGGTAACGAGGAGGTGAAGAGACGAAGGTGTACAGTGACCGTTCGTGTTTCTCTAGATAGATGTCAAACTTTTGAGAGAAGCCTCTCGTAAAACTCACTACATCCATGAAGAAAAAAAGGTCTGCCAAGTTGGGTGGGCAGTATAACTCCCACCTGTGTAACTGTGTAACTTAGACGTATAGGATCCGTTTAAGAACTAAGTACGACTCGAAATGATTGAATGTGAATACGAATTTAACAGTACCTAAGACATGCGTAAACATGCTGAAATGCAAAACAGGGCTATAATTCATGTTTGCTTGTGCGGAATTGTTTAAAGGTTAACCCTCACAATAATTGAAAATGTTATCAAAATCGATCCATTCATTTTTCTTGGAGTGTCATCCAATATTAGTTTTGCATATGCGCAACAGTTACCTATTATTCAAGCAAATGCGATAGAATACGAAAGGCATCATTTTGACACTTCAACCTCTCGAGTTTGAACGAAATTGAACCAATAGATGATTATAAATCGACGTTATAAGAAATTCACATTTGCGCATGCGTTTAGGCTACTGTTGATCCGACGGCATCGAAAACTATTTAGAGGGCCGTCAGGGAGCTAACCTTCGCCACTCAAGAAAATGTAATTGAAATCAAACTGAAACTTGGTATAATTTCGGGCGTGACAAGGATTTACGACAGACACACACGGAACCAACATTGAACTGCAAGCTCTGAAACACAAAATGCAAAGGGAAATGATTTATAAGGAAAAGAATTTTTTCGACTTCTTTCACGAACACAAAGCTTTTCCACCTTCAGAAGTGAGGAAACAAAACTAAAGCTTCTTTAACAATCTTGCTGGAATTTGAGTATGGAAATAACTGATGATGATTTTCGTTTCGGATTTTCTTTTCTCTTTGATCTGACATTTCCCCAAAGCCATTTCGTACTGCGTTTGCTTCAGACTAGTTTAGGAGACAGCGTTCCCAATTTAAATTGTCAACATGATAGTACTAGACATATTGTATATACAGGGTGTTCACACTTAAGATTGTTAACCTCCTAGGGATCGATTCTACAACTAATTTCCAACAAAAAGTAATTGATTTCTATTTTTGCCAAACCCTTTGTTTTCGAGTAATTCAATTATTATGACTTTTCGTATTTTCGACCTTACACCACTAAAACGGCCATATCTCCCCTAACATACAATGTAATCTTGAAAATATATATACATCGTTGGGATGAGTGTTGAATTTCCCATCTTCCTAAGGTATTTGGAATCTTTTTCACAGTTGGTCACAAAGGCGAAAAAAATGGACTAAACACGAGAATATCTCCCTTTTTGAAAATTCTTGTTTTTAGGGTGCGTTAAGTATTAAAACAAAAACGTAAAAAACCATTCGCGTTGCGGGAAATACTTTTCCAAAATCTCAGCTTTCCAACGGTATAATCAATTTTCATTTTACTTTGTTAATTGGGGGGGGAAACGTATGTTTGTATGTTGAAAAATGTGGATTTTTTCTATGAAATCGAGGGTTTTCGTGAAAAACGACCGCCTAAGAAAATCCTAGTTTGGGATCGGATTCTAAGTATTTTTTCACGCTGAATCGAATGGTAACACTCGCAGATCTCTCCAACTCCGTTATAACCGAATTTTCCTCTTTAAATAACAAGATTTACCCTTAAAAATACATAAAATTGAGCATAACAAATAAAGTAAAAACTGTTAGTAAATGTGCAAAACTCGGTTGTAACAGAGGTTGAGAGATTTACGAGTGTTACCATTCGATTCAGCGTGAAGAAATACGTAGAAACTGACCCCAAACTAGAATTTTCTTAAGGGACCGTTTTTCACGAAAACCCCCGACTTCATAGAAAAATCCACATTTTCCAACATGCAAACATACTTTCTTTCTCCAATTAACAAAGTAAAATGAAATTGTTTATACCGTTGGAAAGCTAAGATTTTGGGCAAGTTTTTCCTGCAAAGTGTACGGTTTTTTCTATCCGGATAGGATCTTAGCCGTCATGGAAAACTGGTTCTGTTATGAGGCGCAATCATGAGATGTGTGGGCGAGCACCATCGTATGTAACACGATTTTACTAAGTTTACAATACGTATTTACTAACCGTAAATATGACCATGATTACATGTTAGATATGGTGTACTCACCTAGCAATATTTTTATGGTTTTGAGCTAACCCTTCTTAACGTGTATCGCTTCTTCAAAAGAGATTTAACAGTCCCGATTCATAGATGGACCGGAAAAGCATTCTGAATTGTCTGGTAAAATCAATCAGCTGCTATTGGTCGTGCCGTGGTCCAGTAGGAAGTTTTCCCTTTCATCAAACTCGTCATAGGAAGATATGATTTATACTTTGTAATAAGATGTTTCGTATTTCAGACTAGTAGTTTCGAGGAAACTGTCAGGTACAGTAGAAGGACGTATTTTCTAAATTCGCTTTTTGGTTTCTACGTGTCTGAAAACGTATACCAACAAATTTTGAGTTTCTCAGAATGCTTTTTTCTTGGTTGATTTCAAAGTTTATTAATTGAAAATAATGAACGTAAGGATAATGAATACTTCTTATGGCGAGCAGCTGAAAGGTTAAAGCAACTTAAGTGCAATTAGTAAGATTTAAGATTATGCTGGCCGTGCAAAGGAAAAGGCAAATTAATTTTCAAATTAGCTAGAGGCTACGATAAAAAAGGTGAAAAATGTAAGTCCGGACAAACGTAAAATAGAAAGTTTAAAAATTTTGTTTTCCAATTTTTTGATTTTCTTTTCAAAGATACGTATATGTGTATCAATGTATGCTATGAAATAAAATTATAGCAGGTTACCCCATTTGAAGAAGTCGCCCAATTTCACTCAATTTTCAAGGATTCGGGGGATAGACTCGTGATGCTTTTTTTACACCTTTTTCAGACAGTATGCTTTATTGAAAACAACGCAGTATTTTTAAAAATCAACTCTATTTTATTCCCATGTTTCGAGGTTTTAAGAAAGTTCAAGCAAGAGAAATCTCGATACTAACTTCCACTCATTTTTGGGGTAGAAAAACAGTCTCTTCATATAAAACTATTAAGGGAAGATGTATCGTTGAACAATAATTGCTGGAGCAAATCCCAGGAGCTTTGGAGTATACGAATTGATGTAGTTTAAACAAAAGAAGTTTATTCATAACGGTTATTTTCTTCAGTTTCGGGTTGAATGTAGCTCCAAGGATTGAAAACGGCCTGAGGCGTGTGAACGTTTATGCCCTCTACCTTATTTTTTACAAGGAATTTTTATTCAGAAAGGCACATTACATTCCATTGCAGACTCCGTCCAACCACATGTTTTCCGGGCCATATTATAAACCGACTCGTAAGATGATATTTTTGCTATACTAAGCACAAAAACCTCGGTTAACCCCCGTCTTTCTGAAGAGCGTAAAAACTTGTAGCCCATATCCTCTTCCTCGCAAATGGACGTAATACCTTTTTCATGTCCACCCATAATAATATTCACGACGGGGCTGGGACGCCGGTCGTCCGGACCAACGGCGCCCCTCGCCTCCTTTCCAATGGAAGAAGATGTGGAATAGTCTCTTCCTCCCACTAACCCGTCCTATCGCATCTTGAGATGTTCCTTCCCTTTTCACAAGAAACCCCGCTCGTAACGGCACCTTCGAGCTCCCCGGAACTGACGCACAATTGCCGGAACGTGAGTGTTTTTGATGGCTCTTTACGAAAATCTGCCGAGTCTCGATTTTGATTTTCAATCACACCGTCTCAAGTGAATACTCATACGTTGGTGTGATCTCCATACCTATGTAAGGCTAAGGGAACGAGACGCTAACTGTAGCGTCATTAAATGACTAACCATGAACTTCTACTTCTGCAAGATGCGTGTTGTTTGTTTGTTGTTGAACTTTTTTTTTTACTCGTGCATGCATTACCCTGATTCGTATTTTCAATAATGCGGCAATAGGTGAGAACCAAAGCTCCAAGCTCAACTTAAATATCAAGTTATTTTTAGTACCTAATTACTATGTTTCATAAATTGATATAAATAACACATATTTGGATCCAGTAACACTTGTCAAGCCGATTACACGATTTCTTCTCTTCAGCCCTTTGGGAAGTGGGGGAAGAAAACAAGTAGATCAGCTAAGTGAGTCCCATGATAACGCATTTTCTTCTAAGGAGCTCCGCATGAAATATACGCTTCCTGCGCTGAATAGGAGACAAAATGGGTTTTGGACCTCACTCAGCTCATCGATGACCTCTCAGTCGTCTTCAGCATTCTTCCTTGGGCCTCCCTCTCAAATTTCAGCTTCTTGCGTCGAATAGGAGATAAAATGGCTGTGGAGTTCACTCCGCTGATCAATGAACTCTCATGTGTCAGCGACCCCTGATATATCTTTATCCTCGCCATGTTACAGGTTACATCCATACCAAGTTTCATCGAAATCGGACGGTGGGTAGTGGCATTTAAAACGATTTCAAGAGGATATATATATATATATATATATATATATATATATATATATATATATATATATATATATATATAATTGGAGGTTGAGTTTGACCAAACTAGACTTGAGTGGTTTTTTTTTTTTTTTAAATGTTTTAATCATAATAATCCACAACATTTTTACCCAGGGGCTGGGTCCTAATCACGTGGTACCTTTCCCGTTGTGAGCGGTGAACTTAACAAATGGCGGGACGTGACTGAAAAGACCCAGACGGAAGAAATTATTGTCAGTAGAATAACCTGGTAGACTTTCGGTTGATGGAGACACAGAATTCAATGAATATGATGAGGACGATGGCAGGAGTGTAGGTGGTATTTTTTCCAATGAATCAGGAACCCTATGACTAGGCAATGATAGAGGCTCTAGCTTCACTGGGTTGTGGAGAACCGATTCGGTAACAAAAGACGAACTGGCAGAGAAAGATGAGCTCCGTTTCAATAAGTTAGGGGTGCAAGGTTCGCTTTTTTGATTTGGACAAGGGTAACTTGGGGACGAGGTACGGCGTAGCCATCAGCTCTCTACACTTACCAGTAACTACCGTAAGCGCTACAAAGTGATGCTGGTAGTACAAAGCAGGCTCAATTCACAACGTGTTAGTGTGATTGTTTTTTACTTTTCTAACAAAGAAATTACCATAAATCTTCCAAGTTAAACACTCAATCGTATACTAATCCACGGCGTAGATTTGAGTAACGGAGATTTTTTATAAATGATTATTACAATTAAATTCTAGAATTTATAGTGACCAGAATAATTGGTCACATAGATTTACACAAAAAATACACCTTCCGATTGCGACCATGCTACTGTCGTTTGAGCTTGAAGGAGTCCAGCTCACCCCTAACTCAACAAACAAACACATCGGCAAACCACCAAAGAATGGTGTTGGAGGATTTGGCTTCTCTTGTAACTTTTGATGCCCTGTTTGCGTGAATCAGATGAAACATGAGTTCCTTGATCGCCCGGATTCGATTCGCCCTCAACTGGACCTCATCAACGTGAACAGTCAGTCCTTCATCAGTTCTCCTTCTAAGTTGCGGGAACGATCGGCACAACTGCCCAAGGCAACCAATAATTTCACCAATGAAGCCCCAGAACCTGGTGACTTCCTCTTTTTAGAAGATAGCAGTAAAGTACCTCACAACGGTCCTGTCGAAACTGGTTCGTCGATCACAGTGACCAACAGTGTCCAAGAAAAATATCTTCGTGAGGTCGAAGCTTTGCGGGGCAAGCTCCGTGAACTTCGTGGTGCCGCTCCCAGGAAGTTGCCAATACCTTCCACCCAGTCTAAACCTAAATCTAATCACACAATCATTAAAGGGCCGCTGAACTATTCTTCTGGTGCATATTTGAATATTGATGCTTCTCGGTCAGCCGATTCTAAAGGTTCTCTAGAATCTAAACTAGGTATTGAAGAGCGGAATGCTCATTTCAATAGGTTAAGAATACCTAATGAAACAGAATGTGCAACGGTAGCCTCTGTTGGAGCGTCACCCAAACGAGTCAGAGATCAATCTCCGTCCTACTTGCACCAGCGTCCGAGATCGTCTGAGAATACCCCTATTGAGTTGGTTGGTCGATCGAGTCATATTTCCATGAGCCCTCTGAAAAGCCCAGGGAACAAAATGGACACCACTTGCGTTGAACGTGAAAATGGTGAACATTACACCATTAGGATAGATAGAAATAATGAGATTTCTTGCTCAATAGCTCCCTCGTCTTCTGATGACAGAGTTCGCAACAGCCCTGCTCATGTCGTATCTAGTAAAACCGAAAAACCCATAGATATACCAGCTCATGCTTTAGTATCCAATGGTACCTCGCAGAAAGAATTTAGTTTGAATCACGTCCTCACGGAGGTTAAGAAAAAACGAAGCTCATCTTTCTCTGCCAGTAACTTGTAACCGAATCGGTTCTCCACAACCCAGTGAAGTTACAGCCTCTATCATTGCCTAGTCATAGGGTTCCTGATTCATTGGAAAAAATATCACCTACACTCCTGTTATCGTCCTCATCATATTCATTGAATTCTGTGTCTCCATCAACCGAAAGTCTACAAGGTTATTCTACTGACAATAATTTCTTCCGTCTGAGTCTTTTCAGTCATGTCCCGCCATTTGTCAAGTTCACAGCTCACAACGAGAAAGGTACCACATGATGAGGAACCAGCCCCTGGGTAGAAACGTTGTGGATTGTTATGATTAAAACATTTAAAAAAAAACCACTCAAGTCTAGTTTGGTCAAACTCAACCTCCAATTATATTCACTACCTAGACATAACCAGCACTCAGTATATATATATATATATATATATATATATATATATATATATATATATATATATATATATATATATATATATATGAATTACCGGAGGAAGAAGTGAACACAATAGCTCATTCTTCTTCTTCTTCTTTTTTTTTTTTTTTTTTTTTTTTTTTTCATCATTATAATCGTATATATTCATGATAGGTAATGAGCTGTAGTTTGCTAATTAATTTTAGAGAAATTGTTTTCCTTAATAATTTTCGGTACCTATCACAGTTAGAAGGGTAATGACTATAACCGGCAATAAACTTGCTAAAACGTGCTCATGAAATAATAATAGGGATCGCGTGATTATGCAATGGAGTGGCTACGACTGAAAAACGTGTAACGAAATTATATCTTTCATCAGTTTCAAGTGTCAAAATATTAATTTCTTTCAATATTATCGAAAACCATTGACAAATTTTCTCTACATAATAAATTAGTGCACACGTGAGTTTTTCGTGGAACAGAGACGTTCCGCAGGCGTATCGATGAACCCAATCGGCGTTGATTGAATATCAATAATGTGTTCAGCAGGTTGTTTGGTGAACGACTATTCGATTAGAGTTGGAAAAGGAGGGGAAAGAGAGAAAACTGTCAGTAGTTAACCTAGTTATGGGATTGATTGTTGGCATTGATATCGGATTGTCGTGTGTGGATGTGCCATTTATCTCCGAGGCTCATATATACGACCTGGAGTTCGAACACACGAAGGTTAACCCGTTGAGGTTCACTTGATGAGTTCATAGCATCTTTTATCACCGCACACGTTTTAATTTTCTCATATGAAGTATACAAGTGTGCAGAGCTGTGTTGCATGTGATAAGTTTGTACATTGAATACTTCTACCTGGGGAATGAATTCCAAGTTGAAGTTTCGCGTTCTAGTTTTAGTCGCAATTTTATCTCATAACTGTGCACCTATGTATCCATAACTACCTGTGTTTTACAATCTACTGTAGCTACGTCGACTGTCCTGCCCGATTTCCGAAATTAAATCAGCCTCCCGTTCGCCTCCTCTCTTCTTCGTTACGTTCTCACTGACCAATTACCAGCGGGATCGCCCATTCCGAAGACTTCATCGGCATATTTTTGACATCAATCCAGACTTCGACTTCTTCCATTCCACCCTTCCAAATCTCAAATCCACCTTCAGTAACACTCCATACATTCATAATTAAAATATAATGACAACTAATTCAAATCATTCTTGGGTATTCTTTATAATTTCAGGACCCTTGCAATCCCCACTGTTATAATGACGTATTATGTTTAATGTAATTGGGCTCGCCCGTTAATAAATAAATATAGCCAAGAGCTAAATCTCTGAGTCTTAGCTGATATAGTTAATTGGTCTTCTGTCGGTATATATATATATATATATATATATATATATATATATATATATATATATATATATATATATATATATATATATATATATATATATATGCTTCGCCCCCCTGGACCCCCCGGATCTTTTCCCTTTCGTACAGCGTAGAAAACGAGGATAATTTGCTATGCAAATTTTGGGAGTTGTACGACCAAAAAAAATTTTACCAGTCAACAGGATTTGAACCCACAACCTTCGTATCACGAGAAAAAAAAAATCGGGAGTTGTACGACCAAAAAAATTTGACCAGTCAACAGGATTTGAACCCACAACCTTCGTCTCACGAGAAAAATTTCGTTACGGACATTACAAAAAAAATTATTGGGGGTCGGCCTAAGAATTGCATAGCAATTAATATATATATATATATATATATATATATGTGTGTATATATATATATATATATATATATATATATGTGTGTGTGTGTGTGTGTGTGTGTGTGTGTGTGTGTGTGTGTGTGTGTGTGTGTGTGTGTGTATTCGTTTAGTTTTTCATAATTAAATTGTTATTTCACTTTTATAGTTACGTGCATTATTGCTGCGGAATCACTCCTCGTATGCAAATGGTAGTAGTACTCCATCCTCTTCGAATACGCACCGCACGTTCTTCCTTGCACCTCTTATTCTTAGAGAGACTCGGCTATTATCAATGCCAGTTGGAGTTTGACTCTCACTCGAGGTGACACTTTGGAAAACGGTTTCGACCATCTCTCTGACGATGAATCCGCTAATCTCGAAAAAACTTAGAATCTCTTCAGTATAACTCCGTTGCAAAAAAAAATTTTTTTTTTTTTTTTTTTTTTTGTGCTGGTGAGTTGGAAATGATACTCTACCTTTGGGCATGATAAAAGGGGGTCAGACTTTATTATGTGGGTGTAGAAATTGCCACTTCACCACTCTCCGGTACATCTTCGGCCTCGATGTGAGCTACCCTCACAGCAAAATTGGACGTAATTGTAATCATAATTACGATTACGATCGTGGGGTTTTAGAGTTATGATTGTAATAACGATTATAATCACAAAACCTGGAGATATGATTACTATTACGATTACACCTGTGGTTAAGATTATGATTATATTGGTAATCACAATTTTCCTGTAAATTATATGCGTAATCACCACTTTTTTTTTTTTTTTTGCAATTACAATTTTAGTCACCAGTTTTTAATGTGATTTTGGCTGTAACAAGCGATGTTTTCTATAAATAAGCCCGTTACCAAAGATTTTTCCCTGTAATTACAGTCATAATCATAATTTTTCATGTGATTACAGCCGTAATCTTAGTTTTTTTCTGTGTAGTCTTAGTTGTTCCTGTGAATACAATCGTAATTATATGACAGTTGTAATCACAGGAAAAACTAAGATTATGGCTGTACCTAATCACAGGAAAAATTGCGATTATGAATGTAATTACAAGGAAAAATCTGCGGTTACGGGCTCATAAATAGGGAACATCGGTTGTTACGGCCAAAATCAAATAAAAAACTTGTGATTACAATCGTAATCGCAAAAAAAGTTGTGATTACGAATGTAATCATAATCTTAACCATAATCGCATATCCAGGTTTCCCTAAAACTGTATGATTGTAATCGTAATCGTAATTGTGATCACGATTACGCCCAACTCTGCATCACAGGATCACTTGCTGAGAAAACTTGAACAACAAGCTCACTAGTCACTCCTTCCCGCGCTTCAAAAGACCAACTTTCTCCCAGTGTTATGCATGGGTAACATTCATAACATATCCACGTCCATCGCATTCAGCTGGTTGGAAATAATGGTGAATCATCAAGAGGCTGTTCCGTCGACAATACGTACCACATTGTTGATATTGCAATTTTCGGCCTACTTATGATCATTTTTAATTTTAATGGATATTTTACCGGAATCGCAAGTATCATATGAAGGTATTGCAATAGCACAAACATGAGAAGGGTCAAGGTTTCTATTGTAACCGTCTTGCGCGAATTTCTGGAACCCTACTAAATTATGTGGGTCCAGCAATCATCTAAACTGGCATGATTTTATATGTTACATTAAAATGTATTGAGTAATATGTGTGTGGGCATTTGTGAGAAACTATAGTGCATTTATAGTCGACATGTAATTGAAATTTTGGTGTTGCGGCTTTATATCTTTAGTACGACACTCAGTGGTGCCAAATGGCCAATTTTGGGACGAAAGCTTAAACCTATTAAATATGTCTCTAAAGGGATTTGTTTCCTATACTTTCTGGTGCTCTAAGGAATGAGATGGGTTTCAAAATTATTAACTCAAACCTCAGGTGTATATAGCCCATATTCTCGTGACGTCACGCCTGGAGTAGGTTAGCGTTTCAGCCAATGTCGGCCATGACTGCGCTGTCATGGGCCATACCAACTAGTGCCCACAACCAGCGGGTGCCTGGGCAGGACAAGAACAACAATCAACTCCCCGTTCGGTTGTTGTTGTTGTTCTTGTCCTGCCCAGGCTATCAAAAATGAATGTCAACTTCTAGGGATACTCAGACAGGCAGGCTTAACCCTACACCTTGAAGAAAGAGCAGAAGTGGCTAATAAGCTCAGAGCTGAACTCTGCTCCTTGGTCAGTGAGAATCTGACATGGTGCTCCTACTCTGCCAAAATATTGTAAGAATGCTTTTGAAATTGAATCAGCGGTGTGGTCGGGTAATGGGTAGAAGTCGACATAGCGAGAAAACTGGTCAATTATTGAGAGGAAGTATTTATGTCCCCTTGGTGTTAAGGGGAGTGGTCCCACTATGTATCAGCAAATCAAGCTAACTGGGATGAGTACCTCCCCATCGCACAAATGGTCATCAATTCACAGAGTCATGAAGCCACCAAATACTCACCCTTTGAAGTTGTATTTGGGAGAAAGATGCGACTCCCTGCAGCAGAAGACATGAATCTGGGTGAGGATGTAGTACCGAGTGAGGAAGGATGGCCGCCCGTACAAGGTACAAGTACCCCCCATCTAAAACAGAATAGAAGGGTGACCTGGGACGTGCCACCACCATCCAACCTAACATTTACTACGAAAAACCAATCAGGTAGAACCTGTGAAGTACAACTCAGTATACGCTGTGTTGAAAGAAGAAGTGGAATATTTTACGCCATATGTTACCCTGGAACGATCTCAAAACACTGGGGGGAAAAATAGGTTTCAGACGAATAAAACTTCACTGTTTGATGTGACGAACTTTCTTCTATTTGATCGTTCCCACGAATGACCAGAAAAAGGTGCCCTTGCCACTTGTAATTTTTTTAATTATTCCCTCTATATTTAGCACATCACATCCTAGCAATATCAGAGCCTTACCACCGAGAGCACAAACAGCTGCATAGGCCAGGAATGGCTCACATCCCTCTATAGCGCTATGTCAGTAAATCGCTTCTCAACCAATCTATTTTTCACAAGAAGTTTGCCGTCTTTCGTCAATCTTACTTGCAGTTATAACGCCATTTTTAAACAGTTTTGTTTTGCAAAAGTAATATTGTATCTATACAAAGTTTCAATTCAGCTAAATAGTTACTAAAATCGTGCCGGCCCGCGCGATTATAGGTTGTAGCCAACGATAGCAATCTAACGGTGAATGAATTTTTATTTGGGCTAGGAACCTACCAACTATTGTAGTTAATCAGAGTCCAAAAACTAAAGAACTTCATACATTTGAAAGGCTTCGAGAATAATTAACCTGAAAATAGCGAAGAAAAAATTATTGAAAATTCCTCAACTGTCTGTACTGCAGTGTAGGTACATGGCCATTGCTCAGGTAGTTTCATCAGCGTATTATTATAAATTCGTAGTACTTTGCTGAACTGAGGGAGCTTTACTTGTTATATCGAATGAATAAAGCAGAGAGTTGATAGTTTGTCAAAGTAAACAAGGCAGATTGTTGCTACACCGAGAAACGAAAATGCTTGGGTAGGTAGGTAGGTACGTACATCCTACCAGATTCGCTGTTGGTTAAAAGTGCCTAAACAGAGTTGGTTGGTTGTTGCTTTGCCGACGAATACAACTGCTGACCAGCAGCTATGTCAAATACCTATCGACTCAGGAAATATGTAACATGAATCAAAAACCAGCTGTAGAGGAAAAACCTTGAAATGCACTATTCTGAAGTTAAGATTTCATAAAAACCGCATTGGCAGTGCAGTTATTGCGCATGTTTTGCAGTTACGCAAATTTTAGGGACAAAAAAGTTAATTAGGTACCTACTTTCGTTTTCGTCTATAAAGTACATGAACAAATACTAATATACAGAAAGTACGTAGGTATACTTTCCCTCTAGGTAAGTACTTACTTTCTACATGCGATACTTACCAAATATTCCCGTCTAGCTGAGCTCTCATGGCACGTCCTTTCACATGACCACTTTCAAAATACTCTAAAGATTTTTAGTTTCTTAATTGATTCAAAGAACAGTTCTGAAAACTAGATACCTAGGTAGGTAATCCACAACATCTTCGAGGCTGATGTATGGAACATCTTACACTTTCATGTCAACTCCCCAACACACATTTCACATAGATCTCGACCGCACAGATTAATCTTGCCTTCGTAGCGTCTGAGGTCATCACCCGATAATAAGTTGATGTAGTTTGCATAAAATGTATTACCTTGCATATTACAAATAATGAACCTATTGACTAGTAACTAAGACTGTTATGCAGTATGTTCAGCCATGTCAACAAATGGCGCATTTTCGCATAGTTTACTGTCACCATGACAAGTTGAAATAACTTCTACTTCGCCTTGCTTCGATGTAAGGGTGCGCTATTATCGAAGTCTCGAGAATATCACCTTTGGGTGAAAAATGGGTGGAAATTATTATTTTTTTATTGTTCCCATCTCCAACCCTCTTACGTTTTCGGTAAGGAATGTCGTTTTTATTGTGCGACACCCTGTGAAAATCATTTCTATAAATTAATAATTTGCCAGTGATCGCTTAGAAGGAGATGCAAAAACGTAATTTATAGATTTTTTAATTTTTGATAGTTGAAATTGTATGGACTCGCACAAATGAAATTGAGACAATTGATTTGACAGCGAAATTCAGGGAAAGGAAGTCAATTCAGTAAACCGGATTAACACCCAAAACATCTCAAAGCACAAAAGCTGTCGAGGTTTGGCTAGATAATATAAATAATTTACTCCTCTACAAGTTGAGCATCTGATGAAACCTAATGGATTCGGTAATTATTGTTGGTGTCGCTTTATTCTAATGAAACAGTATCACCAGATCCGAAACTGTAGATGGCTCAGCTAAGTGAGAAATCCCCCTCCAGTTTGTTAAGCCGAGCAAGCTCCCATGTAAGCCGACCCCCTCGGCAATTCTGTGCGTCAACTTCCTTTAAATATTTGAATAAGCATTATGGGCAGGAGGAGAGGGTGGGGAGGCAGAGCGAGGAGTGGGAGCTGGGAGAAGGGTTAGAATTAATTTGTCCCAGGAATTAATTTGCGATCATTTCATCGGTTTAGCCCTCGGATGTAATTTTCCCTTCAGGAGCGGAGGGGAACAACAATGATTCCGAAAGTTGTTTTCTATCTGGCTCTCCCAACTCTCATGTCGGCAATTGCTGATTAGCATAGTCTGTATGTCATTACAACAGGGGTTACGCTTCATTTGGCTTTTGAACTTGATTGTAATCTTGTAATCCGTTCTTAATCTACGAATCCTGCTAAGCCCTCAAGCTGGCTTCTGGTATCCGGTTATCAGTGGGAACTACAATAAATGAACCACTTTCCCTACGTTTCAGATACAGATTATGAAGTAGATAATTTGGGAGTTTTTCATGATACATTTATTTAAAATTAATGTAAAACGTTCCAGTGGAGCAGCATTATCCCTCAAGCGTAAGGATTTCCTTTTATTTTTAGCAATTATAACGAACAAGGCTGTATCACGATCACGTTAATTGGCAACTTGACTTTTTCCAAATCATGTTCTGCAATACTATGAAATTCCAAAATTTAGCCGTGTTTGGTTTTTCTATTAAGATTAGAATTTATAAACATTGTTCTCATTTCAACATTGTAATCCGTTCTTAATCTACGAATCTTGCTAAGCCCTCAAGCTGGCTTCTGGTATCCGGTTGTCTGTGGGAACTACAATAAATGAACCACTTTCCCTACGTTTCAGATACAGATTATCAAGTAGATAATTTGGGAGTTTTTCGTGTATTTTTATATTATCAAGTATTTTTCGTTTGCTTAGTTTTCTATTTTTCATTACTGAGTTTGTCATTAATTTAAGGTGGTTATGAGCCCAGTGCGGAATCAGTGTTAATGAAGTGTTCTTGTGGTTCATACGTAGTGTGAAAAACCGAAGATGGGACTATTCAGTATAGAATTGTTGGAAGGCAAATCGATTTGGAGTACGTGGAAGTACAAAATCCGTGCTCTTCTTAGGAGGTAGCCTGGCTCAATGAACGTCATCGAAGGGATTTTGAAGAAGACTGAAATGGGAGATGCAGCACAATCCAAAGTGAATTTTGAAGAACAACTGAAAAAGTTTGAAGATGCGGATAGTGGTGCGATTCTAACCCTTACGACAAACATAACTGAAGAAACCCTTGAGAAAGTTATGTGTTTTAATTCACCCAGGGAGATTTGGCTTGAACTTCATCGTCTTTTTGACGGAGCATCAGAAGATAAAGCTTACGAATTGTGTATGCGATTCGTCGGATATCAGAGAGGTAACGCAGGTGACGTGGCAAATCCAAGATGAAGAACAATCGGGATGATTTTAAAATCGAAATCGGCAATTACGAAAATGGTAAGAGCGAACTACCATAACTATTTTTAATTTGTACAATTTTTGGTACCTTGTCCGAAGAGTATTTTTCGTTTCGACATAGTTGGATGTTGGTGGCAGAGAAAGAGCGTACGTTACAGAACCTGACTAACCAACTTTGTGCTTTTTAAACGGCTTTATTAGCAAAGGGCAAAGAATCTTGTGGGCAAGGGGTGCTTTTATCTAGTTCTAATAATATTAATAAACCAAAAAAGGGGGAAGAAAACCAATCGTCTGTAACTATTGTAAGTTAAAAGGGCATCGAGTGCGTAATTGTGAAAGATGGAAAGCAGACGGGAGGCCCCCCAAACCCCAAAGCAGTAATCGTAAGTTTTCAGGTTCGAGTACCGGCACTAATGTTGGATCGTAGGCCAATATTATATTGTCCACTGAGAGTTCGAGAGTGTTTGTCAGTGAATGTAGTGGTGATGAATGGTACGTTGACAATGGATCTACCAGTCACATTACTTTCAGAAGAGATTGGTTTCAAACATTCAAAATGTTCGACACTTCACACACGGTGACAACAGCTAGTGGTGACAACAGCTAGTGGTGACACGATTGAGGCAGTAGGAAAAGGTAATGTCGAAGCATGTGTAAATGGGTATAGAGAAAAACTCACTCTCACTGATGTGTGGTATGTTCCAAAAACCCATTTTGAGTATTTGAGGCCCAAGATAAACACCCACATAGTAAATTTATCTCAACTGCTGAAGTTTGCTATTTAAAGATTCAGGGGAAGACAGTTATTTATGGATTTCGTAAAAAGAGAGGTAGACTATTCAAACTAGCTTTGATTAGTACAAGCTTTGTTACTGAAAGTAGAATAAATTATACAGCCTGAAATGAACAATGATTACAGCTTTACCACGAAATGCTAGGGCATCAAATCAAAAGTCATGTAAAGGTCACAGTTAGGAGAGAACTCGGGGTTCAGCTACATCTAGATTCAGAACTGTGTGAAGGCTGTCAGTATGGCAAGATGCATAGAAAGAAGTTTGGCACTCATGAAAGGTCTGTTATTCCTGGAGAACGTTTGCACACTGACGTTTGCGTTCCATTCATGAGATCTCTGCCTGGGTTTCGCTATTTTCTTCTTTTCAAGGACGACTTTAGCCGCTATCGAGTTGTATACTTCAAGCAATATGTAAAACAGAATCATTAAAAAAAAAAACGGAACATCATAGATTGGGGGTTTTGTGGCAAAATATTATTCAAATACAGTTTTTTATTTTTTATTTGAGAATATCCCATTTTTTCGGAAAAAAATGCAAGAATCATCTCTGAATAAAACTAAATATAAAACGGAAATATGGTCCGAGGGTAAAGCTGCACTAGTTTTTTTTTTTTTTTTTTTTTTTTTTTTTTTTTTTTTTTTTTTTTTTTTTTTTTTTTTTTTTTTACGTATGATTTTCATTATACAGGTGAAAAGCGAGGAATGTGGAAAATACGCATTTTCCGGGAAAATCAACTCATGTTTTTAATTCTATGCAAACATCCTCCTCATTTGAAAGACGTAATAAATATACTCGTATATTTATTGTTTTCAATAATGAGCTTTTGTAAACGATATATAAAAAATGTTTCATCACCACCTCAAAATTTTTTTACGATTAAATTCGCGTGCATGGAATAAAATATAAAAAATAAATTAATACATGAAATAAAAGTGGCCTGCAGCATGGAGTACTGTGATGCGATAAAACCCCAACAACGGTAACTTGGTACGTTCAGTACTAGTAAACCATTATTTTGATCGTTTGCTATTGGAAAATCATTATAAATATAACGTAACTAGGGCTGTTGATTAGTTGACTAGTTGACTAGTTGCAAAAATGTGACGGAAATTTTCATATGGCCTCTAGTCCAAAAAAGATATGCATGTTAAAAAAAAAAGCCCATTCGCTGTCCGTAGCTTTTCCCGAAACTACCGAACAAAAGTTTATAAAAATTTGGTGAAATATCGTATATGGATAATACGTAGGTACTAACGGGTAGAGGACATCAAGATTGTATTAGTTTACAAGGTCGCTTATGAATCTTCTTTGATGGTCCGTGGTTTGAGAGCCCCACCCAGGATGTTTACTGTTGAAATAACCGCCCAGTATAAAAAAGGACCGCATTTCGTGTATTACGCTGAGAGAATCTGCAATGCTTAGCCTGCTACTTGAATGGAGCAAGATGTTAATTGGAGTTGAATCCTTTTAACTTGAAATTTGGGGTTTTGTGTGGCAACTGTGAACAGAAGACCTTACCTGCAACCGTTCAGGACGAAATTCGCATTCCTCCATTCCACCATCACCTTATGTCACCACACCTACACCTATTGTTCCTTCATAATATCCGTTTTTTCATCATTTCACACTGAGACAATATATTAATCAACTTCAATAAATATCTGTTGATTCATTAGTAAATATACAAAAACAATGATCAGCCATAATCCTTCCATTGCCTACGGGATTCATTTCTAGCAGTAACAGCTACATAAGATTATATTCTTCCTCCATAATCTCTTTGTAGAGACAACTTGTATAAATTATTTACATTGATCTTGGTTTATTATAATTAAATTCCTGTAGGAAATTTCGTACGCCCTTTTTTCTATTATGTATATTGTTAAATGTTACTATGAGTGAGTTGTGATTCTGTGCTCTCACCATCTGCAACATCTGCTTCACCATGTATCACTGACTGGAACCTGCAATGTTCTAGCGCCTTGTTACACTTTCAATTCAGCCTTTTTCTAAACCCAAACCTTTTATCATTGCAATTTTGTATCCTGCAGCATCCGCGTACTTAGTAATTATTCAGTTCAATTTTGGTACAAAATCGCTTCATATTTCATCAACCTTCCCGAAATATCACAGGGAATTGCTGCCGGTGTGGATACTGCCACATATCTGTTGTACTTGGTTGGTTCAACACTTCCATTCAGGCGCCACTTGCATGCTGACCGGTCTCCAGCTCAGGATTAAAGTGATAATTGTGGTGAGATCTTTCTTTATTCTCATCTTCTCTCTTCTTTTCACTTTAAGGTCTGTTCTGGCTGTACCAATTCATCTACATATTCTACCTATCTTCTACGCATACCTATCTTTTACCTACTATACTTGGAGTTGGGCCTTCATTCCCTTCATCTATCTACCTCTTCAGCTTTGGGAATGAACTTTGGGAAATATCTGTGATAATTATCATTATCTATTACCTTCATCTTCAATTTCTTCAGTGACCACTCTATAGGTAGGAAACTTATTCATTTTTCACTTAGGTACATACTGTGCAATAAATCACTTGAAGCTTACTTATATATACATAATATTTATTTAGCTATCCAAGTCACATTTATCACATCTAGTCATTGGTTACTACAGGACAACAATATTTGAAATACAGTCCACTTTAGGCGCATGAGGTGGTATTAGGAAACTAGGGTATCAGCATACTAGTTGCCAGGAGATCATAGTGCTATCATTTTACCATTTTACCACTTGTATCGTTGGGAGGGTTTTAGCTGCAAACAAATAGCAGGTACAAAATACTCGGCGGACTGTATCAAAATTCAACTTAAAAGAAATTAGAATTGCCTATCCTCCCTTTCTATTTACAGAGAGATGATCTGCTCTTATATGAACATAATTTATACATAATTCAGACATTTACGCCTTTTAAAACATACATAAACAAACTCCTGACTTTAAAAGCAAAAACTTTGAGGAACTATGGTCATTTTTCTCGAAGTAAAGGTTAAACAGTGCAAGCACAAACCATTTCAACCCAGGCACAAACTTTTTTGTAAATTTGTTACGCAGTGTAATCAGAAGTGAACGCTTAGACTTCATCAATCAAACCCTATTCATACTAATTGTTCCAGTAAACGGAACATTTGTTAGTTCCCACTATAGTCAGGTTGTGAATTGGCATATATAAACACTTCATCATTTGCCGTTTTCCGCCGGTTGTCCACAGTTTAGATCAAACGGTGAATAGTGGTCGTGCCGAGGATGTGGTGAGCTTGCTCGTAGCGAAATTTCTGCCTGAGAAGCTTCAGGGCGGACTCAAACTTCACTCATCAGTCGGTTCAACATCCGCATCAAACTATGCTGAGAAGTGAAGTTTCCCGTCTGAGGGAGAGCTGGTTGGGTAGAGGCTGATCTCCTCTCAACGTGAGTGGCCACAACACCCCTCTCCCCTTCCCCTCCACCCCCTCTTCCCATTATTCCATCACATAGTTTCATTTCAGTCGTACCTATCTATTAAGAATTACAAGTTCCATTCTTTCTTGAAATGGTACTTGTCACAATACTTTAAACGCCATGGCATTCGAGACGAAACGGCCTATATAGCTACAGTATACGGCGCGCCAATGTGCCCTAAACATGAAAATGTATTTTAGTAATAATGCATCTACAGTTGAATTCCGCAACTCAAATTTTCGTTTCCCACCGGCCAGAGAGGTTGAAGGTAAATGATAATCGATCTGGATAAACCTTTCTAAACCACTAAGCTCAAACTGGAAACGATTCTTTACGAAAAAAAGGAATGTAAAGCATTTGCACTTTAAATTCAACCTTTCGAGAAATTAAATAAACTTTTCAGCAAGCGCCTTAAACATTATGCACTTTGAATCTAACCATTCAAACATTGAATTCCTTTCGCAATTTGAATTAACTTTACGCAATTTGAAATAGATCTACATAAGTTAAAATATAATCATATCGGTCAGTAATGCATGCACTACAGGGGCGTCTCCTATGTATGGATTAAATATAATTTTGATGAGAAAGAGATCGACATTTTACTAGACGCACCCTCGCCATTATAACATGACATGTCATATGTTACAACCCCCCCCCCCCTCCCCCAGTTAAAGCTTAAGTAGGATACTACACTCAGTTAATATTGTTGTTAGGTTTTCTACTTTCCATATGTTGAATATTGAATAAGAGTTCATTGTGTGTTTGTATGTTTGAGAAATTTAAAAAATTGCATTCTTCAAAAATAACATTAAGTACTACCTAGTTAAACACTGATCAAATATAACACTATGTAAATTCCATTCCCACCATAATCCCACTATTCGTACTCCATCTGCTTCAACTCCCACCTCCCTCTTCTAAGTTCTCGGATTTCTTCTTTGATTTTTCCGAAAGGGATTGCAATCAATTTCAAAATTTTCTACCCCCCACCCGAACCATACTAAGGTGCAATTTGAACAGATGGGGTTAAATTCTAAATTGTGGAACACGTTCATCAGAGAAGCATACCTAACGCACAATATGCAATTTGGGCCGGGAGGAAAACAGTTATCATTTTCTTTTTACCTGTTCAGTGATATCCGAGTTTAGGTTTAGGCATTTCGATAGAGGTGTTCTGGATACACAAGAGATGTTTGGGATCCTCAGTGGGCCAAATTGGTCTGGTTTGTATAACTTCACTAGAGAGACATTGAACTACAGGAAATTTCTGGTTACGGTTGTTATCGATGAGATGTGAAACTCGTGCTCCCACTTTAAGCCGTGTTTGTTAGGGAAGAGTACCTTCAATCAGGAACAATTTTGGTTCGCCGTTTCATCAAGCGATAAGGTACAAATTTCACCGTTAGTTTCATTTTGTTTGTCCCGTTTCATGCCGTTATCATTATCAACAAATTGATTCTTTGCATTGAAAATTTTCGTAATCGGGTGAAAATTTTAGATTATGCAGTTTCCTTGGCATCACCTAGTTATCGCAGGCAACTCCTAGGTACCATAAACAAAGTGCTTAGAGATGCCATCAACACAAGACGAGTCTACCCCAGGAACACTCTGTCTGCATTGTACCAGGGTTTTCACTAGAAGAGGCCTTCTAAGACACATTAGAAGTGCTCACCCACAAGTTTCATACATTACAGAAGAAAACACCTCATTAAACCATGGAGGGGGAGACCACTGCGGCCAGAGACTGTATTTGGATGTGAGACCACAGTCTTGGAAATTTTGAAGAGAAAACACCCCCCTCAGAAGCTGCCTCTACCCGAAACATTCCGGAGCTGTCCACAGCATTACAAGAATGTACGAACAAGACGAAGAATGTGAAGGCGTCTTGCTCGTGGATCCAGCAAACGCTATCAATGAGCTGAGCCGTCCCCTGGCCATTTGGAACGCAAGAGTGCTGTGGCCCAGGTCTAGCCGCTTCCTATTTAATACGTATAGGGAATATCCAATAATAGTATTCCGTCAGAGCAAAGACGGTGATCCTAAGTCAAGAAGGAACAACACAGGAGGATCCCTTGGGATGTTCATGTACGCTATAGGAAACCTACCTCTCATAAGACAGTTGAAAGGAGCCAATTGGCACCAAAACTGATATGCCGATGACTCTGCGTGTGCAGGCAAGCTGAGTAAGATGAAAGAATGGCTAATCCAACTAAAAAGTGAAGGACCGAAGTGGGGGTATTTTCCTGAGCCAGAAAAAAGTTACCTGGTAGTGAAGCAAAGAAAGGAACAAGAGGCACAGGAGATTTTCTCCAATGTCCAGATCGTAACTTCTCATAGGTTCCTGGGGGGCGTCATTGGAATACCCAAAGACAAGGAAGAGTATGTGAGAAGAAAGGTGGGAGAATGGGTAGATCACGTCGGTGCATTCACCCATTGTGCCCACGAAAGCCCACAAGCCATCTATGCAGCATTTACAAAATCTCTTCAAAGAGAGTGGTCACATCTGCAAAGGGTAGTGCAGGGCTATAGAGATTCGTACGAACCACTTAAAATGGCCATTCGTGACTAAATAACGCCAGCAATTCTAGGGAGACAGATCGAAAATTTCGAACATGAACTCTTCCAATTACCAGTTTGGATGGGAGGGTTGCAAATAGAAGACCCGGTAATTACGGCTGAGTCCGTCTGTCGTGTTTCACAAAACGCATCTTCAAAGTTAGTAGAAAGCATAACGTCAGGGACAAGATTCCACATCAACGATCATAACGAGCAGGCTTCAAGAGTGTTAGCCACAGAAAGACGGGAAAGAGAAAAGGCCAACAAGGAAAAGAGTGAGCAGCTCATCGACGCCTTGCCACCTCGAATAAAGCGCACAATTCATAGAATCACCGAAGTAAACGCATCTCAATGGCTATCTGTCATTCCCCTGTCATCTGACCAGCTAGATATGTCACCTACGCAATTCCGTGACGCCATAAGCCTACGCTACGGTACGAACACGACCCCATTGGCCTTCCAATAACATGCGATGGGTGCAATGAAGAGTTTTCGGTAAACCATGCACTAAATTGCAAACTAGGGGGCCTGATAAAACAAGGGCATGATCAGCTTCGTGATACAGTCGCTGCCTTAGCAAATCTCGCATGGAGAGGGGTGGTAATTGAACCAGTGATGCAGGAAGCTGACAACCGTACTCCAGGGCTAGTTGCAGACATACAGGCACATGAGGTATGGGATAGAGAAAGAGCGTCATTCTTTGATATACGCGTTACGAACGCCGACGCTACTTCCTATGCCTCCCGGCAGTGGGCTGAAATAGCTGAGAACGCTGCCAGAGATAAGCGCAGAAAGTACGATAGAGCCGCTGAAGACCTGAGAGCCACATTCACACCACTCATAACTTCATGCGAGTGGGTATTGCACAGGGAATTCCTTGCATTTCAAAAGACACTGGCGATGAAATTGGCGGGGAAATGGGGAAGACCGTGGTCCCAGGTCTCAGGCTGGATCAAGGCCAAAATTTAAATCGCCACCATTCGTGCCGTGTCAATAAGACTGAGTCACTCAAGAAGGAACACGCACAATCTTCGCACAATCTTTTAAAGTTAAAAAAAAAAAAAAAATTCTGGTAGACAATTTTAATTGTGCTCGGTGAATTTTGAACTATGAATAAAACGTCTCAGATATAAATAAATCGGCAAATGCTATATATATATATATATATATATATATATATATATATGCGATGTTTTATATATATATATATGGCGATGTTTTATATATATATATATATATATATATATATATATATATATATATATATATATATATATATATATATATATATATATATATATATATATATATAGGGTGATTCCCTCGCAGATGTAAAAAAAAATTTGGGTGAAACTACATCAAAAATGGAGTAAAATGCCGCCAACCGCATATTTTTATCTCAATCCCTACTTGAGATATGATTTTTTAAAGGTTTTTTCAGGAATGTCGTGTTTTTTTCCTTTTAAACTCGGATTTCTCCACTTTGCCTCATTTAATTTTAAGTTTCAACCTCATTTTCGGTATCAGCGTTAAATGTCCTATAAGAATAGTGTACTTGGGTTCTTAAAAAGTACCATCCGAAGACCCTCACATCAGCTCAAACATTGACGATTTTGAACAAATAATATTTCTTAAAATCTTTACAACTTTACTACTCTTTTAAAAAGAATCCTGGAAACTGGCAGATCTCATGAAAACTGCTTCATTTAATATGTTTCCCAACGGTATTATCAATTTTACTTTTATTTTGTTATTTAGGGGAGAAAATAATGTTTTAATGTTAAAAAATGTGGGTTTTTCAATGAAATTGTTGGTTTTCTCGAAAGATCACCCTCCATGAACCAACGAGTATGGGGTCGGTTTCTATGTATTTTTTCTCGCTGAATCGAGCAGATCTCTCAACTACGTTATAATCGAGTTTTACACTTTAATTAACTAGTTTTACCCCATAACACACATACATTTAATCGTAACAAAGAAACTAAACATTTTCGATTTTAAGTGTAAAACTCGGTTATAACGGAGTTGGAGAGATCTACAAATGTTACCATTCGATACAGCGAGAAAAAATACATAGAAACCGACCCCATACTCGTAGGTTCATGGAGGGTCATCTTTCGAGAAAACCAACAATTTCATTGGAAAACCTACATTTTTTAACATTAGAACATTATTTTCTCCACTAAATAACAAAATAAAAGTAAACTTGATTATACCGTTGGAAAGCATATTAGATGAAGCAGTTTTGAAGCAGTTTGAAGTAGTAAAGTTTTAAAGATTTTCAGAAAATTTTTTTTTTCAAAATCGTCAATGTTTCAGCTGATGTGAGGGCCTTTGGATGGCACTTTTTAAGAACTCAAGTACTCTATTCTTATAGTAAATTTAATGCTGATTCCGAAAATGTGGTCAAAAGTTAAAATTGAATGAAGTCAAGTGGAGAAATTTAAGTTTAAAAGGAAAAAACACGGTTTTCCTGAAAAAAAAAAAAAAAAAAAAAAAAAAAAAAAAAAAAAAAAAAAAAAAAAAGACCTTTAAAAAATCATATCTCGAGAACGGATTGAGATAAAAAATATGCAGTTGGCGGCATTTTACTCCATTTTTTATGTAGTTTCACCCAAAATTCTTTTTGCATCTGCGAGGAAATCACCCTGTATAACAATATGGCGATGTTTTATATATATATATTATATATATATATATATATATATATATATATATTTTATATATATATATTATATATATAATGTGAATAAATTGAACTCTATTGAAAAAATAACGTACAAGAAATATAACAAAAAAGTAAAATATAATTCAGTATCCGTTATATTATTATAATGTAAGTAAGAAATAGTGTAGGTATATCAAGTATTTTCATAAATTAACCTTTATTGTTTATCATTATATGTAAAAACAAAATTACAACCAATTACTCTCAAACAGATATTTATATGTACAAAATATCCGACTACTCGGTCAGTTGGCATATGCCTGGTAATAAATGTTGTGTTTGGAATTTGTATCAATTGATTTGTTCAAATAAACATTCTTTCTTCTTCTTCTTCTTCTTCTTCTACTTGACGATCTGTCGAACACGGGATTCCGGAATAAAGGTATTTAAATCTGTGGTCATTGTTTCGAGAATAGACACAGGTACTTTTACAATATCGAAGATCAAACGAAGGTTGAAAATGCGACGCTCTTTCCTACCCTACTACATCCTCTAACCGAAGCAACGAAGCTTGCATGGTTAATATAACAGATTCTCTTGTTACGTTGCGGTATTCGGCTCAATAGATCTATATAGGAATACAATCAACCCGGGAATCATGTCATTGTGTGGGGACTTGTGTGAGGTCTTTGAACAATGGAGCAAACAACCCTTGTGTTGACCGATCGTAGGTACCAAAGGTAAAACAACATTGTGGTTCAACTCCATCTGATTAATTAACGTTACCTGAATTATACGCTATAACATAATAGGTCTATTCAGTGGTGTCAAATCTAACCACAGTCCAGCCCTCGATTTTATCACATCACGCATGTAATTGGAATGCGACTTGATAGTGCTGTATAGTGGGTAAACTTGATTGGCCATGATTAGCACTAAGAAACGATATTCCTTCAGCATGGTGAAGAAATCCCCAATAATTTATACCTACATTCGCTGTGATTTTTAAGTTGTCATGCGTGATTACTGTTCCTAATACTTCGTATTTCATGCTTTCATGTATGTCGAAGTATGGAAAGCATTGAGTTCACATTTGAAAAGAGAAATGGTATTTTATCCGAAATCTAAATACCCTAACCTATTGCATATTATGTTCTATAACTTCCTCACCAATTCTATACTTGTATTCGTCTAGCAATCAGCCTGTTTGTATCCTTAACAAGACACCCTTAATATTTATCTTCCTTATTGGCACATTCAGATCTTCACCGCGGGGTGACCAAAAACCACAATTTAGGTGTAGTAGACTATCTCTTAACCGGTCACTTTGAGACCAGAGCCTTTCGGGAGATTGGCGTTTTTGCCGGTTAATCCATTTGCAGGCATTTTCGTGAGAGAAATCAAGTATACATTCGTATGTAACATTCTGATACAAGTCTAAAAATAGTGGTATGCATACGGAGTGTATACAGTTTGTAGGCATTCATTTATTCTGTTGATACGGTAAAATATTGTAAACTTCACTGATAAAAGTATCGCAAAACACCAACTCCAATCGGAAAATTAGTTTTCTTCTTCGATTTGAGTTCCGTGAATATTTGCACGTCCATGTGCGTACACTGTATAGTGTGGAGCAAAAGTCGTTAAGTCGAAGTCGTTCGAATCTTGAGTGAAATTTAATTATACGATAATCTGAGACGTTCCATCCAATAATTCTTGAAATGTTCACTTTTTCAACGACATGTTTGCACTCTGAGTGAAGAATGCCGGTGAACTTTCACATCGGCGATGGAAGGTTGGATCCTGAAGAGTACTCATCGGCAATCTCGATACTTGTACTTTCTTTCCGTTGACACGTGTGGAGGTGTGTCATAATGAAACTGCGAAGCGAACAGAAAATGAATTCTGATTATCGTTGTTCTAATTAATTATCAGGACAATCACTTACTTTTATTGAGTGGGGAACCAAGCGTGTAGGCAATGTCATTTACCAAGATGGTTACAAATATAATTGCCATTAAAGTCTTTCGACGGGCGATGATTGTGATGAAATGTATTAATGGCTGAGATGGACTTTGGCCTATCATATCCAGGACTTGTTTAGGTCTTTAAATTTGATTCTTGTAGGGTCGACATATCAGTGGAGAATTTAATCAGAATGCAAAAGCAAAAGTGCATTTTCGTGATGGTGGAACCAACTTCCGCAGGGGTACGAACCAACTAATATATTAATGGAACAAACTGACTTTTTTTTTTTTTTTTTTTTTAATTTATGGTTGCCGGTTCACTCCACAGTATATTACATCGACTGAGAAATTCATCAAAATCCGTTCACATACCTACAAAAATTCTCCCAAATGGACTGCTACAAAAAGGCTTTGATTGGACCAGTTTCCGATTTTCCACGAATATGAACCTCGAAACTGTCCCCAATATTGAGATAAGGAATAGTAGTAAATGTGGGTTAATGATGTTTAATGAACATCTCACCGCTGTCCGACATGTTTAGTCATTCCATTATTCAACGCAAAGTTGACTTCAAGAGATCTTGTTAATATAAGATAAATCTCATCGATCCAGTGGCAAGACTGTCTTGTGCATTATTCACGACACAAGTGGAAACAGACAACTAAACACAACTCCGACTCTCTGAAAATAATTCACTATCTACCTCAAACGTGACAAAAAGTAAAACTGAAATTCAGCCATCTTCAAATTGTTTTCATCTTTCTATTGTTAATACTCCAAGTACAAAATAAGTGGGAGGTCTCAGCTTTCCCAGTTCATTATTTATTCTAGTTGAAAATTTTTATCCGTAGGTGATTTTATAACTACTATAATTCATTTTCGCATGTGCGGAAATTTTCTAAAGGTCAACCCGCTCAATAATTGGATTTCTTCAATATCAATAAAACGTACCAACAGATGATAAGAAATTATCGTTAACGCACGCGCATAGACTACTATTATTCCAATGGAAATGAAACTTATAAGAGACCGTCTAAGAGCTAAACCGCACAACCCCTGATAATTTCATAAAAATCAGTCCAGTACCTAGTCTAGGAGTTTTGTCTGCGTCGATCAATTTTATTTTTGCAAATACGCTATAGTTATTACTTCACCAATCGTGATATAATTCATAGGGAAGTTTCCTGGAACTTATACCCATCTACTCCCTAAGTTTGGATGAAATCCTATCAATAGTTGATGAGAAACTGATGTTATAAGAAATTAACTTTTGCGCATGCGGACAGATTAATATTTATGCGACGGCAATGAAAGTTATAGGGGACCGTATAAAAGCTAATCCGCATAATCTCTGAAAATGTCATAAAAATCGCTCTATTGGACTCGGAGTCTATCAGTAGCATAAATGAACATCAATGAAATATTCCAAATAATCTTTGACGATTCCATCTTGGAATTAGGGACGATGGAGCCATCTATGTACTGTCTATGCCGTTCAAACCCTAAAAAGCTCATCAAAACCAAATGAAAACTGCTGAATTCAAGTTTGTTACGAGTATTTAAAGTTCGACATGCGCAGCAGGTACTAATGATACAATTGTGATGAAACTTATATGGTGTAATTGAATCGACATTTCCCATTTGCCCGCTTGAGCGAGAACGGACGAATAAGCCAAGACAAAATAACGCTGGATGGATTCTTCGTCAGCGCGTGTGCAGTGAAAGATACCACTCCCAGAGGTATGCAATTGATAGGGAGCCATCCTCAGCCTTACTCGCTCATTCCCACAGAATTTTATCGAAACTGAAAGGAAACTCCACCACGGGATGATTACATTGTCTTTTTCTGACTACCCTCATACTTAAAGCAAAATCGGACGACCAGGCCGTGAGAAAATTATGTTGATGGGTGTTTTGAGATGAGCAGAGTGAAATATTGATATGTTACTATTCAAACTGATAGGGGACCATCCACAGCCCAAATGGCACATTTTTCAGAAATTTTCCAGAATCGTGTAGACGTTATGCATTATAAACTCTAACAGATAGACAAACAAAACACTCACACACACACACACACACACACATACACAGCCGTTTTGCAATGTAAAAACACTTGAAATCAAAGTTCCACAGAATAGTCTAAAACAAAAAATGTCAATGGAAATTTAGATTTTGGAGAATAAAAATGTTTCATCTCCCGAATGTGATGGTAATTCTACTACGTATAGGATGCATTATTATGTTTCTATTCAATAACTAATTTTATTAAAGTTATTCGTTATCTGTACAGCCACTCACAACAAATGTTCCTGTCAATTATGTAACAAATGATCACACAGTATACTCGCAACACTCACTTATCAGTTCGACAGTATCGCACCATGGAAAACATCAGAGTTAACAATGGAAGTCGAGAGTTGGATTCGACAGACGCGGAGTCTGAGAGGAGGGTGTTTATTAATTGGTCAGAAAAACGAGTGAACAACTTCAACTTGTTCTTCGGATCAATTATCCGAAAAAGCCAATCCACCTCGTCTCATTTTTATTTATTTTCCCCATCGCTTTCTGTAACGAAGCAATTTTAATTAGCGTCTCGTTCGTCGCCACCCAACTTCTTTTTTTTTTTTTTTTTTTTTTTTTTTTTTTTTTTTTTTGTCTCTCATTTCTTCTAAACTCGAGGGTTTTGCTAAATTTATAACAATGGTACCTGTCAATCGACATTACGCGATGGTTTATCCTTGAAGGTTGGTAGGAATGATAATTGGATCGTTCCATTTTTCCATTCTTGAATTCGAACGTCCTCTTCTCAGCCTTTGGAAGTGAGTTTTTTTTTCCTTTTTTTTATATTTTTACGTCCTCTTTCTTTTTTTACGATGATGGTTGACTTTGAAAATTTAAACATTCAGATTCAAGATTTATTTGGTACGCTAACATTGAAAACGCTTGAGTTTTAAATTATATGAAGGCAGTACTAGCGTACTTTTAACTCTTACATTGGTTTGAACCATGTTTGATGTCTCCTCTCATCAATATCTGATTATCCAAGGTAACCAGGTGGCAGTGGAGTCAATTTCTATTTATATATATTTTATGGAGAAGTGATTCCCGGCTTTTACTTGGAAGTCATGGGCAGTAATTTGATTCAGCAATCTGAAACGTTTTTGCCTTTTTCCTAACCGAAAAAGTATGGCTCTCAGGGATCTAATTGTATGATGACAAGTTTAAAAATAAATAACTCCCACACTATTGAAGTGTGTGTAATTATGTTTCTGTCATAATTAAGAATACCTACCAGGCGTTGAAAATGGTAAACTGCAAATATATTATCACGTTTCTCTACCAATGGGGAACTTTCATGAGCTGGAATATCAGACTTTTGACCTCAAATTCGGATTTAGCACACTGTAGCAATTTTCAGCTCAAAAGGCCGTTTAATTTGGCAAATAAACGGGTAGAATGATTACGCTTGACGTAATAGGGTCCCCCCCAGGCGTGCGGGGGCCACCCCGTTACGTCATCGTATAAATGAATTTCAAAGGCCATCTTACCAGTCAGATGTACCCATCATATGACACCTTTTCCGAAAGGTCTCGTTTACATCTTCCTATTGGGCTAATAAAAAATAACCATGAAAATTCTCATTGTCAATTCTGTCACGTGTCCCCCTGTTGAAGGTAGTAACATTCAACGTCGTGACTCTGTGATATCAATTTGTTTGTTGAATTAAAAAAAGTAGAAGCAAGATTTTTTGGATAGTGCGAAATGCTCCCTTAGCAATAAAACATCTTTTAGAGCGTATCATCACCATCCAACCACCCCAGCGTACACTATTGAAAAAAACGCTGAAAAATATTACAAATTCATCATCATTCACCATTTTGTAATGGATAGCCCTTCCACGCAGAACATTAATTTGTCTATAATTATTAACGAAATAAAGGTATTTTATCATCTAAATATAACAATACAGGCGGTAGACTGTCGAGGATAATTTAATAAAATAAAATAAAACACCTAACTTTACTAATCCTTCAGTACTCAACAAGAACAGACCTGCCAACTAAAGATTGATGAGATTCACAAGTCCATATACAGGTAAAAAAAGTTAGAATATACTCGATTTCCTCATGTGAAAATTCTATTGGAATTATTCCAGCTCATAGGATCAGCTGAATTGTTGTTTAGGATCGTTGTTTATGAGGCGATTTTTGCTATGTCTCACCAGTTACGATCAGTTCCGTATTATGTACTTTCACCTTTGAAAGTTCTGGCATTTAGTGCGAGCAAACGGATGAACGTAAAGCGATCCCGGTGGTTTCATTCGATTCCTTGGGATGGTATCAATAAATTACAGGGAAAAAAGTACGTCAAAAGTTTTTGAGATCTCGAATTTTAAATAATTCAGCACTTAAAGTGATTCTGATGTTACTAGCACATCCCCAGCCGATGTATGGTTTTTGAGGCAAATTTCATAAAGTTCGGTCTAATAGTTTCGGAGAAAACATCGGAAATCATCCAAGATCCATCTACCCGTTTTCACCTCTTCTCTCTCATTCAAGGACAGTAGAGACGGATGCTGGGCTGCTCCAGCCAGTTGTTTATTCAGATTTCGACAATGCAGTTAATTTCATTCTTTACCCCCTGTAACAAACCATTAGTTGTGATGGATAAGGGTAGTTCCTCCTTGTCGATTCTTGAAAACGCTGCAACTGGGGATATTCCTGAGGTTTTTCAACCTTCAGGATATCCTCTCGGTACATCACAATAATCGCCTCTCTCTTATGAAGGGGGAACTACTACATTTCCATCACCTCCATTTTCATAAATATAGTGCTGTAGAGTCCCTTCCTCTCCTTTCGATGCACTATGATTCACCCAGAACATTGCCAGTATCACCTTCACGTGGATAAAACTGGAAAGGGTATGGTTGCCGTAATTCTTCATGGTCGGTCTACCTGTACATATGGGTAAACCCAACTGCCTCAGCAGGTCGCTCGTGGACCGAGAGCATTAAGCATTCTTACCTACCAACAGTTGCGAAACCTCTCTCTACCGAATCACCACCCTTTATCTAGTTGCTATCCCTCCTCCACTATTTAGGCTTTCCGAGATATATGATTCTATGTGACATGGGTTGAAAGTCCGTTCCCCAGAAGAAAATTAATATTTATTGCCACTACACGATAGGTAATATGTGTAAATTTTTTTAATGCTTCCATGGGGAATCAGATTATATTGAATACACTACAACTATTTTGACAGGTTCAGTGGCCCTACAGCATTCCGTAAGGCTATGCCATTTTCTAGTCGGATGATGAAGGATATTAGTACCGTACCAGGCATCCAATCCAATTCGATGGCTGGCTCAAAGTTGGACGTAAAAAAACTGCGATAAATTTCACTCAGGGCGGGCTAAAATTAGTCACTGAGCGTGCACAAATACAAATCCTGAGGAAGGTTCCGTTATCTATTCCATACGAGATGAGACAAAGTGTAGATAGGGTGTATGGTGGTGTAGTGGTAGGCATTGTGGAATTGTACTAAGATTATTCCAACACATTTTATAACACCTACGCACAATACCCATACATCTCACACGCACCTATAATATATGCATCTGAGATTCAGATGTGGCACAACTACATGTTAGACGTTTTTGTTACTATTCCAGTTAAGAATCATGTGTGCTGTAGAGTGATACATTCATTCGTCCAGTGCATCGTATTGAATGGAACTAATCTTCATTGAAATGCCTTTGAAGACGTATAATAACTACGCCAGAATTCGAGAGTTGATGAAGAGAATGCTTTTATCCTTCTTTCTTTGCTTACGTTTTTTTCCTTCAAAGGGTAAAGATGAGATGGCTCAACCAATAACCTCCCTCAGTAAGGCTTTGTAATCGCCTGCCTGGTAGAGAAACTCTCTCCCCCCGTTTAAACTGCTTGAAGGGATTATAAAAGGCATTGTTCCTGTTTTAAGCTGACGGCAAACAGCATTATTCAAGATGGATAACGTTTTATTGCTCGTAAACTCTAGGAAAATGTAAATGTTTAAATACCTATAAAGACGTTTATAGGTAAACAACGGGTTTGAACGCAAGTTGAGCGGTTTATCCAACAAGTTCCAGCGAGTTGAGTCACACGCATAAGCCTCTCATTGAATTGCTCCGGCTAGCTTCACGAAGATTTCTGTTTATGCAATCCTTCTATTGCGAATCATCTTACTTGATGTGGTTTTACGATGCACTCTGTAGAAATCGTCGCATTGAATAACTGCGCCTGGAAGAAAGGGCATTTAACAAATCTTCCAAAGACACAGTACAGGAATTTTTTCGAAATGAACTTTCAACAAACAAAAATTGAAAATTAGAAGAGTACAAAAAATATTTATAACGCTGCACAAATTAAATAAATTTTAAAAAGGTATATAAAATAGATATAGGGATATAAGGATTCCATAGATATAGGCTCATGCAAGAGATTCCTGGGATTTATGTATACACGATAGCAGTTGCTTCTGCGCGGGTTCCATGTTACTGAACTTCCGAGGAAAATGGAGTTATTGCTAAGGATCCAAGAATGTAAAAAAGTTCTAGTCATGCAGCATGATCGTATCAGCGAACTTTTTTGAATTACTTATCGTATTATAACACGTTAAATTCAATTAAAATTTCAGCATTTTCTGTGGAAAGAAATTGTTAAAAACCAACTTTGTTGCAAAAACCTCTTGCTAAATAAAATTCAGTAATTCAAAAAAGATTTCGGATCTCCATTATGTTTTTGTGCACGTTTTATTGATTTTTCAGCAATTATTAATGATACTTAAGTACGTTTTCCAGAACAAGTTTTTGCAATAATCTTTAATTGTCCTGTTGATTCGTTTTTATTTTTATTTTGACTAAAATTCTGCTGAAAATTATAAATTTAATGATTGTTTGCCGATTTTAGCCATTTTTAGTGATTTTTTTAGAACATTTTTTTTGAAATTTGACCAATTTAATGCGGTAATAATTGTTGGCCAACAAACTCATCCTTTCGTATGGAAAGCTTGATTTTTTTTTTCTCGCAAGAACGGGATTTTTATCTTAATCCCAATGAGATTTATCGTATAGAATGACATATGAAATTTTAAAATTTTTGGAGCCATTGCAATAACTTAATTTTCTACGGAATTCCCCTAAAAACAAGTTTTTCACTACTTCTGGACTACCTACTCATCCAGGGGGTAGTGTCACACATCAAATGAATCAATTTTGATTTTAATTTACTGAGTATAACTTTCGTGCATATAGAAAACACCGAAACAATTAAAATATATTGATAGTATGTACCTATTGTGATTCGCGAATATGACTCAAACATCTCAAAACTTGATTGGCTGAGACTGGACTTATGAGGTAGGAAGGAAAGTGATCACTTTGGGACTGGAGACTCCCTTTGGTGACATAAGAATCGTATCGAAACCTGAGACCTCGTAAAGTTGAGTGAGTGTTTCCGAATCAAAGACACAATACTACAGAACTCATCCAGCAGATGACTCACCTCGGAACTCTAGTAAACTGCTGAGTGTGGGAAGAAAAGAGGTGGAAGACCAACTTGAGAGTTTTGATTAGAATAGAAAAGACCTTTCGCAAGTTCCTTATTATATTTTCCTATACCTTTAGCAGGTAAGCTTTTGCGTACATTGTGTCCTGTAGAAAAGTAATGTGTTTGCAATGGGTATGTAACGTATTTGTACGGAATGCTAACCAAAGATGAGCATAACGGTATCTAGTTGTAAACTCAAAATTATCAGCCTTTTGATGTAAGTTTGAATGTGATAAATGGTATCATAGTTTCTTATTCGGCTTGAGAGAGACAGTATCTTCATCTGGCAATACTGGCAACACAGTACACGCACCAGTGATTAAGTGAGGTTACCGGTAAAGGTCAACTATATTACATTTGATCTGGTGAAACTGGGTGTATCGAAATGTTGCAAGTTTCAACAAATAAGAGGAACGATTACGAAATTATTTTATAAATTTATCTCTGCATATAACTTCGTTTTAGAAACTTTCATGGGATATAATTATGGTCACAGTTTACTGAGGAGCAATTTCAATTTTACCATGTCAATTAAATCATATTGAGCGGCCGTAATATGATCAACTCGCAAATATATTGGGTGTCACCAAATCCCCCCCCCCCCCCCCCCACTCTGCTAAAATCGTTAATAATGGATATATATATATATTTTTTTTTTTTTTTTTTTTCAGTAAAGATCTCAAAAATGACAAAATTTCGCATTGCGCACGTTTTAAGAAGGAACCCCACTTTTTATTGCAGATTTGAATTTTGCGTGAAATTTCATGAAGAAATGACCCCTCAATCGTTTTTTTAAGTGCCGCATATGGACGCAATTCCGCTCAAAAAGTACCCAATTCCGCTCTAAAAGTGCGTTAAATGTGAAATACTCAGTTTTTGAAGATACTCAATTGCCAGATGTAATACATAATAATGGAGTGTTTTTTCGTGCTGAACCTCGTAATGATGTTCATTTATTGATATTTGCATCACCAACTTGGGGAAACAAAAAATACCTACATTTAAGTACGCTTTGTGCTTTGTAGAAATGTGTAAGAAACGTGCAATTCGGGTCAATTTGTCAGTGAAGGTTAGAAAACAAACCCTGTATAATCTTTTTGGAGCAACACTTACACCTTAGAATAAAACCTCAAAGTAATCCCTTTAATCTGAGGACTCATTTTGTCACCTTATTCCTGATATCTATAAACCTATACATAGAAAAGATGGATTATCGTAGTAAAGAGTAGTTGCATAGCAAAATTCAATACAACGGGCCTTCAGCCCTTGTTACAAGGTCAGACTTTTCTCGGAAAGTTGGCACGTAGACCAGATTTTTACATGTTGTAAGATGTATGCACCTATTCTCTTTTCGTAGGTAGATATTCGGTTACTAGACTGACGGTGTTATGACTGTTTCAAGAAGTTTGCATATTTGCATAAGCAGCTACTGTACATCTCATGCTACCACTAATGCAGTGCGACTCTGAATTCAACTCGCACCAGATTCATCTGGCAGTGACTAATTCATTTAGCTTAATTTTGTGGAAAGCCAAGCTATTGCTACGGCTCAAGAAATTCAAAAATAATACTATCCAATCTTTTCTCCCTGGGAATCATTATTGTGGTATTCTGAAACGATTCATGGAGCATATGGCTAAGTAGCATGGGTTTAGTTAACCAATTCGCCGCTATGTAGGTCTTGATTTGTAGGTTCATTAATTTTCCAATGGACGGAAACAGCTAATTTCTGGAGAAGTCGTTCGGTGGGTTTGAGCTATATAGTGTGCAATAACCATATTTAAGATTTTTTATTATTAAAATTAGGGGTATGTACTTGCAAACTAAAATACCAAAAAACATAAATAAAAATGTTATTAATTATTTTTTATAAGTCTGCGACAGAATCGGTCTAGCCGTTTGACTCGGAGAGTAATCGAACCAAGTAGTGGAATGGGGCTGCGGAGGGTGGTGGAACTGGGTGAAAGGTGAGCCGGAAGTAGCAATCTAACTGGGCAACTCAATCAACTGCAATCCGCTCGCTCATTTCTTTTGTGCAGTTTTACACCGTTCATGCGCCTGTCAATGGGTTCAACGTCCCCATGGATTTTACCTACATAAAAAACAACAAAGAATTATACACAATTTTGGCTCCATCTTCGGCATTTGTGCCTGACCTTGACCCACCTTCATCTAAGCGTGATGGTGGCTCACACCGCATCCCAACTTGTATGTAGTTAATTCGGCGCTACAAGAAATTTGAGTTGAAGCTGCTCTGAAGATTGCTAGCATTGATAAAGGTATGTACGCTCATTTTCCAATGTTGAGCTATTCCAATTATCTTCCCCTGTAAATCCCCTCTCCTATGCCCATATTGGTTATTACATACAAGAACCGCAAACGAACTACGAAGAGAGAGGCGAAATCAGCATAAAATCATGACAAAAACTTCGAAAGTTTGCTAATATGTTCATGCGGGATGCCTAGAATTCGTGTTTTTCATGAAACTACTATTTTGGGATTTCTTCGTATGATTGTAATGTTTCTCAATCAAAATGATGCACTTTGACGTTTAGTTCAGGAAAAATTGACGTACCTAAATATGTGGAAAATTACAAAAATCTGCACAACTAGATCTCTTTTAGCGAATTTTCTTAGAAAATAAAGCTATTGCAATGGCTCCACAAATTTTAAAATTAAAATTTTCAAAAATTTTCTTCATCGAAATCTGTTTTGAGGCATTCTGAAATGATTCCTGGATTTTAACGCTTTTTTATATGTATATATATATATGTATATATATATATATATATATATATATATATATATATATATATATATATATATATATATGCATAAGTATATATATGTATGTGTCATTCCAGACGATAACTCTCGATAGAATTGAGATAAAAACTTCGTTCTTTCGCCAACAAATCAAGCATTTCAAAAGAAAGGATGAGTTCGTTGGACAACACTTTTTGAGCACATTAAATTGGTCAAATTTCAAAAAACGTACTTAAAAAATCACTAAAAAAGGCAAAAAAAAAAAAAAACGCTAAAAACTAACAAATTTCTATTTTTTAGCAGAATGCTACTCGAAAAAAATTAATCGAACATGAACTAGGACATTTAAAAATTTAAGCACAAAATTGTACTGAAAAATGTAGCTAAATTTCATTAAAATAAGCTAAAAATCGATAGGAACACTTGAAAAAATGGTAAAAATCCACAAAATCGTTTGTTCATTGGAATATTACTGAGAAAAGATTAGTTTGCTATAAAATGTATAATAAAATTTTTATTTGTCCCCAAAGTGCTCAAATTTCAACAGAATTTAACATAAATGTAATACGACCATTTATGAAAATTCGCTCATACGATCATGCTGCATGACTGGAACTTTTTTTTCTTGGAATTAGGTGCGTGGATGTAGGAGCGCTATTCTGCCTCAAACCGGCACCTCTTGGTCAAAACGCCTTTTCAAGTAGATCATCAGCGTATGATTAATATTATTAAGTCCCGTATATAGTAAATGATCAAAACTTGGTACATCATGCCCCCCAAGAGGGTTCACAGCTCACAGCCCCAGGACCCCAAAATTTTGCAGTTTATAGTAAATATCAAAAAACCTAGAAAATTTTTTAAAACAAATACAAAAATAAGTAAAAAACTCGGCACTGCAACCCCGCTGGGGAAACCAAGACCCCCTCTTGCTTTCACTTCGAGCCTCGGCTAAACATTGGAGGAACGTGGAACACCTTCCTTTTGGTTTATTATTTCCAATAATAAGACTATGTGATCGTATAGCAAAAAATTTTTATAACCCCCCCTCACACTTTGTCACTTTACGTTTCAAGGTGCGTAGAATCCAAATTTGAAATGTCCGTCCGCCGTCCGCCGTTCGCCGTCCGCCGTCCGCCGTTCGCCGTCCGGGCCATAAAAGGCCTTAGAATTGACTTAAAAAATCTGTTCTTTCGCACATAGACTCCACTTGGAGTCTAGTTGGTCCTAACTTCTCGCCAGCTCGATCGCTCCACACCCATGGGTGCTATGAGCCAAAAATAGGTGAAAAAGTGTCTTTTTTTTGTATATTTCAAGTTGTATAGAAATTGGAGATTTATGAGTGAAAAGGAAATGTTAGCTATTAATTTTATGGAAAAAAGTATTCTAAATGATACGCTTCTATTCAAAAAGAGATTTTTGATTTTAGGCAATTTTTTGCAATTTTATAGATTTTTTAAAACAAAATTAATGGAGTTCAAGTTTTTAGCATAATTTCGTACATAAATTGTTGAATGTTCTATTTCATAGTTGATAAACTTTATTTGACCAATCGTATGCTAAAAAATATCAATTTAACGATTCTTAGCCATTTTCAGTGATTTTGTCAGCACATTTTTTGAAATTTGACCAATTAAATGATATCAATATACAGTATAGGTAACACTTTTATGTGTTGGAAAGATGACTTGGTAATAAATTGTTTTTCTTATCAACTATATTAAAAAGCGTAAAATTGTGAGATTCCGCTGCTGTAATGGATTGAACCCATTTGTGAGGTCCGAAGCTCCGAGTTCCGATACTAAATATACTCGTAGGTACTATAAGCGGCGTTTAATAATTATGGACCAGAGATCTACGTAGAAGGGCTGTCTGATACATAAATAATGAACCTTTGTGTAATAATTTGCAGCGTTTTAAATTTCAGCTTGATAGGATACATAGCTCCAGATCTCACTCAGCTGGGCTCTAGACTTCATGATTCGTTTATAAACATCCCAAGGGTTCTCCATTTCAAATGTCAGATTCATAGGTTGAATAGCGAAGAAATTGAATTCTACTTTAGTCTCGTTTTTGGTGACAGTTTTTGTGACATTTCTTACTTTTAGGTCCCGGTAAAAGCGTGTTCCACGATAAAAATAAACGGCTCATTGAAAAGGAAAGAAATTAGCCTCAAAGACCCATCACCTGATCAGTGCGCCTCCGTACCTCGTAGTTGTTTTTGAGGTGTCACAAGAAGCTCCATCTAAACTTCAGCACGGTGAGTCGATTGGGGAAAAAAATAGCCTCAGAGGTTCCGAAGCTTACCAGAATCCCTCTATACTTCGTAATTGTACTCTAGTTGTCCAAATGGAGTTTCATTTCAGGTTTCAGAGTCATAAGTCCAATATTAATCAAATTAGGCTCAGAGGACTGATCTGATCAGTGTGCACTGATACTGAATTCCAGATATTACAAACAGGCTTCATTTTTTATTACAGATTCGTTGGTCATCCGTTCATCAATATGCCTGCATAGTTATGGGCACTTATAGAGGGAAAATTAATGCAATTAATTAAAACATCTACACTTTACAAGTCCCCCTGATCTAAGGTGTAACGATATTTAAGTAGGTAGGTGCCAACTGAAAATAACGTGAATGTATGGTTAAATACATTATTTTATCATTGAAATGGTCAAATAATCATTTTAAAAAAAACTCCATAGCAGAATGTAGTCAATCAAGATGTAGGTAACGAAAAACGTCGAAACGAACGAAATAAGGCTTCAAAAACGTCTACACCAGGACTCATTACAATAACTTCATTGACTGTTGGAATTTTCCAAAAGGGAGTAGGCTGAAGTGTACATTTTATTATGTTGGTGAACCCTTGTAGAGACATTCCAAGCTGGGTTTGCCATCCCTGAAGGCGTGAACCGCGCTGTACCCTTCCCCTGAGTTCTCTTCCATTATTTCTGGACCTTTGGGTGCCGGGAACGTCGCACGGTCCTGTAAACAAAAGGCATTCGATTCGGGGCCTAACTGCCGCGGTGTCTCGGCCGTATTATTGGATCCCCTGAGGTCCTGCTCGACCGTCGGACGCTCTTTTTACGGCCGTTTAATTGTCTCGGTTTTCTCGCTGCCCCCATGGAGAGAGCTCACCTTTTCCCTACAAGGTAAAGTTTATTGCCTTGCCCGATGGGCGGCAGGTGGGGAGGGGGCTCTGTTCTCCCCTCACTATTGCTCGAACAATTGAAAAAAGAAAAAAAAATAGGTAGAGACAAAGCAAGTATGGGAAGGAGAGAAAGAGATGATAAAGGGACCCTTTGCAAAGCTATTAGGGGCTGGCTTTCTCTGTCACCAGGTTACCTTCCTATTTTTATAACTGTGAAAGAGTTAATTGGACTGAATTCAGAGTTATGAGAATAGAGATGAGCAGACATGAAACAACAAAGACAACTCCCCGTTAATGTCTAGGATTTATTACATCCGCAATTTCGTGGAAAAGGGACTTGCAGAAGTGGTTTTGTTACTTCCATATCTATTGTTGGTCTGTTGTTTCTAGTTTGTATGTCGTTCCCAGGGAAATCATGAGTTAGCCAAGTCGATATATTCACCTTGTCTAATAGACATTTGTTTAGATAATTTATAGATTACATGAAACTCAGAAATATAATATAATGAATAAAGTTTGTTCACACCGAGAAAGTAACTTTCATAGGTAGGTTTTATCGGTAATTTTCTACGTGAAATTATAGACATACATATTATTACCGATATTTTAGTATTTTGAATGCCCACAGTATTGCATTGAATGGATTGTGTGGTATAACGAACTTAAAGAATTACTGATGCAGTTTTATCGAAATCGTTAGTGCGTTTAGAGATAAACTTTGAAAGACCTCGCAAAAACTAAACTGCTACATACTCATATGTTTGTCTACCGCTTTATTGTTATATCTAAAAAGCTGATTTTCAGCAGTCTTCCTTCACCATGCGTAAAGACTCTCCTGAGAATTGGAACGCTCTTTATTACAGGACAGCCACAAATAACTGATCATAATACGATCATTCTCTGATTCTTAAAAATATACTTTCATTTGGTATCTAGTGTCATGTTTTGAGAAAATGGGACTTGGAAAATCCTTCTTGTCCCATCACATATAGACATATAACAATCACCCGAATACAAGTCTAGTCAGCAATAGTTGTTTTTTCGATCATCGTCGAACGATTTAATTCATTATCCAGAAAACACTGTACAGCCAATGTGGTGGAAAGAATTATGACCTCAGGTTGGACATTAGTACTTCAAGTGGGGGAAAAAAACTGAAACTAATTGATTGAGCATTTGAAATACTAAAAGTTTATTTGAGATTTAAGTACAATGTTGATTGGTGACGTGACTCTATTCAATGTAAGTTTCAACTCTGTGTATGCTTTATAGGACGCCCCTCAGAAGGCAAGGCTTCTCATTTTTAGAGAGACAACCTATTGGAATTGACCCAACGGGGTAGCATGAGAAAAACCAAATACAAATCCGTTTCAGACCATTCGAAGACCGTATCCGAGAAAAAACCATAGGTGTATGGATGTGTGTGTGTGTGTGTGTCAAACTTTGTCGACGCTGCTCAGGCCGAAATTCACAACCGATTTTCGAGATTCATTATTTGTTCGACCCCAATTTTATTCTAGTTGTGCAACACACCTCGGAAATTTATCGACGATGAACTAAAACATTAAAAAATTTATTCACAAAATTAAGGTGGAAAATGTACTTATTTAAATTCCATTAATATTTGCTGAAGAATCGGTTAAAAAACTGAAAAATCGCTAAAAATCCAAAATCTGTTTTGAATCGTAAAATATGATTTAGAACGAGTTTGTTTGCCGTAAAATTGGTGGTTAACAATTTCTTTGCACTCGAATTGATCAAATTTCAAATTAATTTAACTTTATAATACTACGATAATTTACGAAAAGTCGCTCATACGATCATGGAAAGCTTGATTTTTGGCGCAAGAGCGGAATTTTCACCTTTATTTTCTAAGGGGAGTTACCTCTGGTACGGCACGCATATATATATTATATAAACACCTCAATAGAATTAAGGAATCACTTTTTCTTGTAGACGCTAAAGACCTCAGATCAATCGGACAAAGTTTATATTATATCTCATGATTAGGTACCTAATGGACGTGGGATGCACCCTGTTCTTTTAGCGAATTTTCGAAGAAAATTAAGCTATTGCTCTCGCCTCAAAATTTGTAGAATGTGAATTTTTGAAAAAATTTTATGCAGAAATCCGTTTCAGGCTATTCTGAATCATATTCTGAGTTTAACGCATTTTTTTATGTATGTATGTATGTATGTATGTATATATGTATGTATATATGTATGTATATATGTATGTATGTATGTATGTATGTATGGGTTGCTGGGGTAGGGTAACTGTTGGTGTTTTTATCTCTTCGGAGCTCCTTCAAATCCCTACCCAAGTCAAGGTCATACGTCCCCGTCGTGCAACCCGGGCACCCTCCAGGTTACTGGAGGGTGGCAGAATGACCCAATGGCGATTAGGGGGGAGGCTCGTGTCGACGGGTCTCCCGCTGCTTGACTGGAACTTTTTTAATGTTCTAGCTCGATTTTTTCTAGTTCGATTCTAGTCAGATTTTTAACTAAAATTCAGCTAAAAAATATTAATTTTACCATTGTTAGTGATTTTTCTACACATTTGTTGAAATGTGAGCTATTTATTGCGCTCAAAAAGAACTAATCCCAAGGTTTATTCTTTAATTTGGAAAGCTTGATTTTTGGCGCAAGAGCGGAATTTTCACCTTTATTTTCTAAGGGGAGTTACCTCTGGTACGGACGCATATATATTATATAAACACCTCAATAGAATTAAGGAATCACTTTTTCTTGTAGACGCTAAAGACCTCAGATCAATCGGACAAAGTTTATATTAAATCTCATGATTAGGTACCTAATGGAGATGGGATGCACCCTGTTCTTTTTGTTTTTTGCCAAACACTGAGAAAGACCAGTGATGTCAAGCTCCGACTTGAGCCAGAACAGAATGAATCGCGCTTCTAAATGGTTATCAGCTCTAATCCGAGAACGGAATAAGATATGGCAATTCTGGCTTCACCATCGTGTTCAGCACTAACAAATCTTTGAAATGAGGCGTCACTCGGCAAAAAATGGAAAATGTTTTTTCTATGTATCCAAAAACCGGATGATTGGAAGAGTCCCCATAAGGTTGTCAAATAACTTTTTTTTCTGATTTTATCTGCTTAAAACTTAGTATCAGGCACCCCTTAAACGCTCTCTATGTTTCACTTCGTTATCTCAAAAATTTTTGGGAAAAAATTAGGCAAGAGGGGGTTACTTCTCTGAAGGAAAATGCTCAGATTCCATTCTGTTTTGGCTCATGTCGGAGCTTGATATCGCTGGTCTTTCTCAGTGTTAGAGAGAAAAAAATATAACAAATTAATAAAATAATCGGGTGCATCCCACCTCTATTAAGTACCTAAACATGAAATATATTATGAACTTTGTCCGGTTGATCTGGGGTCTTTAACGTCTGCTAGAAAAAGTCATCCCTTAATACTTTTGAGGTATATACAGGTTGGCAGGGGATAAGTGACAACAATTTTTTTTTGGTTATCTGCATTAAAAATGTAGTAAAATCCCTCCAACCGTATATTTTTATCCCAATCCGTACTCGAGATATAATTTTTTAAAGTTTTTTTTTCAGGAATACCGTGTTTTTTCATTTTAAACTCAAATTTCTCCACTTGGCCTAATTTAATTTCAACTTTCAACCTCATTTTCGCTATCAACATTAAATCTTCCATTACAATAGTGTATTCGAGTTCTTAAAAACTACCATCCGAAGACCCTCACATCAGCTCAAACATTGACGATATTGAAAATATAATATTTCTGAAAATCTTTAAAACTTTACTACTCTTCCAAAAAGAATCCTGGAAACTGGAAAATTTCATGAAAACTGCTTCATCTAATAATCTTTCCATCGGTATAATCAAATTTTCTTTTATTTTGTTATTTACGGGAGAAAATTATGTTTTATTGTTAAAAAATGTGGGTTTTTCAATGAAATTGTTGGTTTTCTTGAAAGAAGACCCTCCATGAACCATCGAGTTTGAGGTCGGTTTCTATGTAATTTTTCTCGTTGAGATCTCGTTGATACCATTTGGGATAAGGCTTTTAGGAAAAATAGTAGACAAAGTTTCCAAACTGGTTAGGGAAGATGTAACTTTAGAAGAAAAACAATGGATAAGTATACCTTATTATGGGAAAATTTCTGATAAAATCGGCATAATTCTATCATCGAGAGGTTACAAAGTGGGTTTTGAAACTAGAAATAGTCTTAGAGCATTACTAGGTTCCGTTGAACACAAAATCAATGTTCAGGATAAAATTGGGGTTTATAAACTAAAATGTTCTTGCGGCTACAAATATTGCGGTCAAACTCGTAGAAAATTCAGGGAAAGAAGATAAGAGCGTCAGGAGGATTTCAGGGGAAAAAAAGGATGTCGTAGGTCGACATTTTCAAAACATCTTAAGGAATCCAATCATACTTACAATTTTGATTTGACAGATAGGCAGTTTGTGGAATTTTTTTCCTCCAAAGGGAAGTACGTTGAATGTACATGAAAAATTCGAAATTATCAAGAGTGACATATCAGATAATTGTTTGAATGAGGATATCCCTCAATAAATTTCACCACTGATAAGTCCACTTCTATAAAGCTTGGAATTATCCCTTCAAACTGTTAAAACCAGTAATTCTCCCTCTCCTCTCACTTCATCTGGTAAGCTATAGTCCCCCTTCATTTTGCTTGCACTTAATTGTATGTACCTCCTGCCCCCTTATCTTTCTCTCGACCAATTGGATCAAATCTCCCTTCACCTGTGGCTATATAAGCTGTGTCCTTTCCGATGAGAGTACAGTTATTGCTCGTTACTGATGATGGCCTAACCGTCGAAATCGATTTAACATTTAACTCTTTATTTTTCGTGGAAATAGACAACGTTTTTTCACTAACTTTCGTTTTGATTATTTGGTAGAATAATAATTCGAGTCATGTTATATTTCCCCCTTCTTCTGAATCATCATTGCTCCTGTAATGTTAGAAAAGCACATTACTAATCGCTGTCGATTAAGAAGTTCCTGTTTCATCCTCGTAAAGAATGGTTTTGGGAACATTTTAAAAAATCGTAACCCATTGACTATTGGCTGCTTCCCAATAAATCCAGACTGCACTAAAACTCCTAAACGTCCAACCTGGATTTCAGGAGTTCGGCGCGAGTGATTCTTATCGAAATCGCACTTCATCCTTTCTCTATACTGTTTTCGCTCCTCCCTATTCAGTGGTGTCTCATTCAAAATTCCTTCGACACCCCTAAATCTTTGGTCAGATGGTAAGAATGTTACTTTGAATTGGGGGGATCAACCAATCGCAGTTGAGTAAGACCTATTCGAATGGTTCACTGCAGCTTCCAAACAGGATTTCCATCCTCCTCTGAACAGAGGATAAATATTTATGAAATCCTTGATATCCCTGATCTTTATCTCAGCTAAACATTGGCTGCGGGGTGGTATGGTGAAGTCGTGAACAGCAATATATGGTTTTTTTTCTGCAAACCGCTTCATTTAGGCAGAGACAAATTGTGGTCCATTGTCAGTCACTATCTTTTTGACTTTCGAAAGATGAGGGAATTGTTTGCTTCGTACCTTTTGCAGAGGTACAAATTTGTGAAACAGAAAATTAATCTGCAGTCGATTGATCATCTAAACCTTATGGTTACTAATGCCATAACCATGTTTCTACTTAATGGTTGATATTTCAGTAATTATTCTATTAGTTCCTTCATTACCCCCTTTCACGGTTTCGGGGACCATTTCAAAGTGGACAACTGTGGCAGTGTTTGCTTGATTTTAACTGTGCCGAAGGTTTTTGTGAAGTTTATGTTCAAACGTAATGTCATTCAGTTTTCTCTTTCTACGGGCATCCGATGTGGGCCTATTAGAGCTAAAAACCGCATGATGTTCTCTAAGTTCGTTCAACCCAGCATATATACTGATTCTTCGAACGCATTCTAATGTAGCATTTGAATGACCATCGCACGTTTTAATGATGACGGATGGGAGACCATGGGTGAAAATTGAAGTGGTCTGGTCGGATTCATTTTGGAATTTTTCCGGCATTCCACAGGACTCAAATACGGCCTTACGGTGGTGGACTACCGAGTAGTCCATTTTTCACAATGACTTCATAAAATTGATTAACTTTTTCGAAGTAATATCCCACTAAAAATGTAAAACACTGCACAATATCACACAAATGTTTATTATTTCTGTGTTAGATAGGTCTTCTGCGCAGGTCACTAATTTATATACAAATAATGGTCTGGCAAAACATGTATCGACAGTTTCAACTTACTAAAAAACCAGTAGATGTTTAGCCAACTTATGAATGTCAAAGTTGCTTTGCAATTCACATTCGTGTTAACGATACACCCCCCCCCCCCTCCTTACACGTGGACGCTTCTGGAACCAGAGCGGTTGATACTCTTAAAACAAAACATTATACAAATATTTTCTATTATTGTAATACTTCGTAGTATAGCTTGCAGATTACAGCGAAGTGGATCACCCTTTATGTATGTTGTATACTTCCATTGCATCAATCATTTTTTCCAACAATCCTTGTACGCTATTCAGTATTTTCGCGTTCTAGGTACGTCTCAACTTCCTCGGCCCACAAGGTTTTAAGAGGAATTTATTCGGAAACTGGGCGAAGACAATTTGTATGGCTGGGGTCTAGCTAGCAACTAACGCACTTATGAAGTGTTGGGGTGAGTAACGGGCAATAACGTTAATGTTCTTAAAGGGTTGGTATATCCCGGGTCGCCCTCATTAAAAGTATATTGCCCTCTGGTGGTAGAAAAAAGCCTCCTCCTTCTCGGCCGCAGCGACCATATTATATATCGCGCTCCGTGCCGGAAAAAGTAAATTTCTTTCCTCTCGCCCGTCTTGTCACTTTCTCAGGAGCATAAACTCTTCAGAAAAACTGCCTATAGCTGCGGTGTTCTCCCGTCTTTTTTATATGAAAATTTATGAGCACAATTACTCAAAATGTTTGGGTAGGGAATTGTTCAAAAATTTTTTCACATATAATTCCAACACTTTGGTTATAGAACCTTTGAATTGTTGCAGAATGTCAATAAACGAAATACCACATGTTAGAATTGCCAATGTTTCTAATAGGAAAACATTTTTCATCTATTGCAAGGTTTCAAACTATTTCCTCGAATCATATTTAACTAGCTGTAAGTCGGTTCTGGTAGTGAGGGAAGGGGAAATATGGACAACTACTAACTACGAGAAAAAGGGGAAACCCATTGAATACCCCGAAGTGGAGTGAAAGAGGGGTAATGATTTACCGGGCAACAACGATATCGCAGCAAAGAGTCACCAGAAGGATATGGGGACTTGCAGTCCGCAAAATCGGTGCTTGGGGGGCGAATTGCCGAGAAAACTACTACCTGACGGTTTGCCTGGGACGTATATGAAATAACGGGGTGTTTTGAGCTGAATTGCTGGCAAGGGGCTATCTCCAACTCAACGGTATTGCTGTATCAGTAAGGAGGAAGCACTTGGTTGCATAGGGTGCTTGCTGTCCACATAAATAAGAAGTTCTTAGCTGGAAAGAGGGAGGCTTGAAATGTTGATTATTAGGGGCTTTTTCTGATGTAGTTCCTAGACAGTACCAATAACGATAATAAAAAACCACTTTCCACATTCCGGGTTGGAGAACTCGTCTGCTAGCGTCTGGAAGACAGTAGTCGCTCTGGGCTGGAAAGTATACCTTCAAAGCGTTACTCTAGTGAGCGGCTAGCTTAAGACTCTTGCGGTTGTGTATGATAGTTTCTTTCTGCATTCACAGAAGGCGATTGCTCAATAATTGACTTTAATGGAATTAGGAACCAGTGGTTTACGCACATGATAGCAATTAGTCCCTACCAAGCTATGAGTTACATAGAAGGAGTCAGGGTATTTGCTAAATGAAAGAGTGTTTGGTGTACGGTCATGTAATGAAAGTTAAAGTAGAATATTTTTTGTGAAATGGAAAAAAAAAATTTTCCAAAATTCACTCGCATTTTATGCAAACGTATTCCATTCTGAACAACTTTAGTTTTTTTTTTTTTTTTTTTTGAACTAGTACGACAAGGCCTTCGAAAGTCTTCAGAGCAACTTAATTCTGCTCAGCTTGGACGAATTGGTGTTCAGAATGTAGTACTTGGTGCTGGGTAGCTGCAGCTCTTTTCTTGATAGTAAAGAGTTCGTGCAGATCTTCTGAGATTTGAGTCGGATTATGAGAGGGAGACACTACGAATAGGTATGACGAAATAAGCAAGCACGTCGAGGGATTACACGTAGAGCTGAGTCGTTGTACAGATAGAAAGTAATTTTTACAGCGTAAATATTGTGAGTTGGGATTACGAATAAGATGCTACTAGGGGGAGCAGCATCTCTGAGTCGAAATTCGTGAAAGTCGGGTTTTGGCTTATATCTTTGTGGCTCAGCTTTACCCCTAAGCCCCCCGAGCAAATGCATTGTTCATTATCCTTATGCACATTCCTCCCAGACGTATTCGACTTTTATCTCCGAGCACCCGCAAGAACTGTTTGATACAGTGAGTTTCAGCTGAACAGCATGGCTTTATGAGCAAATCTTCGTTGGGTTCTTCCGTAGCCAGCATGTGTCCATTCAGACGTTAGAAAATGCTGCGCGTCCTCAAATGATGAAGGATCCGACGATAAAGGGGTATTTTCATTGTCACCAGCTATATATATATATATATATATATATATATAATTCAGTTTTCTTTATCCACCCAATCGTGGTGAATTTTGGTGAAAAATTAATTTGATGCAATCGACTTTTTCTGGGAAGCCTGAATTGAACCTCAGATTTGTGTGTACCTATACGTTTGATCTCGATTCATGAATCAGACATTCAACTCCGCTGCTGTTCTGTCTGACTTAGGAATTTGAATGAAACATATTTCACCTATAAAATCGACCAACACATGAAAAAAGGATGAGCTAGTTTAGAGGATCTCGTGCACGAAACTGTCCACAAATTTTAAAAAAATATGAAGATGAAAAAACTGTAAAAGTAATAGAATTCAATAGAGAGTTATGGTGACTGTGAATGTATTCGAGTGGCCACCAGCCACGAATAAAATTTCCTTTTCTCGCTCACCAACAAAGTATTTGATATAACCATATCACCAAGCAAGGGAGCGAATGCCAGTTATGAAAGTACCTGGATGTAAGTGACGGTGAAATTCAAAGAGAAAGTTATAAAGACAGGAGGTAAGAAGTTATAGAGCACCCCATTGCCTCCCGGGTTGAGATGAAGCAATGAAAGAGACGTGAAAGAGCTAATAAACTAGAAAGTTCACCCCTCATAATAAGAGAAGATGATACCTAGTGAGTTAATAGTGAAGGTGTCGTAGAGTGAACCGGCTGTGATTTTCACTGTCAACTCATTTCATCATCATGTTGGAAATTCCTTCATACAAAGATATTATAATGGATGCTGACAAAGGTGTGATTTGTCAAAGCTCAGAAAATTCTTATCTTTTTCCTGGAAACTGATATGCTCTATAAATTAGGAGCACTAAAAAATATACTCACACAACTGAAGTACCAGTATAACTAAACAGTCATATATTAGGTACCACGTATGGCTCAAAAGAGCTGTGACTAATCATTTGTTGATTAAAATATTTCGCATTAGAATAATTTCTGAATGTTCTAGTTTTTAGCTTACATCGTTTTCACAAGTAATACCTTGCTGAAAACGTGAATTTAAAGATTCTTAGCTATTTTCTAAGCTCAATAAGCAAATGAAATTTACAGTGTTCAGACAGTTCTGGTCAACTAACTCATATTTTGTTTTTAAAAACTGGATTTTTTTGGCGAAATAACGTATAATTAGGTCGTCCCTCCGAAGCTAAGTCCAAAAAGCAAGGCCTATTCGTACGTGTATTATCAGGGTAATGGCCAATTTATTATTATATAACATACGACAAGGTGGTGGTGGAAATGGAGTAGTTACCCCTCCAAAGAGTAGAGGCGATTAACCCGCTAGACCCTGCCAGGAACTATCTTTCGCAAGAATCGAGAAGGAGGAACTACCCATAACAATCACACTCCCGGGGCTTTGAAAAGTAGTGGGGGGAGGGGCAGAGTGCAAGGAGGGCTCCAAAGAGGCAGGGCTGGGGTAAATGTTTTGTGTGAAGGTTAAAAGTTTGGTGTATGTTGCCCATTTCGCCTATGATGGGTGGGTGGGAGGAGGGACAGTCGAAACCTACCTCTGCTACCACATAACAAGAGGTGATGGAAATGGAGTAGCTAATCCTTCAAAGGGGAGAGCTGATTAACGACGATTAACAGAGGATATCCTGACAGCTGATAGCCCAGGAACTATCCCCAAGATGGAACATTTGTAAGAATCGAAAAAGATAAACTACCCATATCCATCCGGATTAGTTAATGGATGAATTAGAAGATAACCTACCCATTAACATCTGCCGCTGAACTTAGCCATGAAATTGTGCCATTCAGACGCCTGAACGAGGCAGCCAATTTCACCAATCAATTATCAGTTCTCAACCTAAACTCATCAATTAGGCTCGTTAAAATGAGTACACATTCGCGCGTGCGCAGTAGGCACTAATGATAAGATTATGTTGAAATGGCTAGGGAATGCTCGAATTAATCTCTCCCAGATGTCCTGCAAATTTGAGCGTGATCAGACGACGGGTGCGTGAGCAAATTATGCATGATAGAATTTACGTTTGCGCATGCGCTCAGTGAAGTATTGATTTCGGATAACGAAACTGATTGGGGACTATGTACATCTTAACCTGCAAATTTGATGAAAATTTAATAACAACCGGTTGAAATTTGCGGAAATCAAGCTTGTTATACATACACGTAAACTTTTTTAAATAAAACTCCCCTCAAAGGCGGAGGGGCCCACCATTTAATTTCAAAATAAATAAAAGAAGTGGGGTAGGACGCCCAGGTTTACCTGTTGAAGGCACCAGGGATGAAGAAAGTTGCTGATGGAGGAGGAAGAACAGTGGGATGGAAGGAAGTGCCCGAATAAAATGACGAGCAGTTGAGGTATGAGCCCCTAAGGACACGGGTGGTGATACCACGGAGCACTGTCGCGAAGATGCCCAAATCGAGTAACTCCGTGGCACTTTCCCGTACCCCACCCCGCGCAATGACACGGTCGCTGCCATGACCTTGATGTTATTTGTCGCCACTCCTTTTAGCTCAGATATTGCTTGCCGAAGGTCATTTCTATCATATTTGCTTGTCCTAGCCCGCCAGGTCTCCTTCATATCCACGCTGCCACTGACAATTCGCATATCCAGGATTATGACGGACCCATCGGGCTTAATGGCAACGATATTCGGCTTCCACTGGGAAGAAATGGGGGATTCAGGGCGCTGTCGGAATTCTTTACCATCAACTGACTCATGCAATGCAGCAGTAAACTCATCAGATGAACCGGGTTTTGGAGCAGTTGGCGTTGCTCTGTCGCACCACAACAATGGCTGCCTGACAAAGTCCGGCCGTGAGTACGAGGACACGCTGCACCACATGATAATGATTCTCATATTTACCCCGACAGGCACGGCAAAGGGTGTCTACTGTCCCGCGACTACTCCTCGAACACCTCACCGAGGTGGCTAATGTAGCCACCCGGACGGCGTGAAAATGGCGATAGTCGCGGGCACACACACACACATACACACACAATAATAATTCGAATTATAACAGTTGATATTTATAGTGTATTTTCTAGGTCTACCGGTCCCCACTATCTAGAAATCATTAATGGAATTTTGAGATTGATTGGCGAAATTCTCTATGTTCTCGTGCCTAGAAATCCGGAGGTTTCTCCGCAGTTTTATCTCTTCAGGATAGCCAACGGATCAACGGACAGTGTTGCGGATGGTTTCATCGATTCTTTAGGATATTATTTATCATTGACAAGCGAAAAAAAACCATTACTGTTACCTTGAATGTTTTCAAGATCTTGATTTTAGAAAATGTCATCCCTTTGGTGCTTCCTTTCGTATTAGATAAAAAAATCATACCGAGCTTCTTGTATCAACTAGACCCTAAATGTGTTGCTAAAATTACTAAAAATGGCTATAAGCGGCTAAAAATTTAGGGAGAAAGAGAGAGAGAGAGAAAGAAAGAGAGAGAGAGAGAGAGAGAGAGAGAGAGAGAGAGAGAGAGAGAGAGAGAGAGAGAGAGAGAGAGAGAGAGAGAGAGAGAGAGAGAGAGAGAGAGAGAGAGAATTTGTAGACTACAGTCATTGTGAATCAAGTATTGGCAAATTTGTGGAGGGTTATTAACGAATAGTATGAAATATAGGCCATTTATTCCGAAAGCTATACTTATAGTGTGGATCGGATGGAATTATTGACTAGTTATTCACACATGAGAAGTTTTAAAATTAATAAGCAAAATTATTCAGGGAACACAAGCTGATACTAGGTTTAAAAAGTAATAGCTGTGAAGTGAAGGCATAAAAGGTCGACAAGGTAGAAAAGTGCGAAGATGGGGAAACGGCGTGTGGGGAGTGTTAGATTTAGAGAAGGTTGTAAGCCCAAAGTTTTAGAGACTTCCACTGCTGAAAAGTCTGGTGCTCCCCTGGGTTCAATGTTAAAGTTCTTTGGACATGATTGGTTTGAACCGCTTCATCCGGTACAAGAAAGTACGGACAAGATTGTTCTATCCTTCTAACTGCTTCCCTCAAAAAGGGAGAGGAAACTGAGGTAATGCTATGAGAAAGTTTCTTTTGGGAAGGCGTCCCAGTGTTGGCAAGGAACACGCTGATTAGATGACGATATTATATTCATCTCTCTCTTTTTTTCCAAGGCATCTTGAATAACCTTCAGAAACAAGCAGTAATTTATAATACCATACTGTGCGCTTTTGTCATAGAATGTCCAATATGTTTTACTCATCCATCTCTCAATTAGGAAAGGTGTTTAATCGAAAACAATGATTGTATGGGAACTGCGCTTCCAATTTTTCAAAGATTTTAACCGTAAAATTCCTGGGAACTTGCTCATGCAGAAAATTTCCGATAGTGTTGTGACAATCCCTGTAGAGTGATAGTTTCAAGGTAATGTTGTAATCAAGAATTCCAAAACAAGATGGACATTTCGATTTTATTAAATTTTTTTTTTTTTTTTTTTAGGTAGTCTTCACATGTCATAGGAGGCTCAAGAAGTTTGAGCGTGAGTGTTAACTGGCATATCATGTGTTCTGGTGTTGATTCATTCTGAAATTCAGTGGTGGTGTGATAGTATCGGCAATGTAGAATGCTTTGTATTTTTGACAAAATAGATCATACACACAATTACTTGTTTGAAATATTGCTGTCCCTCAACATTTATTATGAAGGGTGACCCAAAAGTGACTCCCCCCAACCCCTGATAATTTTTAGAATGTCGAAGGTTAGTCGTTTCTCTAAAAAATATTCTCAGAGAATAAAATATATTCCTTCTACACTTTTATAGTTCCTGGGAACATTTAAATTCCATTAAATTTTATATATATATTGGGTAACAGGGAGAACACTAATAGATTTTTGGAAATATTGAATAAGTTTTATATATCATAGAAACCCTAGTTCAAAACTAGTACCACATGAAATATTATTGTTGCCTTGATGAATAGAGAAGACTCCAACACTCACCCTCATCAAGTACATCAAAATAGTCCAGCAGCCTGACACAATTATATCAGTCTTGGCTTGTGTTGTGGCTTTGTGAGCATCTCAGCTAACTGATGTTCTGTAGTGTGCTGGTGATCTAGAGCTTCCCCTCAGAGCTTCTCGGATGAAGAAGTGTCAAATCCTGGTGTGCTTGGTCCTTCTGGGGTATTCAGGATTTTTGGCAAGCTTTATAGCGGCTTCATTTTCCACTTAAGTTCAAGGATACTCTCCAAAGAGATAGTTTCGTTGAGTAACCATTTAAGCCAAATAATTTCCCTAACAGCCTCACTCGCAGCTGTGACACCCGCATGAGAGGTTGAAATTTCCACACATGGACATGGTTGTCTTTGGCTCAACCATGATACAGCTCCACCGGCATACATGCATAACACACCAGTGGTTGTTCTTCCAGTAGTGTTATCACCCCAAAAATCAGTATCACTGTAACACAAAGATTTCCTTTCTTGTGACTTGATTTATATTTTATTCCATAGGAAAACGTTCCTTTTACTTATCTGAAAATTCTTTTGACGCGATCTACATATTGCTTGGATGGATATTTCTGTGCTCGAGACACAACCCCAACCGAATATGCAATATGAAACCGAGTGCAAACCATGAGGTACATGAGAGCACCAACAGCTTGCCTATAAGGGTTGCTTCAAATGCACGATTTCATTATCAATGAAAGCAATTACAAATGAATTCAATCACAATCGTATCATCAGTAGCTGCTGCGCATGCGCGAACCTCAAACCCTTGTGGCTAGCATTATACAATTTTCATCTGATTTTGATGAAACTCTTACGGATGGAACGGTTTAGACTGTAGATGTCCCAGATAAACTCCATCGCTCCCGATTCTCTGGTAGCTTTTGCACATGCGCGAACCTAACTACTATCAAACATCATTTTCTCATTGCGTAATTAACTGAATTTGCTTGAACTCCATCGAAATCCCATTGAATCATTTGTTATATATACATTCATGTTTCGGATACGAGAAAGCTATGTGCTACATCCAACATGACAGAATTTTTTTCAATTTTTCCTTCCTATCTTGATGGATATTTTCAGGACCAAAGTTAGGGTAGCCTTGCATTCTTTCAAGAGGTTGAAAAAATAAATAGTACGTACTCAAATTCCAAAATAAACTTGCCAAATTACAAAAACAAATTGTCGAAGATACGTCTTTGTAGTTTTCTTTCGGCTGATGTCTGGCGCACTGTAATTCATCAAACCCTGAACTAAATTGAATGTACTGTAGCAACCAATCGTACTCTTCGAAAGCTGTTCTTGCGCCAGTTTGATGTAATCACTTCGACTAGGCTCACGGCTCGGGAGATCTAGTCATCCTATTTGAAACGAGTTCTCTGTTTAAGTGGTTGTAATTGCTTCGAGAGCCGTGCGGATATTGAGCTTCCTGGAAAGGTGCATCTCTTTGCCTCAGCGGATGCTATTGTCACACTGATGACAACCACCGGTCACCGGGTTGTCCACCGGTTAAGTCGTGTTGTTTGTTGCCTAAGTGCGTTCACTTCTAGGATATCACGGTTGAATGTGATTGCCATGCTGCAAATAACATATCGATAGTTTAAAATGGACAGGGAATAAGTTGCCAAGGTTACTGACCCGCGAGATACACATTTCCGTCCAATTTTGATTTAATTATTTGTTGCTCTATGCAACAATTCAGTGCCCATCACTTAGTCATCACTTAGGTACGCGTCACTATTTGAATGCCAAATAATTCATGAAACTAACTTATTCTGTTCTACAAAGTATTTCCTGGTTCAATTGTTGCTTCACGTCCAATGGGTTAAGGATTTCTTTATTCCATGTGTTGTGAGGTGCTATACGGTTCTCTCTCAATACTCTGGCAGTAAATGGTAACTTGTTGAAAGCCATGTTACACTGTACCTTCTAAATCGAGGGATTTAAAAAAAATCGATTAACCATTGATCTTAAGTGTGTATCGTTTTGTTTTCTCATGCTTAATTTACTGTATTACTATTATTTATGTATGATGTGTTGCGCGTTGGTTTTACAATGGTTGAACTCCGGCCCAGCTCTTGTATGGACAAATAGAACATGCAGCTGACTAAATGTTAGATCAGTGAGTGTTATCTACAGGAAATGAGAATGTTCTGTGAGTGATATCTGCAGGCATGTTCTTCAGTTTCCCCCACGATCCCGTACCGCTTGTTTCCCGTCACTAGCTGTGTGTTCTTTTATTTCATTTATTTATTTAAGACGGGATTCAATCCCAATTATTCAAAATACATTATTACGAAAAATTCTGGTCTAGCCAAGATATAATTAGAATCAAATTGAAAAGTTCACAGCAAAAACACTAATCCAAATGATAAAATTTAAATACGAGTATAATAATTCTTCATTTGAGTTAGAAATAAAAAATTATACAATTTCCTTTTTAGTATATCCTCACTATCAAAAAATAAATCAAAATCATCTTTGAGATTTGAACATTATGCAGTGGTTCATTAGCGACGACCAGCAGTCATCGTCTTATCAAAATAGCGTATAAAAATTATATTGAGCTGCGAAGAACCTCATGGCTGAAAAGCAATAAATAACCGGCGCACAGTGAGGCAAGTGACCGAAAATATAGGTAGCGGAAATTCGAAAAATCTCATATTCCATGTGTTTTGGGGTGCTGACCATGGGAAAATAATTAGGAAAATTCCTTTGCTTATATTTAGGCGACTATGTCTCGTTTTTGTCAAATTTTATACTAGATATATGCACTAGTTTTACAAATCCTTTTCAGGAATCGTCATAGTCTGCATCATAGACTGGTTCCATGTTTTTTTAGGTGCCGAACACAAAAATGATTTTAAAAACTCCAAGACCAAAATGCAGCAATTTTCGTCTCCAAAATTGTACAAAATAATGTCAAATATCGGACAAAAAAGAGCTAAAAACGGCGAACATACTAAAAATCAAAAAACATATATATATATTATTATACTCGAATATTCTTGGAGGTGCTGAATACGAAAAAAATAAACATTCAGGGTTCTGGATATGAAAAACAATGTTTAGAAAATGCCAATCTCCTATATCTCGTATTTCCAAAATAATACGTACTCGGAGCCAAAATATACGCGTAGCCACAAACTAGTTGATTTGGTGGAGACGGGATAAATATGCATACATCAACACTTCAAATCTAGAACCATTTTACACGATAATTAATCTATCTATAATTATATTATCTGTGATAATATAATTTAGGAAACTTTAGCAACGTTAGTGTAAATACTCGGAGCCGAAAACCTGTGGAAAACTTTGAATACATTGAAAAAATATATTTTCTTCAGTGTTTCAGATTTTTGCAAAACAATTTTTCGGATTATTATTTTGAGCTTGGTCGATCGTTAAAAGAGACATCTAGTGACAAAATTTGTTAGAATCAAAAACTACACAACTCAAAATAAAATGAACAAACATAAAATTACCGAAAATTTGCACGTTTGCGCACTAATGTTTTTCATTTTCGTATTCCAGGAAACCCACTGAACACTCCTCGTACCTGTCGAATCTACCCTTAACTACGCTTAAACTTACATTATTTTGACAATTTTTTTTTTCAATTTTACTGCTTTAAAAGCCTAAGTAAAACAGTTATAAAAGATGTAGTGAACCAATTAAAATGGGAAAAGCTGATTTTATAGTCTTAGTACATCAGGCTGATTGAGGTTTATTCGTGGTTGAAGGCATATTTACAAAACATTGCTCACCTAAATGAACAAACTATTATTCAAAATCGGCCAAAAAATGGATAAACCCTAAATTTCATCGTCTCTCTAGCAGTTTAGGAAAGCGCGACCGTCGAATAAATTATTGCTACTTTTTCGCAAACATGTAGGCGAACAATCCATAAAAAAAACCAATCAATCAGACGCATTTTGAATTTTTCGACCATGTTTCAGGGTCATCTAACTGTACGGCGTAAGGGGGAGAAACAACTGAGATCATTGATATTTTTATGGGGTCTTACCAGTGGACTATAGAATCCATAATTCGTCTAGAATCTGGAGAGAAAATTTCGGCACTTCTGGTTGGATATGATGGTACTTTGAAATGGAAACTGGCGAGCAATGACGGCCGTTGACAAGTTTATGTACCAAAGCCGTATCAATAACTTTCGACAAGTAGGTTCAAATCCAATGAAGCCTGCAACTTGGAATCACTGAATTCTCCCACTTTACGGGAGACTTTGTAGTAAATACATTTTAAAAACTCGTTCAATTACCTCCACATCAAGGATTCCCAATCGATGAAGCGAATTCGAGCCGACTCCTAACCATCGAAATAAATAGCTGTCTGATGCTCTTAACATAATGGAGTCCCGCAGTGGACCGCATCAAAAACCCAAAATGCCGAAGTGCTCCCAACAACATGGAACAATAATGGTCCGTCATAGATAGCCCACTATCAAACGCACACCCTAATCCCAAACTGTAACACATCTTCTAAGAGTGCGACCATCAATGGCGTAGGTTGCGAAAATGTGAGATCGCGACCGAGTAGATGATATAATGCAGCACATAAAGACGTTCAAAATTAATCCATTCCAAACACAGTACAAATGAAAATAAACCAGATTGTTCTGTTAGACTACAGCATCCGAATAATTGGCTTCAACCATTCGAAAGGATTTAAGATAATCAGCAAAAATTAAGTAATTAACGACATCAAAAGTTTCACAAATATAGTTAATAATCAGTTTAAAAAAAAAAAAAGTTCCGGTCATGCAGCATGTTCGTATTAGCAGATTTTCTTCTATTATATATATCGTATTATAATATATTAAGATGTAATGAAATTTGAGCAATTTCAATAGAAAGTAGTTGTTAGTTTTATGGGAAAAAAACTTGTATCAAATAAAAGTCGGTGATTAAAAAAAGATTTTGGAGTTTTAGGTTTTTTTTCAGGTTTTACTGATTTTTTCGAAAATATTAATGGTATTTAAGTACTTTTTCGGCATATTTTTGTGCAAAACTTTTTTTATGTCCAAGATATTCGTTGATAATTTTGTTTTGACGAAAACTCTGCTGAAGTTTTTAAATTTAACGACTTTTGGCCGTTTTTAGCCATTTAGCGAATTTTTTTAAAAAATGAAGCTATTGCAATGGCTCAAACAATTTTAAAATCAAAATTTTTGAAAAATTTCTTCATTGAAATCCATTTTGAGGTATTCTGATTCTGTTTGCGCTTTTTCATATATATATATATATATATATATATATATATATATATATATATATGTAGAGTGATGACCTCTCTTGAAGAGAGGTCATCACTCTACAGTCTACTCTTCGTTTTGAAAAAGGCAATCGCCGAAATATTAACAACAATAAACTACTCCCAGTCAAAAGCACAGGAAAATCTAAATTTTCGTTCGATTTTGATGAAATTTTCAGGGATTGTGTTGGTTAGCCTCTTTATGTTCCCCTATGAATTTCATTACAATCGAATCAATAATGACGTGTGAGCAAGCTCAAACGTGAATTCATAAAATAACGTCGATTTTTTACGATCTATAGGTTTGATTTTGTTCAAACCCGGAGGGTAGTTGGCTATACGTATCAGAAATATGCTCTATGAGTTTTATTGCGATTGACTGAGTAATGACCATTGTACATGCGCAAAAATAAAATTGTTTGACACTTGTGAAACTCGGAGACTAAGGGACTGATTTTTATGGAATTTTCTGGTTTTGTGTGGGTTAGCTTCTTGATGGTTCCCTTTAAATTGCATAGTTGTCGGATCAATAATAGGGTGCGCGCATTCGCAAACGTCAGATTCTAACAACGTCGATTTTTTACGATCTATTGGTCTGATTATGTTCAAACTTGGAGGGTAGTTGGGTAGAGGTTTCTAGGAAGGTTTGCCATGCATTTTATCGCCTTATTGATATCAACTTGGTTAACACGCGAGAAACTCTGAATCTAATTGACCGAATACTCTCAAGGAGTGTTAGGGGACCCTAGATGATCTTTATAGTCCTCTTTTACGTAATATCATCCATTTAGGCGAATTTTTGGGACTTTAGAAAATCTGGAATGGAATAGAAAGTTCCAGTTATGCAACAAAAAGTAAAATAAAATTCAAGATCATCTCCACAGAAGTATTTCAAGATGGTACATACGTGATGAAGTAACATCTTTTATGCATTATTCCAGTACCTAGTTATACGTTGCTCAAAAATGGATGATGCGCCGCGAGTGGTCGCGGAAAGTAGGGGGGATACAAGAGCGCATGGGAGCGCGTTCCATTTTGACCCTACTAGTTTACGAATGGCCCAACGCAAACAATCGTTTTTAGGCTCAAATTATTCGTTTTTAAACCAGCTATATTTTGGTTATTAGCAAAATACTTTTAAAATTATCAGGTTTAATTTAAAATAAGGTAAAAACTGAAAAAAAATCCTTTTTTCTTCTCCTCTGTTAACTAGAGACAGGTAATGTGAAACTTTCCGTTTTTATTATTTTATTATTATTAATAATATCTTTATTATTATTAATAATATCTTAATCAGTTATTTATAATTCTCATCACCAATTACCACATTAATTTATTCATTCACATTTATCACATTCATTTGTGTTAACCTGCTGTGAATGTTGTTTATCTGCAGTCGACTTTTCGGAAGTAGTTCGAAATATTCCCATTTTTTCTATAAAATGTACGGGTTTTCTTTTGCAAAACAGTTTGGTCATCGTGGATATAGTTTTTATGAACTACGATAATTTATTTTCTCCGAAATTGAGATTTAATGTGATAATACCCCCTAGGGATCAACCTGGAAATGTAACTCTTGATCAGTGCCTACTCTTTTTTGCCAGAAAATAACAGAAGGAATACGTAAGAAATACATTAAACCATGTATTAAAAAAAAAAAAAAAAAAAAAAACCGAACGATAGACTTACGGTTCTACAGTCACATAATTTAATAATGATTAATTTTACACATTATTAGTTCAATGTGGTTACTTAACAATATTAGTTTATAATTTACCGTAATAAATCAGCTTTCCTTGACACTACAGAGGCTAAGGGATCATGAGATGTTGTGATAAAATGAGAGCATTCCAAAAAGTGGCGATTGTTTTCCTGCTATCACTAAGGGAGTTACACTTCCCTACTAACGCATTGGTTGTACATGAAAATCAATATTTTCGCCGTAACGTAACGGTAGGAAAAAATGGAAACGTCCTGTTAATCATTATTAAATGATAAATTGCGGAACCAGTATCCACAAAGCAGGTAGCAAATCAACCAAATCTTTTATTGATGACAATGATGTAACTGCGTTTATCTGTGAAAATTGCTATGAAATAGTTATTGACGAAGGAAGCAGGTTTGACCCCCGCTTTCCGATCCAAATTTACAAGACGAACAATTAGCCGAAAATGCGGATTCACTGAGTACCTATAGGAAAGTTCGACCACATTCATTGGTAGGTATCAACATAACATAATTGATCAAATAATAAGAACATGCTTGTAAATATTCAAGTAGGCACTGCATAGGTACCGTCTACGTGCCACTATGTAGTAAAGCATTGTTCTACATTTTAATTACATTTTAAATTTTATTTAAATGATTCTTTTCAATAAAATTTAAGAATTGAAACATTCTCCGGAGAACTGACGCTGAAAAACGCATGGAAAGTAACTTTTTCGACAAGAGTAAGAGAACGTTCCACACATTCCTTTGCATAAACAAAGTGGTGTGGTGATAAATTGCCTTTTTGGATTTCATATTTACTCAAGGCAGGATCCAGTTTTGAGAGTTGACAATCGAAAGCACTCAACCAAAAATATGTAAGTAATAATTACCTCAAACAATGAAGCATCTAAAGTGCAAGGTACACAGGAAAAGTTTACAATTATACTGAGAGAGTTCGTCAGCCAATTGAATCTAGCCTCATCTGCGCTGTTCTCTCTCTCTCTCTCTTTTTTTTTTTTTTTTTTTTTTTTTTTAAATCAACGTTAAGTACAAATGCTCAAGATTTTTTAGCCGAGTTTCTGTAATTTGTCTTCCAACTCCAAGTGAGGCTAGGCGTCTATTGGTTTATAGTGTTCAGATATTTTAGTCAAAATTTTGCTTGTGGTGTCACACACACCCTGTGAAAGCATGAAGGGCAGGGAAAACCGCTGTAGCTCACAGCGGTCAGGAACTAGACAAAAGTTCGGCTGCGATGCCGACGAAAACCCATGGTGAAAAACGATACTGAAGTACCAGAAAACCAAAAATTCAAACCCTAAAATCAAAGCGGTGCATCTCCAAAAACGGCGCATGAATTGAGAATGTATCGGTTAAGTACAACATTTTTTGACGTTCGATTATGACCCAAGCACAACGATAGGGTGGTTCAAAAAAAAAAAAAAAAAAAGTATTGGGATTTCTTGTCCCCAGAGCGCTGCTTGAAGATAAGTAAAAACCGAAAATTTCACCGAAAATGCTGTCGCCTGGTTAAGAATTGTTCTAGAAACATGGTAAGATGGTCGGATAATATGCTTTGGCATGTTCTCAACATGATTCCGTTTTTTACTATACTTTTCCGCCGATGATTGCTTCGTTTATCGGCCATAAATCTCAAATTAATAGTAGGGTCATAGACAAATTCACCCTAATTTCACCGGAAATTATGTCGCGTTGATAATTTAAGGTTCTGAAATACCTTGCGCCGATAAAATTTGGTATTTTCCAGGATACTCGGTACAAAGCCGTTGGTAATTTGGCAAGGACTTGAACCGGCATTGTACTTATTTGCCAATTATAGCGGCAAAATGGAGAAAATAGTTTAAAAAATTCCAATTTTTCTGTAAAATTCCTTAGTTCCATCGGTTTTCCGGTGTCAAATTCGAAGTTTTGAATTGTCTGAACTGTGATTGGATCGTTTGAGCGTAGGGTTACCTATTGTCAGCGGTATCGGTCACGTGTAAAAGCTTGTACAATGGTATCGGGTCGTTAAGCGAATAAGTACAATGCCGGTTCAAGTCCTTGCCAAATTACCAACGGCTTTGTACCGAGTATCCTGGAAAATACCAAATTTTATCGGCACAAAGTATTTCAGAACCTTAAATTATCAACGCGACATAATTTCCGGTGAAATTAGGGTGAATTTGTCTATTACCCTACTATTAATTTGAGATTTATGGCCGATAAACGAAGCAATCATCGGCGGAAAAGTAAAGTAAAAAACGGAATCATGTTCAGAACATGCCAAAGCATATTGTCCGACCATAATAGCATGTTTCTAGTACAATTCTTAACCAGGGGACAGTATTTTCGGTGAAATTTTCGATTTTTACTCATCTTCAAGCAGCGTCCTCTGCCAGTTTACCGGATAACTAGTGGACGGAGCGTAAAATAAATAAGTTCATCGTGTTCAGCGCATGCGAAAATCCATAAATTGACCTAAAAAAAAAATTGAAATCCGTCCTTCAAATCATCACCTCGCCACCAATTTAGAGGTTGATTTACGATAGCGGTCGATAACTGGCCAAAATCGACCCAGGTAAAGTGATTAGGATTAATATTTCTTGTTAAAAATTTAGGAGTGTCATCCTGACATACCGAGGAAGCAAAAAAAAAAAAAAAAAAAAAAAAAAAAAAACAATGGGGACAAGAAATCCCAGACCTTTTTTTTGTTTTTTGAACCACCCTATCGTTGTGCTTGGGTCATAATCGAACGTCAAAAAATGTTGTAACCGATACATTCTCAATTCATGCGCCGTTTTGGGAGATGCACCGCTTTGATTTTGGGGTTTGAATTTTTGGTTTTCTGGTACTTTTTTTTTTTTTTTTTTTTTTTAATTTTATTTATTTGGCATTACGTTCTGTATACAGCCATACATATTTTTATTTACAAGTCAAGGTTTGTAGTAAGTAAAACAATTTTCTTTCATATATTAATACTACAATTTAACATAAATTTAAAAAGTTCTTTATAAATTATGATATTCCTTGATGATAAAATGGATAAAAATTCCAAATTTACATTTGTTTTCGTGGCTGAAATATTAAAAAAAAGGTGTCTCTCCCGTTCATGGTCTGGACAATCCATTATCAGGTGACGTAGAGTTCCATCTGGATGACCACATTTTCCACATTGTGGGGATTCCCGTTGTCCGATTTTGAACAAATAGGCGTCACATATACCGTGGTTGGTTCTTAGGCGAAGTTCTTATCGTTATTCACCATGGGTTTTCGTCGGCATCGCAGCCGAACTTTTGTCAAGTTCCTGACCGCTGTGAGCTGTGCGGCATAAGCTTTCAGTAACGATGTAGCAGCCAATCACTAGTGGTTTTGATATTTAACGATAGACCCCTGGATCCGTGACTTTTCACTTTGTCCCTGGTTTCCGAGTAGGTACTAACTGTCACGATTCACCGGGTCAAGTTCTGTTCACTCGCTAAGTATATAGAAATGAACTAATGATTTTAGGGATTTTCTACGTGGGTTTACTATTTTTACTTATTTACTTTCGTAGCCTTTCGATCATAATTTGAACTCAAAATATTTTATGGACAATTCATCGTACCAGTCAAAAACAAAAGCTATTCTGTGAACATGAGAAGAGAAATTAATGAAAAGTGATGTATTAAAAATAACACGTTTTTGTGTTGGCAGTTGGGACTACACTCAAAATTGGATCCTGCCGGTTTTGAATAAATAGTAAATCAAAAACGGCAACTTATCACCTCGTTTCGTGACGAAATCAGCAATGCCCAAAGACTCCATACCGTCTTGTTTGTGCAAAGGAATGTGTGATGGAACGGTCGATTGCACTTATCGGACAAGTGACGTTTCATGCTTTGTACTGTGTCAGTGCTCCAAATAATGTTTCAATTCTAAAATTTTGGGGAAAAGAATAATATAAATAAAATTTTAAAATGTTACTAAAATGTATAACAATACTTTAAGAAATGTCGGTATGTAGGTACCTGTGCAGTGCCTACTTGATCATAGCTGCTCTTACTATTTCTTCAATTATGTGTTGATACCTACCTATAATTCGACATACCTCGATATACCTATAGTTCGATGGATGTGATCCAACTTAACTTTACAGGATCTATACATCTGAAGTCTTATGAATGCCTTATGAATATTTGAGTTTGAGTTGAGATTTAATTTCTTTTGTTTCTCATCGTCAAGTGGTATGGAATTGTTAGTCTCCTTGCCTATTTTTCTCGAGATTTGGGAATTTCAAATGAATGTGATAAATGGTGATGAAAATTATAAATAAATAAATGATTGTATAGGTAATAATAATGTTTAAAAAACCGAAAATGTCACATTACTAGTAAATTGTCTAGTAAATAGAGGAGAAAAAAAGTTGATTTATCTTCAAAATACAAAGGTTCATTATTGAAAATAATAAATTCAAATGCGACATTCAACATAAGGTCGGATTGTTTCGATTTTCGTAGTTTTAGAGTCAACATGTATAGTAAAAACCCAAGTGTGCTTATTCCAGTTACTTGGGCGACCTAAGCTATTGCGAAAAAACATCGCAACTTTCGAACTGTTTTCTATATTTTTGATCTTACGCCAAAACTAAGCTAGTTAGCAAGGAAACATCTATTACCAATATTCACGGCAGTTAAATTCTACGTAGAATAACCTATTAAAATTTGAAATATGAGTAATCATGCAACCGCTTGTAAAAAACGGCACTTTTTTCAATTTGGGTGAAATGTTTCACTTGGATTTTTTAAGAGCTTTAGTCTCAGAAACTGTCACACCAATTGAAAAACATTAGATGAAAGTCGTAAATAGTCTAACTTTGTAACTAATGGGTACCAAACATAGGAAATTTAATTTATTTTTAGCGCATTTATGACAAAAAATACAAATTGTCCACACACGACTCCCGTCGTACACCTGAGGTGGTTCGTCTAAATAAGGTTAATTTTGGCATGACTACTCAATCTTAAACGCAATTTAATTATAATATCCTTATAATACAGAATTCAATTAGTCTCGCTAATTTTATTATTAGTGAATTACCTAAATATAATTTTACGAAATAATAATTTCCTTAGAAAACTATCACGTGTTAGAGAAGGAGCGGTCTAGTGACAATTTTGAATTTTCCGTCATAAAATGACATGTATTATATGAGATGAAATTCATTACATGTATTACATGAAAATGAAATAAAATGACATGTGATATAAAATTCAGAAATAGAATTAGATGTCCTACGACTTTCATTTGATAAGACACACAGACTGGAGAGCAGTGAAGTTGTGGAAACCCATGTCAGTACTATAAATTATTATTAAATTATTATAAATTATTACACTGCAAAAAAAAAAAAAAATTGAAGGCGAAGCTGGTACTGTGGGTTTTTGAAGGTACTGAACCCGAATCCGAAGCCCGTTTTTCACATAGACGTCTATTTTTTGAGAATTAGACGTGTAATACTAACCCCCAGGACCAGTACCTGTGTCGTGAGGGCATTACCTTGATTTTTTGGGGGGAGGGGGATAGTGTTATTAAAAAATAATAAACAAGTAGATCAGTGCTCACAAAATGAGACACATGATGGCGTATTTTCTTGTAAGGAGATCCGCGTGAAATAGTAGACGTTTCCTGCGTTGAATTAGAGACAAAATGGCTTGGGAGCTCAATCAGCTGATCAATGACCTCTTAGTCGTCATCAACCCCTGGCACATCTTCATTTCCACAATGTTACAGATTACACCCATACCAAGTTTCATCAAAATCGGACGTCGGGAAGTGGCATTTAAAACGATTTTAAGAGGACATACATACAGCATCAGCGAACAAAGTGAACACAATAGCTCATTTTTTCTTTCTTAAAAGAAAATGCGCTAAAAATGAAATCAAAATATAAATCAGATCAGATATAGTACAATAACGACTGATTATATCATTCTAATAGTACGCAATCAGATTCACAGTATTTGACCGGGGGATACCAATGGATTCTGCCTCAGGTTTATTATCTGTAATGGAAAATAATAAACCTTTGTGTCAAGGATTTACAGTGTTTTGACTTCATCTTAACCAGTAAGCCAGTGACGCTTCGATGGCAGACGTTTATTTCTAAGTTACCTATTGAACCAATTAATATTGGCCGTAATTTGAGTAATATGTATACCTACGAGTTTCTTTTTGACCCCAATCCAAATCAGTGTTTTTGAACGACGTCTACATTGGCGAACCGGCGATATTCGAGTGGCAGATTTGCATAACTACAGTACATCTACATGTACATCTGACTCATATTTCATTTATTTACCAATAAGTCGATTGCTGACCCAAAATTTGTGTTTTTGGACTGCGTCCGTAGCAAAGACCTAGCGATACTAAGGTAGCAGACTTGAATTCACGTAACCTATCAATATCCTGGTATGATGGGCCACAGTTTCAGCGATCAACAAAACAGTCTTTTCTGGGCGCTCAAACTCTTATATTTCAACCATATCTGCATGTAACACCCATCCACCTTGAGATAGCAGACGACCATGGTTCAGTTGGCCATGGATGAAAGTGTTAAGGGCCGATATGGTTCCTCCTCTAGCTGTAAGCCATATTTTCGCAAATTGAGATCTGTTTTTCTTGTCGCCATCGGTTTTGGACTAGTAGACGTGCATATCTTATACAAACTCAATTGAATACTAACAAATTCAATAATTGGTCCGTTTCTATAGATCAGTTCCCCTTTTTCAGCCGAGCTCCTAGTGGCATTGACGGTTAGCACCTATATCTTGTACATTGGCTGAATTAAAAGATGAGGCGGTGTCGAAGGGGAAAATTAGGCCGGTGCATCGACAGCAAGATAACACCCGAACCAGCAAAATGCTCGGTAGATGCCTCCTCCCTTTAGTTGTGCATGTCCTCATCCGCATTTACACGCAGTTGTGAAGAAGTTGATAAGGGTGGAAGTGGAAGGTGACGCGGATGTTGCAGTAGGCATAAGAAATACCTGTTTAATGCTTGAAAGCAATTTAGATGAAACAGCCAAAATAATTCCTATGAGTTTGTGGTGGGTTTAAAATGAATTTGTAATTCACATTCGACCACAGTACACCAAGCATAGAACTCTATGCTCTTCTTTAAGTTTTTTAATGTCTCAAAAGTACTTTGATGTCCCTCCTTTTGATATCGCCTGTCCTCGGGCGATCACGGTCATCTAGCTGAAGGAGATAACATCGTGCGTCGTAGAATTTAGTAGATATATGAACTTTGTCGAGCCTGATTTTGCATCCGGAGATGTTGGCATTACGGGCAGATGAGGTTGGAGATGCTCCCGATCGAGGTTGGTCCTTAGCATCCAAACCAGACGGGAAATTGGAGGGATCCATGAGTTTTGCTTCCGATGGTTATGCAGATTTAAATTCGGATCGAAACGGTGTGTCAGTTATCAACTTGAACCCTGATAGCGAAGTCAAAAACGCCGATCTCCATTTTTTTGTCCAGGATGATATTGAAGGTGGAAGTTGCGGAACTGTTTACAATACATGCAAACGGTCAGTGAAGGACAGTTTTCGAGTTTGTGGGCAGCCGGTAGACGGCTTTTACATTAACCATACAAAAGGGTCACTTGACTACGTTAATCATGACCTTGATACCTTGAAACTGGGACATTTTCTCGCTCCATAGGGCTTCTTACAAAAGGGGCATGGATATTTAAGGTCGGATAAGAATTGGAATTTTAGAACTGCTCATTTTATTTTATTTGTGTCTTCCAGTTTTTTTCATAGATTTGATGATTTTCTAGGAGCCCCTGTGGGTTAGAAATTGCTGATCACGTTCTACGGACGATTGTATTGATGGGAATTCGGCAAAGGTGGAACTGAAATATTTTTTTTACAATGTCAGAACGTGTTTTTGGAATTTCAAACGATTGTCTCGAAACGTATAGACAATTTTCTTTCGTATATCTGGTTAAGTGTTACCTACTAGTTCTTAAGCAACCAAGAACTACCCACAAATATACTATTTAATTTTCGTTATGAGGTCGTGTACTCCAAATTGAAAAGTTAGGATTTTGTCCACTAAAACTTCCATTTCTTTAGACATCTTGAAGTTACGGAGGAGAATGTTTCTTCTCACCTTTTGTGCAACACACACAAATTGCAAGTGTAATGATGGGCTGGGGGAAGAGAATTTTTGGCCGAGGTAGAACCTCGTAGTTGTGCTACCATTTCCATCGTTTAAGAGGAATGTTCATATTACCAAGGTAAAAAACATGCCTGTGAGATCCATGGAAAACATCTGGAGCCACAATGATGGGGATGAACTCTCTCTCTCCGGTGAGAAGGACGGCACTTAGTTGTGCACCAATGTACTATATGGTGATACAACGATGGTTCCGCGTAAAAAATAACGATTCTCTTAAACGAGATAATGTTTTTCTGAAAAACGCATAAAGACGGTTTATTAGATAGGTAGGGAGTTGATAAGTGATAATTATTATGGTGAATGACACCAAGAAATAACATTGATTACATAGTATTGTACTCAGGTGCTATTCCGTTATCCCCCCCCCCCCCCCCCCCCAACTGCTTCACGACTTTCGCGACTGTTTCACTTATCCTATACTCTTAAACGAGAAATTCTTGTATAAATCATCAGGGGATACATACCCCCCCATTTCGACTCGAAAACACAATCTGCACTGGTCAATCCTCCGGAGTGATCTCCGTGGTGTTCTGGGCCATTCTTAACAACGAAAGTTGCTTATATCTGGCCGTAACTGTGGAAGGTATAAAAAGACCCTTTGCTTACTGGTTGTAGCTCCACAAAAAGAAATTTTTATCCAGGTTTCATAGAACCCAAAACGATTTCTGTGGGCAAAATAATTCACATTTTGTTGAGAGAATTGGAGCACATTTAATACCTTTAATGCCTTTTCAAAGCTTATTAAAGAGATTTAAACATTCTTAACGACGAAAGTTGCTTATATCTGGCCGTAACTGTGGAAGGTATAAAAAGACCCTTCACTTACTGGCTGTAGCTCCACGAAAAGAAATTTTTATCCAGGTTTCATAGAACCCAAAACGATTTCTGTGGGAAAAATAATTCACATTTTGTTGAGAAAATTGGAGCACATTTCATACCTACGCCTTTTCAAAGCTTATTAAAAATTTTGCTTGCTGGTTGTGGTTTTTTCAATATCCACATTCAGCGTGTTTAGTACCTGCACTAACAAAAGAAGATATAGAATTACAAAATTAAATTATCTAGGTACCTAATCTGCTGGCAAAACTAAAAGTCTACGAGATTTAAACATTCTCCTTCCCTGAAGCTCAGTCTCTGGATCTTTGACCATAGTTTGTTTACCTCAACAGAACCCAGGAAGACCAATGGAAGTTGTGAAATTCTTGGTTCGCTCTTGTTTGTCCGCTATTATAAAATGGTTGATTTGTCTGCTGTTCTGAAGGTGGTTTGGCAACGTCGCAGATATCAAAGTGGTCGCCACTTAGTCCGTGATTTGTAATTGTATATCTCGGTTGGCACATATATATAGTGATATGAAATTTTCTGGAAGATTGCCACAGGTATAGCATTGTGGGATTCAGTAAATAACCATTAAAATGAAATAAAAATATCCTTGCTGTTTTTAAATGTCATTCGAATCAATATACACCATAAAATAAATATATACACCAGGGAATAATGAGGGTGCCTCCTAACTTCAATATTGTATGGGTGCCACAATGTTAGAATATTTATTTATATACATATACACCAGGGAATAATGAGGGTGCCACATTACTTCAATATTGTATGGTTGCCACATGGTACGGTGACTTGAAATTCTCAAGAATGGTGCCACAAGTATAGCATTATGGGATTCAGTAAATAACCATTGAAATGAAATAAAAAGTATACCTTGCTGTTTTTAGAGGTCATTTGAAGCAATATACACCATAAAATACATATATACACCAGCGGATAAGGAGGGTGCCTCCTAACTTCAATGTTGTATGGGTGCCAAAATGTTGCAATATATATTTTTATATATATATATATATATATATATATATATATATATATATATATATATATATATATATATATATATATATATATATATACCGTCAACTCATACAACTTTGTGCCACTTTTTTAGTTTTTTGAGCGTCAGAACTTTATTTGTCGTCGTATCTCGTTGAAATGTTTACCCAAGATACTTACACATCTCAGTGATCAAATGTCGCTAAGGAAAAAATTCCATCTGTTCAGCGAATAGAATGGGAACTATTTATTCGTGGCACATCCATTACCCCAGGAAGGTGCAACTTTGAGCCACCATCTTTTTTAGCCTATAATAAAATGAAAAACCTAATGTGGCTCATTGTGGCGGTCTGAATCTTGTTAATCAGCATGTTGACTTTGCAACGTAATACAAAACAAAATTTGCCCTCGGAATTTTTAGTGTTTTTTCGATTTTTTAAACAAGTTGAATATAAAAATTAATGCAAGGCAACTTTCTGTTCGTTTTTATTATAAAATCTTAACAATTCATACAAAAATATCCCAACAAATCTTCAACTCGTCCAGCCACCTTTCTCCGATTCTGAGCTCCCATTTTCTGTAAAAATACAACGAGAAAGCATTAAATTTTATTGCAGAAATAATAAAAAAACGGTGGCACAAAGTTGTACCCCTAAGTTCCCGTTTCTAACATATCTGGTCATATCATAGAAACAAACAAACTTCTGATAACACCAAATACTGTAATTGGTAGCTGACAGTATAGGGATGAAAATATGAACTTACCAGACTATTCAGAAATCCGCAGCATACTCATCCAGAGGAGACTCCCAGCACAAACTGAACAATTCCCTTTTAGTGGACTAGAGAAAGAGCTACCTTGCCGGCACTGAAATCCACAGGGAAGACTTGTGGAAGCGTCGGCATCCTCTTCTACCATCCCGCTGCTCGTGGGAATTTTTTCGAACTAATAACTTCAAGTTTGTTACCGTTAGAGAGCATAAGGTTCAAAAAACGAGATTGGCACAATGTTGAACGGGGTGCACAAAGTTGTATGAGTTGACGGTATATATATATATATATATATATATGTCATTCCAGACGATGACTCTCCTTAGGAGTGAGATAAAAATCCCGTTCTTTTGCCAAAAAATCAAGCTTTCCATACAAAAGGGTGAGTTTGTTTGCCAACAACTTTTGAGTGCATTATATTGGTCAAATTTCAAAAAATGTACAAAATTATGCTGAAAAAGACTTGGGTTTCATTAATATTTGCTAAAAAAGCTATAAAAACTAAAGAAACCTAAAAATTCCAAAACCAAATTTTTAATTGCCAAATATTATTGTGAACGATTTTTTTTTTTTTTTTCTTTGCCATGAAATTGTTAGTCAACAATTCACTCAATGCTAGAATTTTCAAAACAATTTAACGTATATATAGAACGATAATTTACGAAAACTCTGTCATACAATCATGCTGCATGACTGGAAATGTTTTAGTGACTTTTTAGAACATTTTTGGAAATTTGACCAATTTAATGTGGACAAAAATTGTTGGCCAACGAACTCATCCTTTCTATTGGAAAGTTTGATTTTCTGCATCTGTTGGAGAGAAAATTGAAGAAAAAATAGAATCCATATTTTCAGAACCCCCCTTCAGTTCTAATAATCTGTTTCAGACGATCTCGAATCCTGATCTTTTGAAAAAGGAAACAAAATCATATAAGTAGTGTGTGTTTGACAGTCCGAGTCTGTGACAAAATGTATTGTATAATTATCCTCAGCCCTAAATTATCACCTTCAACATCAATGGACAGAAAGCCCACGAATTTTAGTAAAATCATGCTGAACAATAAATTGCGCTTATAGATTGATTTATGATACGATGTGCAAAGGCTATCGGTGTCTATTTCTGCATTAAAAGTTGAAAGTTAGTTTCTGGAGTGTTTTAGCGGATACCCGTGGAGGGCATCATCATATATTTAAAAACAGCTTAATCATTCTAAGTTGTTGATGTACCTGATGATCAGGTCCTCAGATGTTTCTTTATTTGTTATTTTTTATTGGTCTATGTGTTTATAGATTATATTAGGTTTTCTGGGAAGAACTGTTGACGCATTTGGTGTAATACTATGAAAAATGTGCCTCATAACTATTGTTCGAGAAATGTTGGATAGAAAGAAGCGTTATAGTGAACGGTAAAAGAGCACTGCGTTCCGCCGGGGTATAAATGCCGGTGGTGGAGCTCTGACTATCTGGATTCATTTAAATATTCATAGAATAGAGGTAAATCGGTCGGTAATGTACACGATACCTCAACGCAATTTACATTCTAACGTTAAAAGTTTACCAGAAGTCCTTGGGAGCAGAGTAAATTACCACAAGGATTTTTCTCATATTCATAATGCGACTTGCATTTCATTACCGAGTGCTTTCGCCCGGTGGAATTATTAGAATATGCATGGAAGCCCTTGTCTTAATTGCTTGGTCTTAATCAAAGTTGGTGGTGAACTTGGATAGGCCCTCTCCCTAGAAAATTGTCTGAAAACTCAATCTACGGTTGTTAACAGCCGAGAGAAATGTATTCTACCTACAAATCATGGGGATCTCTGTCAGTCTCTTGGGAACCCCAAGTTTATCAACTAGTTGTTGATTCACCTGCATGAATGAGGCCGTTGAGTGACGTGCCACTAGTTGAAAGTGCCGATCAATCCGTCTTTTGCTCAGTGAAAAAAAAAAAAAAAAAAAAAACACGTAATTTATTGGATCACCATTTATTCTTATATTATCTTGGAAACAATGAGAACCAGGAAACAAATCTATATTCAGACTGACTTATATAATCTGAGGACTTGTCAAGCCAGTGTCAGTGAGTACTTCTGTATCCCCGAAAATGCATGTTTTATTTAGTCTTCCTATATGTTCTAATTCGTAACTTGAAATTCCATTGTCTCTCAGGAGAATTCCAAGAGGACTTCCTCCCTTATATATTTCTACTTGCATCCTGTTGAGAAGTGTTACAGTTGTAATTAATGAAATTTATTAATAAAGTAGATTCACCGCGCAATTGATTCATACATTGTTATAACTTCTCGGAAGTTATGCGTGCCGTATGTATTGTGTACCACGTTCGTCCATGCGCTGAGGCTAATTGGGGTTCGTTCGATTTTCCTGTATTAATCTAATTTGAGCGTATTTCAACTTCTGCGAATCAGCATTACATAACTCCCGTTGATCGCTGTATGTTTCTTTTCATAGGGAACTATTAATACTGTTTAAACCTAACTAAAGTAATCACTAAAACCAGTGGTGAAAAATCTCTCTCTCTCTCTCCCGCCCCTCCCTCCATCCCTCCACCCTCCTTCCCATCCTTCCTCTTATCCGAAGTCATAAAACTTTTCTAAATTAAAATTACGGAGAACTGGTGGTCGTTATTTATAAGGATCTACTTATACGAATCATCCAATCATAAATCAAGAGTTACTTGACCTTTGATAGTAGATATTTATGAATACTCCTTAAACGTAGTCTTAATCTTAATGTGACAACAACCTACCTTAAATGTGATTTAAGTGTTCTTTATATGTAATATTAATGTAAGGAATATCCATATCCAACAATATCCAACCTCCGATCACAATACAAAGCTGAACCTCAACGTTAAACTATACCGGCCATCCGGATCAATGTATTTCCATAACAATAGGCGGCCTATCTCACTGACCGCAGTAATACTCGTAATAAGCGGCAACCACTGATAGATCACATTCCTGGGCACTCCGGATAATGAATAAGTACCAGGGATCGACCTAATAGGAATTTCGACGTAAAGGTTCAACACCAGCCCGGGGCTGCCTGAGGTCTTAGGGGATGCAAATGAATGTAGCGGTCCCCTGAGCGGGGTCTCCCTCTTACAAATTCAAAGCTTACATACGACGCCTCCCCCGAGGCTGGCAACAGCGAAACGACGGATTCGCCAGCAAACTTCAGCTATTTAATTCGTTTGCACAACCATTTAATATGGATATCGCGTGTGGTTGCGGGTGGTGCGCTCTCAGGCAGGAAGAAAAATTTCCGTCGCTTCCTCTTTCTTCGTTCACCTGAATGATTTGGTTTTCCCATCATGAATTCGGAGGAAAAATTGAGTAAAAAGGGTTGCCTGCGTTCCCTTTGTCAACATTTCCCGCTACCTGATTCAGGTTCGATTCCAGCCCTCGTCCATTACAAAATAGTGGAGCAGATAGTTCAACCTCATACACATCATCCGAAATACCAATCTGGAATTCGCTCGATGGAACCTTAGTTTCGTTCCGTTCTGAGAAGGATCGGATCCATATAATCAGTTAAATATGGATACCCCTGTGTGTGCGGATATTTAATCAAAGTTAAATAAAAATTTTACAAGTTATGGTTGCTATAAATATTTCACGTTTGCGTCTTTATTTAATCTTGAAGCAAAGATATTCCTAAGGGACTCACTCTAAATTATTACGCACTAAGTCCAATGGAATTTCATCGAATTTTTTTATTGAATCCTGTGAAAGTTATGCGTGATGCTAGAATTTTTAGTTTACGTATGCGCACGGTGAACCGATTTTCGCTCTCCAATAGATATTAAAATTTCAACTTGAATTTTTTACGTTTGAGACCATTCTGAGCAACTTCGAGTCCGTTTCTGTGTGTGTGTGTGTGTGTGTGTGTGTGTGTGTGTGTGTGTGTGTGTGTGTGTGTGTGTGTGTGTGTGTGTGTGTGTGTGTGTGTGTGTGTGTGTGTGTGTGTCTGAGTGCATGCTTGCGTCCATTTATGAGGGCTAGGTTCGTTCTGCTGTGCGCTCTTGGCTAGGCTTCCCTCCTGATGTCCCAAGTGCGTATATTCACGCCGGTGGGCTCGATATTGTCTTTCTATCCAGCCAGCATTCTATATTTATGCTGCCAGCGTCTGCTCGCCCTGGGAGGTCGCCCGCACTGCTGCTGACCGCTACTCAGTCAGGCAGCCGTTGCTGTAGTGCGACCGAGCGGCACCAACTGCTCTAAAACCCAGCTCATCTGCTGAGTTCTGTGCTGCACTCTATGAGTCAGTAGATGGTAAAGAACTCCAACAGTATTTTTTGGTTTTTAATTAGTAAATCATATGACACCGAAAAGGTTTCTTAAATTTCGTTCTTGGCTATTCGTACTGCTCATCGATCACCTTTACAGACAGGTGTGCATAGGTACACATACATATATTGATACACCTACGTCGATACACCTACCTATATTGATATATACTGAAGGAATTTTCTAAAAACTTTTAAACAATTTTTTCTAAGCCCTTTGAGGTGTTATGGAGATAACAAGGGAGCGATCATTTACATTTAAGTGTATACATATATCGTAATTTACAGTACATCCCTTGGCCAATCACGTTTCATTATTGAATATAATGAACCAATATTGAATATGTGTATACATGTAAGTACGCAAAAAAGGGCGAAAACATTAGTTTCTGTCTGTAACTATCTTCTCTGCAAAGTGAAACAATCCCTACCCAGTTCGTCAAGATCGATCTATCAGTATCGGAGCTTCGTCTATAACAACCAATTTCAGGTTAGCGCATGTGTAGTGGTTACCTATTCCAAAGAAATTAGGAGAATGCCCTCCTGAAACTTGTGCCCAAATACACTTAAAATTTGAACGAAATCGGACTGATGGTAGATCTCGTGAATCTACTATAAGGTATCAGCATCCTGCCAACCAACCACCTTTTTTGAAAATCACAACTACGCTTTCTCAAAATGGGGGGGGGGGGGGGGGGGACCTCATAGGTTATTGTCATGGAAGGTTACATGCGTATTCGAATCTGTATTTGGCTTCCCTTGAGCTATAGGATTTTTTTATTCGTACGACGAATGGACTGCTAACCGTTCGCGTTTTACACGCATGCTCAACGGTACATTCCTATTCGTAGCTCCTTTCACTCGACTATGACTCATCGTTGCAAAAACTCTCTAATTTATCTTTCACCTTTCTCATTCAAAAGATATATTTTAGCAATGCAGTTAGCCGTATGCGATGCGGAGGAAGGTCTATATCGGTCTCGCAGTTGGCATTACAATCGTTTTAGCTTGCACTGGTTTTCCAAGGATGACGGCAAAAAAGGGGTTATCGTAGTGACAGTGAGAAAACACCCCACCCCTCTCCACCAGCACTTTTCCTGTCACCAGCACAAAGCTGTCGCCTTCAAAACACGCACACCTATCCGCCACGCTGGGTTTCCTAAGGCTTCGGTTTGGCTCAATGCCATCACCTCCTTTTATTTACCCAGCACAGAAGGCGGAATGCATCTTTTCTTCTGCCACACGCATAAATTCATATATTACCTCACCCGAGCATTTGCGCCGAGCAGTCCCTTCGAGTGTGATTATCGAGAGTATTGGCTACATGCAATAGTAATGGGATATGGTGAGTACAAGCACCTTCTTTTATTTATCCCGTCCCTTTGACGGAATACAATTTCTTTTCTGCCATTTAAAAAAAAAAAAAAAAAAAAAAAAACCCAATTTTACTTTGCCCGAGCACTGTGACGAGCAAACCCTCCCAACAGTATCAGTTATATTCAATAGTAGTGGGACATAGAGAGTACCTATGTATCTATTCATGACGAAAAAATAACATCGACTCTTCGAAATTAATAACTAGCCTAGTAAACTGAGCCACTAACTACATACATCAACACTAACCTGCTCAATAAACAATAAACTACTCATCACATGATTTACTCAATCAGTTATACTTAGCTTACTTGACCAGAAGTGTATATAGCTAAGGGACCCTGGTACTTCCGGTCTGATCATGTATATATACATGATATATACATGAGTAAGTGACTCTTTAAAAATCATCTGTTTATATACGTATTCAAGAAATGGAAAAAATATTGTAGTACTGGTAAAAATGTAATTTATTACACCACCCTTTGAGGTGTTTTTGGAGGGAAGGGGGTGTTAGTGTTTCAAGTCCACTACTATAATTTTAAACATACGTCCTCCAACTAGTTGTGTACCAACCATGGTTATCTATATTTTACCTTCAACCTGTTTTGAACAATTTATTTCCAATAGGGTATAAGCACAGCTGCTACTGGTAATAAAATAAGTTCAACAGGGTAGGTGATCTAATTCAAGATATAGGAAATATTTGATCATTTGAAATAGAGAAGCCCCTTGACGATGGAAATTTTGAATCATGGGCAATTTACATCAGGGCCTAAAAATATTTTGTAGAGTATATTTCCAGAGAAATTAAATAACCCACTGAAAATCCCGACACCGAAGAATCCATGATAGCCACCGCTCAGTGGAGAAGAGCGAACCGGAAAGCACTGAGTGAAATACGATTGCGCTAGCCATATTGCCAAGACATAAGTCACACCAAAAAGTGCAGAACCACTAAAGAAGTAAGGGGGAAATTTCACGAAATAAGTTGTTTTGATGTCATAGATGAGAAAGATGTTCGTAAATTTCCAATGTGGGAGTAATGAATATATTGGTAGGTATTTGTCAAAAATCAGCAAATGAAGAAGTTGGTCGAAAATAATAACCAACATCACTAAGATGACAAATCCAAAACTGGAATACGACGAAAATCTCAAAAAATTGTATATCAAGATATCCGAACATATTGATTTAAAATCTAAATCTTCGACAAATCAACACAAATACTCGTTCTGAATAGCTTTGATTTAGGAGAAGCTAGAAATGAATTGCCTGGATATGGATTGGTTAACATGATTTATGATGATGGAACTTCATCGGTAAATTTTGAATCCTGTACCAAAAAAGATATGTACCAGAAAAGATAGCTGCTCGTAAGGCCAAAATCTTCCAACTAGACGAACCAGAGCCTTGCTGATTATCACCTACGCACTCGACTCTTGGAAAACTCAATAGAAGATTAGTAAAATAAAAACCATGATACCAAAGGAAGTTGATGAGCTGATGGAAGTGCAGTGGACAATTTTAAAAGTTTTTGGAATTGGTAAATATCTCTGAATGGAAAGTTATATCACTGAAGGATCATCAGCAAAGTAAACCGTCCTCAGCATTGGGTGAACAGGGGCATCAGAAGATCCTAATAGTCGTAACTAGTGATTAGTGTTTCAAGTCTATGCTGCTTTAATTTTAAAAACAATATGCCTTCCAACTAGTAGTTGCGTACTAACCATAGTTATGTACATTTCAATGTTTTACTGTTAACCTGTTTTGAATACATTATTTCCACACAAAAATGTGGCAAAAAAAGGGGGGGGGTCTCCAAAATGAATTGATGGATTGCAGTTGAATCCACAGGTGTGAGTCATTGCAAATGTGAAAACAATATAATACAATGCCCCTCATGCCAGAGAAAAATTGTGAAATGTGGCTGTTGACCAAAAAACATGGTATTTACTCCATTTTTCGGTTTTTTGGGGATGTCTTCAGGGAGGAATTGAATCGTATTTAAACTACTTCGCAATCATTTCAATAATGCCGTTCTTTTTCGATGCTACATAAAATATTAGCAACTGGTAAAATGTTTTGTTTAAAATAGTTGTATGACCATTTTATCTTTTCTTCATTTTTATTCGGCTGATTAGAATTCATGAAATCAGCATAAAAAAATTGGGGTGTTAAAGCATGAATCTGGGAGATAGGATGGAGGAACAAAACAATTGATAAATGAGTGCAGTTAAGAACGGATTGACTTTAAGTGGCTTTCAACTAATCCAATTCGTGATATTGGACGTTTACACCTGCTTGAATAGCATTCAATAAATTACTATAATTTAACGATACGAGTCAGAAGACTCACAGGAATTACTAGTTTATTGTCAACGTACAGTATGCACTGTCAATTCATTCCCCTTCGCAACACAAGGGGTTACGGATTGGGCAGTTGAGTGTCTCGTTTTGCCGAGTTTGCTAGTTCAGTGGCCTATCGATTTTTCAAGCGTAATCAGAACCAGGTGATCTTGAAAAATGGAGCGAATCCAGCCCACGGTGCTGTTGCCTGAAGCTCAGTGGTGATGGCGCTTATGCACAGCAGGGCCTTAAAACCGATAGTGGTGGGAAGACATGGAACTGTAGATGGCAAAGAAGGGTGAGGTGATAAGGGAGGACTAATTGTGCAAGTATTTTTATTCTAGTCAGTCTTTCTGATAAAACAGCACCACGCTTTGTATTGCCAACGGCTTTTTATTAGATTGGTTCATGAATGATGAGATTATTTACTTCAATACAAATGATTATTTGGAGCTTAAAGGCGCATGTTACCTATGACTAATCCGCTCTACGAATCGTTGTTTTATGAACTCAATCGAGAGTTGCCGCGATGCGTTCCCTACCTGATCTCTTCAGGATCCTTAGCATTTAAACGTAATATATGATGACTTTTGTCACTAGCGAAACTTGGCGCAACATTCTACACGGGTATTTAACTGGCATGGATGGTATTGTGATGTTACCAGGTATTGAAATGTGTTACTACAACTTCACCGCTCAAGACTCTATACGAGAGCTCAATACCAACAATATAACTAAAAAATTACACGGCGGTTTCAAGAAAAGTAGAGTTCGAGTTTTCTTACTTCTGACGGCAATGACACACACTATTATATTCCGAAACGCGTTAGGGTTTTTTCTATGCGTCCTTCAACGAACTGGGGCCTATTTCATAAAACATCAAGTTACAAGTGTATAAGTTAGCAAATACAGGTACTTGTAATGCTCGGTAAACTAGAACAAGTGTTTCACCAAAACAAAGAGTACAAGTGTAGAAATGTTGCACTTGTAGAAGTTTACAAGTGTAGCAGAAAAGAAAAATGGCGTGTGGGGACAAACGAAATGATCAACGTTAAGGGAGATGCCGAAATAGAAGTTTTGTCAGCGAATCATAATATAAATACGGAATTAAGTGCTCGAAAGGATGTTTATCATACATGATAAGTTGTAATGATTGGAAGACAGACAAATTATAAACTCAAAATTGGAGAAAGTGTGTATTTGATTTCAACTTATTCTAAAGGCTGGTATAATCGGATTGTTCTCCTTCATTTAGCGGAAATGGTTAATCAGTTCTTCAAGTCTTAATGCTGCTGGGTTAGGAATGCCATCTGTAACTTCGAGATGATCTTCACACTTCACTTGGTTCTTCAATGATGGGGAGATCCTCAATACACGATCAGGGAAAATTGCACAGGGCCACGCACCATTTGAATCTTTCAAGGGTCTCGAAAGACATCCTAAATCTCTCGTTAAAAATATCCATGAAATGAGCGTTTATTCGTGGCCGAAAAAATCTTTGGCGTCTTCTAAGATGAATGCTTCTGGTCTGTATTCTTCAGCAGAAGATGATTCCCACATATTAAACAACGAGAAATTGTCAACTCACAATGCTGGACAATAACAAGTTTACGGGTGAATGGACGTAGGTTAAAAATCGGCCATTTTTTACAACTGTATAACAGTGACTTGTTCAAAATGATGGGGAAACACTTGTAACTTGTCCAAATTCGCCTGTACACTTGTTAATTTTCACAGTGCATTACAAGTCTACACTTGTACCTTTATGAAACGCTTGCACACTCATTTTTTACAACTTGTACATAAAATCGGCTTGTAACTTGTCACTTGTTGCTTTATGAGATAGGCCCCTGGAGTTACATTCATCGGTTACTTACATTTGTCCCAAATTGAGTCGGAATCATTACAATCCACTATAGTTTTGACTTTTTAAGGTCTGGAGTTATCGAAAATAAATTAACGGTAACTATAGAACAGAATGTTCTTCGTCTATTGATTAAATTACTAAAGTCACGTCAGTGGTTCAAAAAGTTGAATAATGTCTCCCCGACCCACCTGAGAGCCACGCTACCAAAAACAAGGATCGCCCCAACGAAATTTCCGTTCTTCTCTTAATCATGAAAGTAATCAGAAAGCTCTAGGCAAGAAATGTTGGGTGAGGTCAAATGGCAAAGCCGGTTTGGGAGAAGAAGCTGAATGTATAAAGCCTGCTCCGGATGTAATTAATGAGCTAGCAAAGGCTACGTAATAATGAACGTCAAGGAGCTAAAATTGGATTCCCGGATCCTTCATAAATCCTCATAAATTGAGAAAAATGTTTATCCCTAAAGGAATGCTCGAACGTTTTGATGTTTCCTTTGGTTAATTATTATCATTTAAAATTTTCTCCGACGAGACTCACCTCTGGGCTCAAAGATGAATAAAAAGGCTAATTTTCCCCTTCAAGAAGTAGGAATGTACAAATTAAGAAAAAATGGCAAAAAGAGGGTGGTGGGGACCTCAAAATTGGAAATAATTGAATAAATGATTGACAAACGGCCCCTCTGTCGTCCCCTCAGGCAACGTTTATTCAGATCTCCACCACCACAAACGTCCGCACTGCTTTTTAATAGAATTCATTAAAATGTTTCCTCTTTTTCTCCTTTTAAAACCAACTGAAACTTCATCAAATATTATCAAAAGAACTCATGGCGGATTGAAGTTGAGTCGTATAAAATATTCATGCGCAATATCTCCCTTCGACCGCTTCGCTATGCCCGGATATAATCATTATCTCATTCATGGAAAACGGTTTCAACTAAAGTTGAGTTTGTGTATCTTTCCGTCTCGCAAGGAATTCGAGTTGTATTTTCCTTTAGAAGCCTTCTCTCGTATGATATTGTAACAATTCAATCAGGCTAATAGACTGTTTTAACATAACTTTCTGAACTTTATCAAAACTAGTACCGTCTGGCGAATACCAGGTTGAAGGTTAACAAGGTCGTTCCCTTTTGAACATCAATAAACTTGTGGATGTATCTTCATATTGAACAGTGAAAGTTTCAAACCATAAGCCAGCTAGTTGTAAAGCTTAATTTTATCAAAATTTTTGAACTCGAAAAACAGGTTTCATTTCGAACAAATGAAGTAAAATTCCCCCATAATTAATTGCTGACATCACATTCCACATTAAAGATCATTTATTTGATTAGTTTTATTATTTTTTCGGGGACATCAATCAGTATTGAGGATGACCAATTGTTTCTATGTATAGTAATTCCTATATTACTGGAACAAAGTGTATGAAACTAGAGTCGAAACGTACGGCGTCTAGTACGGCCGTACTCAATCTTCTGCATCACTTTCGATCAAACTAAATGGTAAAATTGAAGGGTTGAAATATTGAAAAACCAAGATTTGGGAAACTTTCGAAATAAGAACAATGTTAATTTTGGTTGTCATCGATAGATATCATTCCGATGAATAGAATGAAACCATTTAACGTCTCTTAGTTCGCTCTTCCAAATGAAAATTTTGGGCAGGGAAAAGAATGTTAATCTGAGTGTGAATGAGAACTGGTATGAACAAAGTAATAATTGCCTTATACTCACCGACAATCGAATCAGCTGATATACTGGGTGTCTGAAATTGAATGGACCAGACATTTACTTATTTATTATTATTATTTATTATTATTGAAGGCATAGAAAAACATCAAAACATAAATCCCCTTTATTTCTTAAATGCTATTCAATGGTGGAATTGGATTTTGATGATCACGTGCCACGTTAGCGCTACAACTCCTAATCCACGTTTCTCGGAGGAGAATCCCCATTTTCATAGAAGATTCAAAATCTACAAAATATTTTGTGGAGAAATGACCCATCACTGGATTTCTTTAGTACGAAAGAATGGGTGCAATTACACGCAGAAAGTGAAATATCGAGTATTTGAATCGCCACATATATGATATATGATTTTGGGGTATATTTTAATGCTGAATTACTTGGTGATGTTCTTTCATCGATATTCACACTGCTACCTTGCCAGAAACTGGCCTGAATTGCACAGTTTTCTACTTGTTTTCACAAAGCACAATTACTGAAATTTCATTTAGTCGGTATTTTTTGAAGTCGGTATTGCTAATATCGATAAAAGATAATTCAGTCTGAGAAAATATTCCAAAATCATGCATCATAGGTGGCAATTGAATACCTTCAAAAACTCAATATTTCACAATTGACGCGTTTTCTGCACGTAATTGCACACGTTTTTGCGCACTCAAACGCTCGAGTGATGCGTCATTTTTCCATTAAATCTTATGTAAATTTTGAATGTGCTATGCAAAACGAGCTTCCTATTTGGAAAACGCGACTTAGGAGTCGTACTACACTATGGCGCGTGATAATAAAAATCCAATTCCACTATTCAATAGTATCTAAAAAATAAATGGGAGTTATCATTTGAAGTTTATTGATATCTTCAAAAATAAAAATAAAAATGTTAAATAAATTTGAGACACATTGTATATTCAATGGAAATTCTTCTTTCGATAAATTCTATGTAGATATATTTGGATAATGTACCATATACTACCTTTATTAATGACGAACTTGTGATTATAGATCTTTGCGTAATTTTTTCAAAAAATTGATGTTCCCTCACGGGGAAACTAAGGATCGAAGTGTTACGTATTTTCCACATCCCCGCCGGGGTAGAACCACAAAGTTTGTTATCAATTAAATTAGTTATAGTTTAAACATGGGTGATTATGTTGATTATTGTATTGTTTGTTTCAGGGAGCCCGTTGAAGGAAGTACAGGCAGTAACGAAAGGGACAGCTCATCTGCCGTGTAGAATCCAACCACCGATGCCCAACGACAGCGTCCAGTTGGTCGTGTGGTACAAGAACGACACGAAACCCATCTACAGGTAAGTTTTCAGACTATTGAGTAAAAAAATGAGATTAAATTAATAAATACAACCAAATAAAAAAAGTAAAAATATTACCTATTGACAATTACGGTAAATGGTGTTAGGCAACGTTAATATGCGTCCATTAACTTGATCAGAACCAATTTTATTTTATTTTGTGAGCTTTTAACTGAAAAACTTAAAATTCATCCAGCAAATATTCAATTTCATGCATGGTACATCATTTGTCTGGTTGAAGGCGGTCCGAGAATAAAGCTTAGATTTACCTAGATATAGGAATACTTGCAGACCATAAATGGAAATCAAATGAACAAAGCATGAAATGCTCATAGGTGGGGGTTCAAGGAAATAACTTATTCTGTATATCTTGCTGTTTTATGAGCTTTGAAGAATGCTTTAAATTTTTAAAATTAGTATCTAAATTTCAGACTGTAAATTTATTCTACCAATCAAAATTAAATTTAAAAGTTTTGATCATAGGTACCAGAGACATTTCAGTTTGAAGATCCATATCGATTTTCGTACAAATGAATCATATGTCGAGAATAAACGAATTTTAATGTAGGTAAAGCCTTGATCATAATATTCGCACAAAGCTCTGCAGTATGCACATTATTCAGAGCTACTTACTCTCCTTCCATTAAATCCTCAAAATAATGAGATTCTACATCCACATGATTCGTTATTTTAGCTTCGAATCACGAATTTCAGTGAAATACCTTCTTGAACTTTGTTTATTATTCAAACCATCAGACAGGCTGTGAGCTGAATCAATGCAAAAAACTTAACGCTCTGTTTCTTGCTGCTCCCCTACATTTGAACGTAAATTTATCAAAAATTCACAAAAACTATTTCTGAAGACTACATCTCCTTCAAAGTCAATATTATAATATGTATCCACAATCCCATGATTGGACACGGTACACACAATATCACCTTCCTTTGTACCATTCAAACATTTCAATGTATTTTTCATATTATTGTATATTGTATATTTATTCATATTGTTGTATTTGAGCTTGATCGAAATATTATCCAATAAAACATAAATCAGGATGTCTATCTATCATAATACGAACAATACCTCCTGAATAATTCTCTATGTAAACAGAAATGTTTAGATTTCGTTTATGAATATTGCAGGCAGTCTGAATTGCTACATTCCAAGTTTCCTTTTTAGTATAAGATTCTAAAATCTTACAAAGAGCAATTTGCTAAAAAGACCACTAGCCATGACCTCTTTGCTACTCCTTCATACCTAGATGGTGTGTCCGAAACAGATGTCACACAAAAAATGAATCGATTCTACAACTAATTTGCAACAAAAAGTTCCTCCCAAAGATTTTTTTTAACGCTTAGTTTTTGAATAATTCAAGATTTTAGATTTTTTTTCGAGTTTTCAACAAGAAAGGAATTCTTCGAATAGTCCTTCTATATGAATTTGAACTCTGGCTCAAATTTTTAAAACTTCAAATAGCCTATAATTTAAGTTGGTCTGACACAGACATTTCCCACCACTCATATCAGTTGTCCAATGACCCCAGTAACCGGGAAAAGCAGACAAACATACGGACAGATAGACAGACAGCAAGACAGAGAAAAATTGAGAAAATGGTACCAATCGTTGACAAATAGCATGAAACGGAAAATAAACGCAAAATTTTATTATTCTAATCAATATAAATACAGTCATACTTACGATTTTATTAGTATAGATTTTTATGTTTTCGGATCGCATACACCTGATTCAGACACGGTAAGTTTCTTTGGTTGTGTACTTGACAAATTGAAAACTTCATACAGACTGTAATTTTTCTTCAGTGAACCTCAGTTGTTCAACTTCAATGCTAACGCGTCCGCATGGGGCGAATCGAAACTCACTCCCTGAAATGCCCTTTCTTACGAGCTCTGACGGGACCCAGACATTTCAACGGTCTCGAAAATCATATGAACGGCTCGTTGGAATCTGAACAAGGGGGTGTAGCGCTGTTGAGATTATTCGAGTCCATTGTTGAGGATGAGATGAGCTTTGAATCCTTGGAAAGGGAGAAGAGAAGGCCAACCTTGACAGGGGCGTTGGGATCATTTATCATATTCAGTGGTGGGAAGTGAAATGCGGCACAGGAGGGGCCTCAGGAAGGGTGAGCTAGGCTCGGATGGAGCATCTGCGAGCGATACTTTGTCAAAATCACCGTTCTCTAACTCTTCTTGCCAAAAATAGTGCAATTTTGCTGTGTTGCGCAGTGGGATGATTCATTTGTCCAGCAACGCGGAGCCACGAACCTTATTGTTAGTTAATGCATGGCTATTGCATGGAATAATAAGTGAGTAAAAAAAAGGAACCCATAAAAACAAGTTTTTAATGTAACTCTTTCTTTTTCTCATGTTCTCGGTTAATTTTATTGTTTTTTCAATATTTGGTAGTTTCTTGGCAACAGTAAATTGAAACAAAATCACATTGTTTCAAAATCACATTGATAATAACTTAAATTAAATTGACAAGGAAAATCATTTAATATTTTATTGGCCCTGGATTCGTTGTCATTTTATGCAGACGTTCAATAGTATATAGTATATTTAGTGGGATATATATTTTATAAATATGTATATATTTTTTTTTTATTTTTTTTATTTTTTAACACTTGTAAGGTTTCCCATATTAAATTTCAAATTTTCGAAAATTTATATTATAACTAACTTTTTCTTCGCAAAAATTTGATGAATTAAAATGTACGCCAGCATGAACTCGTGTACAAGATTTCAGATCGATTGGATATCGGGAAGTGGGTTAAAAATCGATCTGAAATTTCGTCTCAAGAAAGAAAGCAAGAGCTCAAGAAGAGAATCGAAGTTAAAAGAAAGAGTCAAAAAATAAAATCAATGCTTCCGATCCCGCTTTAGACCTGGAAGCAACAACAACTCTGATTTTCGTGTATGTTGCTTGTTTGATTCGAATTTATGTCCAGTAGCACAACAAACCATGAAAAATTGGGGGACAGCTTCCTGATGACTGAGTATGATAATGTCTCAATATCCAATATATTCTAATACCTATTATAATTTTTCCTCCATCTTTATTTTATTAGCGAATTTTTGAAGAAAATTAAGCTATTGCTCTCGCCTCAAAATTTGTAGAATGTGAATTTTTGAAAAATATAGTCAAAAATTTCAAAATAGCCTGTTTTTTGTGATTTGATGGGCGAAATAATTTTTTCAGCATACTAACATGTGGTATATTCGGAATCAGCGTAAAATTTCCTGTAAGAATATGTAACAAGTTTTCAAAAATTTCGAAGTTGAAAAATCAGTCAAAAATCGAAATAATGCCGTTCGCTGGTCGTAAAAATCGGTAATATTTGCATGAAACATTGTCCAAATTCAGATTGAACTACTCTTATTAATGTATTACCAATCCTAGAACCATGCTGTTTAAAACGTAGGTAGTAGGTGCTTGTTAAAAAAATAAAAAATAAATAAAAAATGTAATCACAACTGATGAGTTTACTCCGTGAAATATTCCGTCCTCCGATCCTCTCGGTCGCTCTCTTTAATGTTTTACGCTCAACTGTTAAAGTATGAGTACCTCCTAATTATTTTTAATAATTTGATTCCATGTTTGTCTATCAAAATTATAAACTAAAATTTCTCTACACGATCAATAGCGACTGAAATGTCGAAGATTTCTTCAAAAATTCGCTCATGGGGTCATGGTGCATGACTGGACTTTTTTTTATTTATTTTTTAATAACATAATTCCTCAGTGTAGATTTCTCAGTGTGCGAAAAGTTTTGGATTTCATTTCCGTAACGGACTGATGGTTGATTGAGTTATTTGGAGGGGGAAATGAGCTGTAGTGTTGACACTATGCTCAACCGATTTTCGTGATTCATTTTTTCTTTCGCTATTTCACTATTGATGTATTTGGTCTTTCTGTGAAGGAGAGAAGAAGGGGTTTGCTTGTTGCACACTTATGTTGAGTTATGATGGACCAGGGTACATGCCGTAAAATTATGATAAAATTGCTATTCTTACAAAAATTACACAGAAACAAGACATATGGTTGTCTCTGCAATGCATGCATTATATATACTTACTAATATACATAATATTTTACAATATTATACTCAAACTCGAATGACAAAAAAAGAAAATCGGTTAGATGTATGAATACACATGTATATACATATAGTTATCACGAGAGAAGCCGAAAAGATCGAGCCGAATTAGCAGAACTTCTCCGTACTTGTACATCCCTTAGTTGCTTCGTGATTCTTAGTCGTCCTCAGGCCCCACTGAAGCGAGCCGGTTAGTTGTGATTTGCTCCGAATGATTTCAATTGACTCACTCAATTGAGCTCTGTACAAGTAAATCGATAAAACAAATATTTCAATTGTTTGAGGTTGAGGTATTGACTTTTATTAAATTAAATTTTTTTAATAATGTACTTCCAAAAAATCCTTAAAAGATGAACCGATAACAGCATTGATGAAAACTTTCCAGCGCGCTCGTACGATGGTATTGGCCACTTGTGTTGTTGTGGAGAGAAAATAAAAAATAAATATGCAAGGCTGTAGCGTGTTCCTCTTTGTAGGCCAGAAGGTCAACTTTTCGTGACCCTTGCACCAGAGAGCAAGTAAAGAGCACGGCTCCTAAATAGCTCTTCAAACAAAACCTAATGGACCAGATCGACTGGAGTTCAAAGGTTGACCATGAATATTTCATTGGAATATGATACTACAACCGTAATATATATACACCTACCTAGATAACAGAAGGGTTACAATTAGCATACTTCAGTAGAAAAAGAATTTATGAGCTAAAAAGCTGTAAATCAAAAATCACAAAACTTTCTTCAGAGAAGTTCCATAACAATTACTAGATTTTATTATTTTATATACATACCATACTGTTATATCTTGCAATAAATTATGCGCATTGCTGTCACAAACATGACTGGCCATTCTATCCATGAACTCAACAAAACTAATAAGTTACTAAGTTACACCAACAAACCGAAATTTCCAACACTACCCCCTCCTTATTTTTAACAGTCAGTTAGGCTGTCCAGTAAAATGTCAATTTGACGAGTTTGGCATCGTTTAGGGACTGATTTCAGTCACTTTCGTTTTCCCCTACGTGGGTACTTACACCACAAGTGGTAATTTCTCACTTTTTTTTAATGAGATTTGTTGAATGATTATCTTGCTCTACACCTCGCCATTCAACTGATGATCTACCTTCTGCTAAGTAGTTTCTTCCCTGTACATTCGCACCCAATTTATCCTGATAGCACATTGCGTCATCTTCCAATTCTCAGCCTTTCTCTTCTACAGTTGTCAACGTTTCTAGTTGTTTCCCACTTTCTTCCAATTAACCAGGATGTTTTTTTGTTTTCTTTTTTTCAGCTCCTAATTTTAGAATAGCCACGGCGTTCTCTGGGTTTCTCGGTCGATCCTTCTAGGTGTTATGTAAAATGTCTGATGTTTTTCCAATGCTGAATATTATTTTAACACAGACAGTGCGTAATGACTCTGTTTTACTAGATTTGATCGACATTGCTATTCAATAATTATATTCTCAGTATTTCCTTAATAAACTTCCAGCGAACAGCTCGAATCGATGCCCAAGTCTGAGAATTGCCCTAATTCAGGCATGGTTCCTAGTTCTTCCTTCATCTCTACCAAGGCGTCAGGCACAGAGTTACTAATATTTTCAGGATTTGGCAACTGATTTTGTGGAACTCTGTGATATGGCGATGACTAAGTTTCTCCATTTACTGCGAATCGCACGGTCTTTGTGTCAGGATTCTGCTCACACTTACTGCTTTGATCGATGTTTATTGGCTCCAGAGGCTCTTGCAGTTCACTTACTCTCCAGTGCTGTATGCTTTGGTTCTTCCCTGATTATATCTTCACATTTAGTACAGTCTTGTTAGTCAGTTGCTATAGCCTGCACACCTTGAAGGTTGCCACTCTCTTTAAGCATGTATTTCATGGCTTCATAGAAGGGGCAGCAAACTAAATGGTGGTGGGTTCAATATTCCATATCCGTGACATGTGGGCTCTTTTTCCGTTACTTTCCCAGCTTCTAGATGTTGTATAGAGTTTTCCTCTGCAAAGACTATCTCCCTAGGCTGTTTCATTTATTTTATGTTTTTCTGTGACGGAAGCATTCGGGACTTTTTCGGCTTTTTGAACCTATAGTTTTGATTAGCGTTAATTGGTTCCTTCCAATTTATTTCTTGCCTGTGAGAATCATTGAGTTTTCTCTTGTAATTTTGTCGTTGTTTACAAGAAACTTCATCTCAACCACTCTTGCCACCAAGAATATTAGAGCATTCTCTGTTCGATACCTGTTTGTGTATCACCATGAGACGGTTTAGGCAATTCTCAAGATAGGTATTCCCCATATCCAAAACTCTCTACATAACTTCTCCCCATAAACTCTCTGGTAGATCCTCACATCGAGGTACATATCTTCGATTAGATGTGCTGTATTCACCACAATGTGAACGAAATGGCGCATCGTCATATGATGATGATGTATTCTCACCATTAGGACGAACAGGACCTTACTCGCCCCGAATACCCTCCTACTCATAACGTTACACGCTACCACTTCTGACATCAGTTGTTATAATACTGTAACTCTGCAGTAAATCATACGCATTGCTATCAAAAATAATACTGGTCATTTAATTGATGAACTCAACAAAACTAATAAGTAACTATGTTACACCACCAAACCTTGATTCCCAACAATACATACTCTCCCTCTCTCTTTCTCTGTGTGCTCTGTGTGTGTGTGTGTGTGTGTGTGTGTGTGTGTGTGTGTGTGTGTGTGTGTGTGTGTGTGTGTGTACGTGCGCGCGCGCACGCGCGAGTTCAAAATTCATTCTTTTGATACAATTTGTCATGCCAAAAGAAATAATGAGTTCGTCATTTTTATTTAGAAAAATAGAGCGCTTGATTAGGAAAAAAAAAAAAATTGCACGTAGAAATCACTAATTGAAGTCAAAATGGCTGAAAATTGTTAAATTGATATTTAATAGCGGAATATTACTGGGTTAAAGTTTATAAACAAGAAAGTTCAGAAATGTGAGCCCAAAAATGTGCTCGAAGAAACTCAGAATGAGCTAAATGTCGAGAAAAATTACAAAATATTTTTAAACTATGAGTTTTGCTTGTGTAGCAAATTATCATGAAGAAAACTCTTCTTGTCATAAATTGTATAGTTAGGTAACTAGAATTTTAGAGATTTAGTGATAAATCCCCAGAAGAATTTGCCATTAGTTAATGACAAAATCTATTTATGTTGTACGATTAGAACTTTTTCCACCTTCTAAAGGGAAAATAACAAGACGAAAGCTCTGTTAGTAACGAGATTAAAAATGTGATCACTAAAATGTTAGTAACGAGGTTAAAAACATATTTTTTCCGGAAATTCGATTTTCTGAATTACTGTTCTTTCCAATTCGGTGTCATCCCGTGGGCTTTTAACTTTTCCGAACAGTGCTGTGATGACAATTTTCTTAACACAGACTTGCCATGACTACCATATGACTCACAAACTGCAATTCGAAGAGAAAATGAACCTGTCCTTACCCTTCTCAACCACCTGTTTTCTTTTCGTTTCGGACTTACTACCTTTTTGAGTTCCAACGGTTTTCTCTTCATGGCTACTGACGTTTTTGTGTCACCATCTTATGTATTTGTGGAGGGGTTGAGAAAGACGCTCATCCTATGATTATTTTGGGTTTATTCTTCAACCTCACTTGAGGTTCCACGTTTGGGGTATCCTCAGGAGAACTAGTTTTTGCTTGAGTTGATTCATTCCTACAGCTTTGCTTTTCCTCATTCTCATCATCCTCCTGTCTCATTTTCTAGATGGCATGTTGTTTTCACTAGTAGACAGTTATGAAATTCCTAGTTGGTGGGCAGCCGATAAGTTCGCTGCAAGGTTTGTAACTTGCCGAAATGTTGATTGGGTGGTATAAATTATGTTTGTGATTTATTAAATATCAATTTACTCAGTCTTTTTCGTGTGATAATAATTAATTATCAGAACTTAGTCAGCTGAATGGATACAGTAGTGTTGGTGATCCCTACGATAACTTAAAGAGGTGCTGAATTTCAAAGAAACAACCAGTGCCCAAACTGATGTTCTATCAACCTCGGAGCAGTTTAACAAACAAATCAGTCATGCTGCATGATCGTATGAGCGAATTTTTCTATATTATCGTATTATATTATGTTACATTGTTTTGAAGTTTGAGCTTGTAGAGTGAAACAAAAAAAATTGTCAACTACCAACTCTATGCCAAAAACCTCATTCTTAATAATATTCAGCGCATGAAAAATTATTTTAGATTTTTTAACAAATATTAATGACATTTAAGTACGTTTGTCAAGAATTTTTATATTTATCCTAAGAGAAGTTATCGTTTGGAACAACTCACATTCTCATGTATACTTACATACATACATTATATACACGTTAAAACATGAACAAGCGTGTGACTGTAGGATTTATTTCAGAAAGTTTTAAATCCGATTTCAATGAAGAAAGTTTTCGGAAATTGCGATTTTAAAATTGTTGGAGCCATAGCAGCAGCTTCAACAGCTTCATTTTCTAAGAAAAAAATCATGAACTGGGAACAATTAGATAGATATTAAATCTAATGGGTTATTTCCGCTATTAGTAATACCAATATTATGTCCCGTACTTGACTTGCTGGTGACGACGGACTCCTCCGAAAGGTACGTAAATGATAATTACATAGATGCATAAAGGACCATCTATAATAGCCCAAATTTGCAAAACAGAAATCCAAGAATGTTACCGAAAACGGATCAGAATTTTAGATGTTTTATTTGTTGCAAGGACTATACGTTTTTGTGCGCTCCGAGGTTACCATTTATCAGGTGGCAAGGGGACTCATAGGGGATCGTTCAACGAATCGGACGGTGATCCAGTTGGCGGATATACAGCCGGGCAGATGATTATTTATGGCGATATATAACGTAAAATGCGAATGTAAATTTTGATTTCGTTAGAATGTGTTTAAGAGAAAAATAATAATGAATATAACATATCATCATAAAATTTATTTAAAAAAATGTGTATAATGTAACAGTCACGTTGTACTGACTACGAATGTTTGTTCATAAGGTCCTCCTGTATGCTTTTTGGTTTAGATGGAGCATGGTGCAGGTGAGGTTAGCTCTGAGGGGAAAATAAACTCTGTGATGGTGGAAGGAAGTGGTAAGCGATTACTAGTAGAAAGTGGACGGGGAGATTGATTTATTTATATAGTACTCGTATATACATATAGATGTAAGTTTCCCCCCATTTCTATTTCTTTCCACAATACGTAGTGTATCTTCCTCCAGTTGTTTGGGATAAGATGTGAAGGGAACGCGTGGTTGAATGTGAGGTACGAGAGTAGTGGGTCACGGGGATGGAGGGAAACGAGAATGTGCCAGATGTAGAAACGGGACGAGGTAGAGGAGTTTGGGAGCTTGAGAGAGCGTCTGACGGTGCAGCTAGAGATCAAACACGAGAGCTTTGAGGTGATCTTTTATAACAGTCATTGGAGGCGGCTTTCCTACCTGGCATTAGAATGTGATATCCGGCAAAGAGGAAAACTACGGAACGGAGGTCGGGAGGTTGAATGTGGGTTAGGAGGCTGAATAGGGCAAAGCAAGGAGGGTGAAAGGAGGCAGAATTTGTAGGGAGGAGAAAAAGGTACAGGGAAGGATAGAGTATAAGGATCAGCCGCTGAAGATGAAGGTAGAGATGCGGGGGAATCGGTGCCCTGGTCGATTCTTTACCCCATTCCACCGCCGTTGGGGGCTTCTTTCCGCCTCGGGTTTTCCACCAAAAAGAATTTTTTTATGATGAACCCTCCGCCCTTCCCGCGGCAGACACCCATCACAAATCACTGCCCCTCCTTCCACAGAGTGAATTCACCTCTTGTTTATATGCATAAGCCTGAGTTACACAAGGGGAAACCGAGTTGTGTAAAATGGCCGATAGTAACAATTTCCACAGGGCCGTACACTGAAGGACCAGTTTATCAACCCTCCAACCATTCACGTAGTGGTCGTTGACACTCAGCATTTTATTGTTTATTGAAATTATTGTGTGAAAGATCACATCCGGTACAAACTGAGTTTAATGAACAAATATTTTTAAATTCATCAAATCCGCAAAAATAGAAATAAACTTCTTTGTATATACAGGACAATATTCTATCTTGTAGTGCACATGAAACAACTAGGTATTTTGTTCACTCCTCTTGAAAATGTGTAACTCATCAACAGCTCTGAATTTTGTACGAATTCCGTTACATTGCAGAGAAAATAACTTTTCAGTTGTACAATATAATTTTCCTATATCTCATATTAAATATTAAGTACTACATATATCATACCTATATATTAAGTACTACATATATCATATATATTAAGTACTACAAATTTTGTAGTACTGATGAGGTATGTAGACCTTAATATGGGATAGATTCTCTATATGATAAACACGTAAATTTCTTATAAAATAAATTATATTATTTTTATTTTCCATTGAATGGTTTAAACCGAACCTCAATCAGAAGGGTCCTTAGCGGCAAAAATAATGATAATAATAATCTTGTAAATAATTTTTAATGATTTTATTCAACATTTCACAATTATAAACTCAACTAACGCCAATATGATAATCAAAATAATACTGAAAATATAAAGATAATGATAATTACCAAACCATGGAATAACAAGAAGAAAGCAACAAACAATAATAATAATTGAGTATTCGGCTTGAGTACCTAGGTAACAATAATAATTTTAAAAATATATAAATATTTTATGTATATACCAAAGGAAAAAAAAAAATTCGGTCTTGGATGATGAAACTGATTTAGTCCTTAATATACTTGCGGCGTTTCCTTTTTGTAGAACTATGCTTATTCGCTGCAGTAAAAAGGAATTCGAAAGGTCTTCCTGTAACATCTGCGATTTTTTTCCCAAGACCTTTTAAAAACAATTCTGCTTCCGCACACCACGGTCCGGACATTTCGATAGCAAAAAGGAACAAACGTGTACTGTCTATCAATGACACTCTGATATTTTGTCCTCTTCTCTCCTGCTGCAGCTTCTCCTGGCGTTCCCTGCTTCTCTCGTTGATGTGGCATTTGCAGATGAGGAAACAGTGCTCGTGCATGTAGCATTCCAAACTAAAAGCTGCCCGTTTCTCCAAGGGATAATGATCATCACATTTGGCCATTTACCATCATCCCTGCTTAAGTCAGACGGTTCAAATACACTCGGGTAGTTTGCAAACACAAGAGCTCTTATAATGACGTCATTCAATATGCTGTATATTGATTGACGACCTGCGCTTTTGACACACGACATCCCATGCAAACCAAGTTGTAAATCAATATAAAAATAAGTTTCTTATAAATCACGATTCATCGAAATTTTACCAAAATTTCGCTCACAGTGAATTCTCCTATAGGCCTCGTAAATATCCATCCTAGCGCTGGCGATTGTGGCTGGTGAAAGCTCCCTTAGTGCACGGGTCAATCTCTAGCAAAGGGCGGTACAGAATTCTTCCTAATTTGACTGTACAAACATCTTCCAGAAACTATAATATTCGTCCATATTACGGAACATCATGGATACTATTCATTACAAACGTGAACTTGTGTCCCATCAAGATGCTTTGGGTAGGTGAAAACTTTCAAGAAGAATATGATGTAGGTATCAGGTTGTTTTTATTTTGATTGGCTCCTAAAAGCTTTTAGGCTGATCGGATTATATGACATTACTCATTGTCATCACTCGTTGTTGGTTGTAATGGTCGATCTGATGACACGAAAAATATAATTTTGCACCACCCTTCTCTCTAAGAAATCGATCGGAGGTGGTAGTCGATTGTTGTCATTAATCGAAAAAAGTAAGTCCAAAAATGCGTACCTACGTCAATTATTACACCTGACATAATAATAACCTATTATTATTATCATTATACCAGGTACTTAGGGTGGAATAAACCAGCATAATCTTTTTTTGTAGTCTTGATCTTTTTGAAGAGGATTTCTTCAAACAGTTTTTTACACTAAAGTTTAGTTTATGCCAGATATTTCAGTATCATTAAGTAGGTACTGTTATAAAAGTACTCGCAGCATTTTTACGATCGTGGTAGCTTTCTTGATGAAGGACTTCCACAAGCAGAGCCAAATTCGGCCCTTTCTTAACCGCCAACAGTACCCATTTCTCCGAATATCATACGTGCCCAGCATTCAATTACTACTTTCTGTTTACATTTTCCTTTTCCTAATAAAATGCATGTAACGTGATAAGAAAAAACACGTTTTTAATCATAACTTACATCTTCAATTCAGTCAATAACACAACATTGTCCTCTAAGTTTAATCACAAATTGGATCAACAGTATATACACTACTCTTTTCCAGCCTCTTTTTAGACCGATGCCTGGGAAATCATCAAACATATTATTTCTGTATGAAAACTGAAAGAAAACTTACCTTAAAAACACAGGATGATGACCACCAGTGAGAATTTCTTAGAAAAAATTAGGACTGGATGCGCGGCCAGGTACCATTACGCCGCGTTTCGCCGATAGATCGCTCTCGTTTCCAGCCTATCCACAAGGCCTATATTTCTTCAATTTCTATTCATTACATTTATCTTTATTGCGCTGTGGTAATATAAACTCCACGTCTCCACTTATTTGCGTAAAAAAATGGCACCGTATAAAAGTAAATTGAAAAGTGTCACTCCCAATAGGCCAAATAAAATAAATGTAAAGATTTGAATTAAATAAATTGCTGGTGAGAAATTATACTCCAAACGGAACTCTCATTTCAGCGAGGTTTAATAAGAAGGATTAAGATTTGGAGAAAAATCCGTTAAGAAAATATGATAACCGTTTTGACGGTATCCCCAAAACGACTCTTCCAGATGTGAGATAGTATGTGTAATATGTCTCAAGTTTTCGGAGTGAAGCCCGTGAAAAATATTACGAAAAAAGAAAAAAGACACTTGGAAAAATTGATTAAATTCAATTCAAAGGACTCTTGAAGTCTTCGAAAATATTGAAGCTAAGGGAAGCCAATGTGGGAAATTATAAAAGTCGTTGCATCAAAATTGTTCGACTTTCTCCTCCAACTTAAATTTCAACATAGATACTCGCTGACTGAATCAAAGAATTTTTTCAGGACTGCGTTGCTCGTGTTTTTCGAAATTAACTAACATGGTAGGATCTTTCTGCTGTCACTAAGACGGCTGATTTTCAAGAAGCGTTTTTTTGTTCAGAGAACCATTGAACAGGAGACTGAGTCGGAGGCTTTTCAAGTAGGTAAGTAATACTGCATTACCTCTGGCAAGAGTGACAGCCCTTCTGGACATCTCAAGTGAAGGGCGGATCGCTTAAAATTGGAACAAGGGTTTTTTTTTCCTTTTTTTTTTTTTTTTTTTTTTTTTGTCCTTTTGTCGTCGACGTTGAATATCCGAATGAGAATTTGTCTACAAATTCGGCCTTCTCTACCGGAACATTGTATTATTCTGGTCCCCTGGCACCCGCCCATATTTTTTCTCCTCTCCTCTCAACATTTTTTCCTTCTCTTTCTTTTTGTACGGGTTGTAACAATCATTTATCTTCACTTGGACATTAGTGTCAATAATGGAAAGAGTGGAGCCCGAACCCAGAGCGAGCGAACGTTGTAGAGTTTCATTGAGCCTTTTTCACCCCCCCCCCCCCCCTCTTCTTGTGTTCACCCCTCCACTCATCCCCCCCCCCCCAACCACCCTACCATCACATTCATTCCACCCCTCCGTTCCACGCGGTACCGCGACCTGCCACCGCTCCCACTCACATCCTGCGAGCTCGTTTGGGAGTTTCAACGGGAAACTCTTCACACTAAAGGGCCGACGATAATCATTCAGTTACTTTTTAATTACGTTCATTTTGGAAAAAGGCTTCTGTTTCACTTTATTTCACATTTTCCCAACCAATTACGAAAACGTTTGAAGAGAGGAGAGCTTGAATAAGTACAAATATGTAAGTTGTCCGGTTTTTATTCGTGACTCGCCAAAAGCAATAATGATGTGACAAAAACCGTGTGTAGGGGCTGATGAGTTCGCAGTACTTTGATTCAATAGTAAATATGAGACATTTGATGCTATATTAGTTACGTTATCTATGGGAACCAGCAATTGGGTAATGTAGGGTACCATGCGTGGCAGAATACCTCAAGCTAGGACGATTTTTCCTGACCTTAGTAGGTATTTTGTTCAACGGTGGCTGGAGTTTCAGCATATCATCATTAATTGTCCAGGTCGTATGTCCTAAGTTCAACTATAAAGAAATTAGATTTTTTCATTTATTTATTTTATTAATATTATTTATTTTTTATTTTCTTTCTCTTCCGTTATTTAACTCTACCTCGGTTAAGACGCCAAAATACGACTATACCTATTCAGTATCAACGTACGTTGTTCATAAAAGTAATATATCAAACATACCATATTTATGATTGTCATACACTCAATTAACCCTGTGATCGGCTCATAGGTATGTGGTGCCGCAAGGGACCCTTTATGATGACGGCGAAACCGTCCGTGCGAACTGCTTGCCGCTCTGTGACTTTTTCAGTGGCTATTAAGTGAATCTAGCGAGCATGTAAGGGGGTTGGTTGAGATCCCACCCCACGTTGCTATCGAGTGAATGCCGTTTTTTTGATAAGTTGGTGGTACCTGATACCGATAAGCCAACAATATTTTCCCTATTATAAATTAACATAACAAATTAATAAATTTTTCACATTTTCTTTCATTTATGTTTATTATGATTGCCCCAACCTATAATCATATAATTACTAACTAAAACTATTATTAGGCTCCTTCGTACAGTATTGATTAGTATACCTGTGTACTTTTTTTGTAAATCAGTCAACTATTTATTTTTTAAAGTCTGTAGGTACCTACTCACAGACAACTGTTATAGGTTAAAAAAAGTTACATGAAAGAAGAAGAGCGAAGAAAATCTTGAATTTAACATTTTTTTATTTTTGGGTGCTATTGCTGGTTTATGATTTCATTTTCGAAATAAGAAAACATTAGGCAAGACAATAAGTACCTAGCGTTCTTATGAAATAATTAAGACTATTTATGGTATGTTTTATTGCTCATAAAAAATTTTAAATGAATTGGAAGTACATCACATTGTAGTAAATATAAGAAAACGGATTTTTCTAGAATGGCGGTATGCTTTACCTATCAGTCACCTAACCTACATAAGGTGTCATGCAGCATGATCATATGAGTGAATTTTCGTAAATTATCGTATATTATTACTTTACCTTGTTTTAAATATGAGCAGTTTCGGGCGTAAAGATATTTTTACCTACCAATTCATGTCAGAAACCTCGTTCTAAATATTATTCTGCAATTCTAAAAAAATTTCGGATTTTTAGCTTTTTTTAACTGTTTTTATCGATTTTGCAGCAATCATTAATGAAAATTAAGTACATTTTTTAGCCTAATTTGGTGAATAAATTCATTAATGTTCTATTTAATTGTTGAAAAACTTTTTTAAAATTAAATTGATGCTAAAAAAGTATAAATGTAATCATTTTTAGCCGTTTTGATGATTTTTTAAGTACATATTTTGATAATCGTCCAGCTTAATTTTTTCAAAATGTGGTGGCCAATTAACTCATCTGTTCTTTTGGTAAGCTGATTTTTTGGCGTAATAACGGACTTTTTATCTCAATCCTAAGGAGAGAAATCGTCTGGAATCACGTGTGTGTGAAAAAGCGCAAACTTCAGGCATCGTTTGAGAATGCCTCAAAACGGATTTCCTTGAAGGAATTTTTCAAAAGTGTTGATTTATAAAATTTTCGGAGACATTCTAATGGCTTCATTTTCTACGAAAATTCGCTGAAAGTGATGAGCTGACCACAGGGTTAAAATTGTGTCTACCTAGTTGAATCGAAACTGTTACCAAAATCTCAATAAGTTGTCGCTTAGGGTGCACAAATCCACACTCAATAAATAGAACATTCATTTGTACATATCAATATTGTTCTTGTACAGCGTTCTGGATTAATCTTACTTGAACTTGCAAATTTCGTCACAATGGGTTGAATTGCAAATTATGACTGATTTATTTAGCAGCGAAAATCCCATGTCAACAGCAATTAATTATCAGTAGAAACAACATGGAGTACTCCACTGTACGTAATCAATTTACGATGATCTCAACAATATTATTACTTCGTCGCGAGTGATTTAGTTCGTAATATTATTATATGGTTCGCATCAAATGGAGATGGTGAGGACGAAGTAATCCATTTTAGAGGCAGTAAAATATTCTAAGGCGTCGTGTTATCATGAAACATTTAACTACGTATATCTTTGCCAAGTTGTAAATTTTGATTAAAATATAGTGCATTATCAAGGAAATGAAAATGATTACTCAAAATTCCATTACTTCCCAAACACCTTAAAAAAATTGTACCTTACACTATGTACTGGAACAACCTTTCTGAAATTACAGAGTACACAAGTTATCAATGTAGCGTAGTAGTCTTGTTCGAGCTTCTGAACAGTGAACATCGTTCTGTGACCAGTGTTCATCTCTCTACACTCCGTTGTCTAGTGGACATCGTCTTCTCGTTACACAGGTAAGCCGTAGAGTAGTAGTTCGTATCACAATATCACCTCTGTCCTGACAACCATGTTGTCAGAAAGTGGAGGGTCAATGAATGACCGTCCTGACCCTAACAAGTCTGATCCAACGGATACTTCACCTACCTCTTTTTCATCCGAGGATAAACATTATATGTATAAACGTTTTTTCGAGGTACCCTATACCATATGTATAGAGCATAGTCAAAAACAACAAATTCAGGACATCTACATATATTGGAAAACTCTTATATAATAATAACATTAAAGACGTAAGTTCTGTTGAACAACAAGGAAAGTACCAAGTGCGCGTGTCTTTCATGTCACCAGAATTAGCCAATTCGTTTTTAAAACATCCATTGTTCAAAACACAACCTAATCTCAAACCATTCATACCTCAAAACAACGTAACCAAAATAGGCATAATACTTGACGTTCCAACATCTATCGGTATTACAGAAATCAAAGCGAATCTGAGTTGTCAATAACAGATAATCGACGTACATCGTCTAACGAGGCGCACCGAGAATGAAAAAGGTGAAACAACTTATATACCGACCAATTCATTCAAAATGACTTTCCATTCACAATACCAACCAGAAAGTATAATCCTGTACCTAGCGAAACGGAAAGCCTTCGAAACCTTCTATTCTAGCTTGTGATACATATATATTTTATACATGGGTAGTTCCGCCTTCTCAATCCTTGCAAACGCTGCTACTTGGCATAGTCCCTGGGCCAGGATCAGGATAGCCTGTGTAGCAGGTTAATCGAATTTACCCTTTGAAGGGGGAAGAACTACATTTCCATCACCTCCTTGTCATATGGAAGCAGAGCATGGTTTGGAATCCCCTCCCCTCCCTTCCTCTCCGCCTCTAATATGGACTGTCCTGACGCTGTGGAAGTTGTGGAAACCCATTCCGTTTTGAAATGGGGATGCCAGCAAAATCCAACAGCCAGGCCTTCAAGAATCGAGCAGCTAAAAAGTGTTGGACCTCACAGTGCTCCCGTCAGTAGGTACTTAGGGTCTGAAACTGGGGTTCGCTATGGAGAAAGTCGCCTTAATGCACCAGAGAAACCTAGTTTCTGAAGGTGCAAAAGATAGGAAAGAACTCAGTGGTATTTCCAGTACCCTAGTGGGTCTGAATTTTATCATCAGACGAAGTCAACTAGAAGCCTCCTAAATTTCTACATTCGAGGCAACTAAACGCTCAACTAAAACCGTTTATAGTTATAGCGTACAACCAAATAATAAAATCCTGTACATCTACAAAATATTCTCAAAACGCATTTAAACTTTAATTAGTCAAATTTTGCGTTTGGTTATGCAAGCATGGATTCTATATATATATATAAATTATGTGATTCTCTAACATAGGGAGTAAAAATAATAAAACTACTGCCTTCAGCAGTTCTCCCCTCTCAGTGAAAGCACCTCGCTTCGGACCTCCCGAAGCTCGGCGCAGTCGTTGTTGGGCAATCTCTCGTGCGGTGCGTTCCCTCTCTGTACATAGTCGTGTGTGTTTCTTTTAATCTTTTAATAAATTGTATTTGGGAATTAAACGATCGTTTTTTAAAAACTAATTCCCGATTAAAAGACATTTAAGTTATATATATATATATATATATACATACATACATATACATATATATATATATATATATATATATATATATATATATATATATATATATATATATACATATAATATGATCATATATTATGCTAAATTTATAATAAGCGTAATATATGTCTGATTACATTTGCTTGTAATTTCGCGACTATTACATCGTTTTATTTAGGTACCTATTTTGATATTGAAACTAATCATTTATTATATCGCATGTTCTATTGTCCTTATAGTACCTATCCTACATATTAAGTACCTATATAGGTCATTTCGTTGGAAGGGATAATCAGCGACATTTGTTTAAGCGGCAGCTGAATATCACAGACCCGCGAAACCCCTAAAGGCTTCGGGCAAGAGAGGAGCATATGAGAATCCAGCTAACAACTGATAAGACACGTAGTTAATTCAAGAGATGGCCTAGAAAAAATAATTGAAAAAATTTACATAAAATTGGTCTATGCCAAACTAGAGCCCTAACAATCGGTACCATTGTATCCATGTATATTCAATCCATAGGAGCAACTCAAGGTTTCGATTAATTCGAGTTACCATGCAAATATAGAAGTCAGATACGGGAGACTGCCATAAAATTCTGGACTATGTCAAAATAATACTATCAACTTTGGTTTTAGCGACTTTCGTAAGAACTGATTATCAAGCCACGAGTGAGAAATGATGATTACAATGAAAGGAAATATCTTGCTCAAAAATTTTCTTAGAAAATGGTCAAGAGTTGCTTTATTTCTTTATTTCGGGAGTATTTCCAGTTGAATTTTATCAACTTTTTTTCTCGAATTTTCGATCTAATTTTGTTTAAACGGCCATTACTTCCTTAATTCACTATAACGAACATTAATACTATGCAGCTTAACTCAAGCAGTTTCTACGCAATATTAGCATTGCAGTAAGTACGCGAAAAGGAGGCACAGCTGTGTGGATTTTTGGATGCACCAATTAGTGCTCCACCAAGGTCGCTCCGGCGCGGCGCACAGTGGGCACAAAGTAGAATCTAGCGGTTCATAACTCTGGAATGATGCTAAAAAATTGACTGTTAAACATTATGACCACAATAGATCATCTTAGGGCCCAATAGAGGTGTTTGGCTTATTAAAATGGAGCTCCACTAAGGACACACATGGGCTAAAAACTGCATAAACTCGTCTTTGTCATCAGGCATTTGATTAGGTACTCAATATTAATTTATTTATCTATGAACAGTATTATACAATATAGGTAACTTATGAACGGTATAATTAATTTATTTATCACTTTCTAGGAACATGATTACATATAAGAAACATCTGAACGGTATCAAAAAAATGGTTGGGGTGTATCGATCGTAGTATTGTCGTTCCAGCCGATAAACTCAACCCATCGTCAAGAATTGCATGCAATAATTAATCCCTACATACAAAAAAATTGGTCTATTAGGAAACGAAAAACATCTGAACGGTTATCAATCAAAATGGTTTGGGTGTATCGATCGTAATATTGTCGTTCCAACCGATAAACTCACCCCATCGTCAAGAATTGCATGCAATAATTAATCCCTACACACACAAAAATTTGTCTATTAGGAAACGAAAAACTGCCGGTCATGCAGCATGATCGTATGAGCGAATTTTCGTAAATTAGAATGGTGTCCTTCCCAATAGAGTACACTAGCAAGTACTCAACAATCTTCAACACACTTGTTAGGTACGTAATCAACGTTAGGTATTTAGAACCTTTGCGTAAATCACCAATCATGGTTCAATCTTTGATTAAATGAGGTATCACCGATAGGTGATTTCTTCAACTACCGTTAAAATGGGTTCAACCCATCATTAAAATGGGTTCCCACAACTTCGTCGGAGGTTATTTAGTTCGTACCAATAAGATTTTCAACATGCAAGCCACATTTCAATTTATTTTCGCCTTTTGAATCCATCTCACAACACGCACACCTTCAAGATTTTGCAGCTCGGTAATTGACAAGTATCAGGATCCAAAAATAGAGTAGGTATACATTCTCATGTTATTCGGATAAATGGTGAATGACGAGATGTTCTTTTATGATGGAGATGAAGACTTATTAAGACGTCAAACGTTCGGATATGTTGTTTCAGGTGGCAGTGCCTCATGTTGGGGGCAGTATGAAGGTTCGATGAGGAGAGGGAAGGGGTGGTTGGAGGCGGTAAAGTCAACATTTTATTTTTTAAGGTGCTTTTATGATTGGGAACAGCGGTCGTCTCGCTTTTCTTTTATTTCGGAGCTCTAAAAGCCCTTCCAGAGAATGACGAACCGTTTTTTAATGTAAACTCGGTAAATGGAAGTTATTATTCCATCCCTGTCGTCGTATGAGACTACTCTTCTACAGCACTCAAGATTTTTTCAAATACCGCAATCAGGTCCGCCTTCTGATCCTCTTCGAAACCAAAAAATAAACGAGCCACTCAATTACTATTGCTAGTGCTCGAGGATATTACGAAAGACGTATTCTTTTGTCGTTTTTCCTTCATTTTGAAATATTGTTATTGGAAATTGCTTATTCACGCAGTCAATCCAATACTTTACTGTAGGCAGGTACTATTCCTCAAATGATAAATTATAATTTATTTCTGAAAAGGTCTCGTGAAAAAACAATATCATACTTGATTAATCATAATAACGCACCTTTCTGGTTGAGGCGCGGTTAAAATCATTAAAAAATGACAATATAATTTAAAATAACGAAATGCCTAATATGCATTTTGATAAATAATGTGAGCGAAATGTGACCAAAATAAAGGCAAATTTAAACTACTTGATCTCGATCAACACGGAAATTCATATTCAAATACAGATCCGTCAAGAGGTTGCTACACATCAGCAATCTATAATTTTCAGCATGATTGAGCAGATAATTGGATTACTTGTGTTAATAACAATACAGGATCATCGAAGGGTACCTACTACAAAGGATATTCAGTTGGATTAGGTATGCATGTGTGATAGTGAGTGTGTTTCACGAATGTGATTAACAGTTGCTACCATTGATTCAAACCCAGAGCAAATCTTAGAGAATTACCTAGTAGTAGGAGTATTACCTGAGGTTAGTGTTCCTCTAACCTTCAATTTGAGCAAACATCATGGAGTCAATCTTATTCTCCTTCATAATAAATTGATGTGAGTTTTCAACTGGTTTCCTAACACTTAGCACTCCTACCTTTTATTGCTGCTTTCTTTTGTAGGTTTATGACTTATGTTGCGATCTTTCACCACATTCACACCGTTCTCCACACGACAAGGATTGAAGAGATGAGAGTAAAAATTATTCCACGTTAGAAATACGATAGATGCGTAGTATGCTGATTTACTCCTTGTTAGACTATGAACTGGTTGATGACTATGAGTTAATTTTACTCAATATCGGTACTGAATATTCTTCACTGCAAATTCGATTCCCTTCCTTTTAGCAAATTTTCGTGGAAGATTGAAAATACTGCAATACAAATAGTATAATAAGTAGTAGTGATATATTAAACTAGTTTAATCCAGTTTATATATATATATATATATATAAATTTCTTCCATGGAAATAAATTTTCGTGCTTCTAAATGCTCAGGATAAATTTAATATTTTATCTCCATAACTGTTTGTGTCGTTTCAAAAGGTATCTATCGAAAAAACCTTGGAAAAGAGATTTTAAAAATTCTTTGTTCCAACAGAACAAAAGGAGAGCAAAGGGATGTACGTACAGCGACCCCGGTGGCTTTATTCGATTCTTTGGCATAACGTCTATAAATGAGACCCAAATTAACCTTGCTGTTACCTTAATAGTTTTCGATATCGCGATTTGTCAAAATGTCAGCCTATAATTACTACCCTTGAGGGTTTATCAAAGTTGATGCCGATGTTACTGGCACATCCCCGTCGAACGTATGATTATTGAGTCAAATTTCATAGAGTTTGGTCCACTAGTTTTGAAGAAAAGCTCTGGAGGGCATACAGCGGATGGCACGGTATTTCAATTTCGATAATAACGTCAATTACGGTGACGGTAGGTCAATTTCCATATCGAATTATTCGCCTAGGATACTGACTTTTGTACCAATAATTCGACTCGGCGTTCGCTACTTTACCAAAAAAAAGTCTGCTTGCATTGCACTATATATCTTCCGGTAGATCTCATCCACCTATTGAAAATAATGTACCAGACATGATGCATAAGGTTAAACTGTGTGCGTGTACTAGCAGGCTAGACTGGTTGGGGTCCATATCTTACAAGATATTTTAGAGAACTATACAATAGGAACATGGATCAATTTCTCAGTGAAACTGAGGCTTCGTGAAAATATGCAAAATACAGCAAACATTTTCAAAAACATTTCTCATAAAAATCTATTTTGTGGCATTCTAAAGGTACCAGAACCAACACACTTAACCGTATCCTACGGACGGCACGCATCGGTCGGATCGGATTTTAGGATTCGTAATGCTGTTTTCAACGTGAGTGAGCACACCTATCCGCATCGGAGAGCGGCAATCAGTTCCGAAGAGGGCACGGAACCTGATGGGTGCGGATGGCCGCCCTCGGAAATTCCGAGAACTGCGCCCCCCCTCCCCACCACCCATCTCCACTCCTGAAGAGCGAGTGACGTTTTTCGCTAGTAGTTCCGCTTTCGTCATCATCGGTATAGTTGTGGTCATTGATGGATAGGTACCCCAAAGTTAATCGCGATTGCCCAAGAATATGAGGAATTTTATAATTTGAAAAACCTTCACTGTTGCGATCAACAAAGAATGGACAATATATGGGTAGAGACCGGAAGAAGAATGAATCAACCTTGTAAGTACGATTGCTTTTTATTATTGAATTAAGTACAGTGGAAATAATTTATAGTGACATGGTTATAACCACGATAAAGCCGGAATCCTGGACAGATGATCCGCTGTGTAAAACGATAAATTTGTTTTTTCTTATACCGAGAGCGCGTGATACAGGCGCGCACAGTGGTGCTGAACTCCCGAAAACGTGATCAAAACTCCTATCGACTTTGATGAGCGTTACCCACGTATTTATTTTATATTTTTAAATGAAACTAGATTCCATTACAAGGAATTTGATATCATCCACACGCTCCTACGTTGAGTAGTTTTATTTCTAAGATTTCTCGAAGTTTGCTCTGGTGACGTCACGCTGGTAGGCAGGGGGGGCCCGCCCAGGCGGGAGGGGTTCTTCCACTCACCAGTGTGCGAAACTTCGGAAAATCATTGAAAGCAAACTACTCATTGTAGGAGAGTGCGGTTGGTGCTAAACTTTTTAGGATGGAATCTTCTTCCATAGTTAAAATACCTTTTTTGCACCCATGGGTAGCGCTCATTGTACCACTTTTGCTTCAAAAATGAGTAGGACTTATGTTTTTGAGTGCGTAGATTCCAAAAATGGCCACCATGTATAAGCGCCAATCCGTTTCAATCCGTGTTTAATGATCGTGTAAATGCGCCAACGGCCTCTCGAGAGTTATATTAAGGGTGTTGTAGAAGCGCCACGGGTCCTCTCCGTTAGAAACGGGCCGCGAGACCGAGCCGAGAAGTCAAAGTTCCAAGAGCATGTCGAGGTTCCAATAGTAGACAATGAAGGTAAAAAACGAAATGATAGGCAGTCCTGAGGCAGTCATTTGACTAACATCGGATGAGTGCTACACCAATAAAGGCATTTGTTGTCTCGTGATCGATGATTTTTTATCGGCATTTTTGACAATATGTGGATGGGAGAGTAAAATTTCGGTGCAACAAGAAAAATTGCGCGGCATTCTTGGTGACTAACGGAGGCGTGAATCAAAGTCTAGAGCACAACAGCGAGCATAATCATGACGAGTATTCACATTGGAACGTTGAGAGACACGAGGTCAGAAATACATATAAAAGTAAAGCCGCAGGCCAACTCACTGAAAGGCCAAGTAACCTTATTAGGCAATCCTACCAGTCGAGCTCATGCCATAGAACAACTGCAGTCCATGAAAATTATTACAAACTCGGGCGAACGATTTGTCTACCTCTACCCTGAAGCGGAGATAGTGGTGCTAACCACGAAGACAAGTCTGCAGTATATGAGTGAGCAGCATGTTTTTCAAGCAGATGGAACATTTTATGTATGTCCAAAGTACTTTAGCCAGCTTTGCAACATTCATGCTCTCTCAAACAACTGTTGTGTACCAGGGGATTCAGCTTCCTCCCCTCCAAACCTGCAGAGTGTTACGCGGCGCTGTGGACATTTCTGGTGGAGTTGTGCTCGCAACATGGTTTAATGCTGCTCCCCTCTTCGTGGCTTTTTGATTTTGAGCTGTCGGCGCACCAGAGGTTCTTACGAGGTTTCCCATATGCTGAAGTGTCGTGCTGTTTTTTTCCATTTTGGACAGGCACTGTTCCGAAAAATAACTACTGACTATACTGCGCACAACCAGACGGGCAAGTTCCTAAAACTGGTTTTTGGTTTAGCCTATTTACCGCGGAACGAGGTCTAGAAGACGCGTTAATGGACTTGATCTCCTCTGTGCCGCCTGACTCAAAAGTAGCAGAATTTTTGGAATATTTGGGTCAAACGTACATCGGACCCCATAGTCGTTTTCCTCCTAACTACTGGGCTTCTTCTCCCGATTCTTCCCTACCGAAGACGACCAACGGATGTGAGAGTTTTCACTACCATTTAAGAGGCCACTTTCATTCTCCCCACGGGCCCGTTCATTTAGTTGTAAATGTCCTAAAGGGGGTGCAGGCAGAATCGTACATCAAGATGAATACTTTGTCAAAGGGCAGGGAGCCCCCGAAAAAACAAAGAGCAACCGACGACAACATTTATTCACTTTTTCTCCAATTTCGTGACGGATGTTTTACGCGGCCTCTTTAAACAGTAGGCCTCCTTAAACAGGCCCCTGACATTAAAAATAAAACCAATAAAAGTGACAAGATCGTGGTGTGATTGGTGACGACGTAGGTATGCAAATGTATGCTACTGACCTACTACGATATGAGGTGAGTCCTGTACTATCTAATTATCTTGACTAGGCTAGGCTTTAATGTGGAAGGGTGGCGCATTTACAACTGGCAGTTATAAAGGGGGTTGGTTTTTTCGAGGGGTTGGCGCTTTTACATCTGCAGTTTTGGGAGGGGATCTGAGGGAATGGCGCTTTTACACGTTTTTTCTTGATCATTGGATCATTAGCGCTTCTACATGATTACCCCAAAAATCATATATTTATTCACTTTTGAGACTCAGAAATGGTCAAAAAGTGACATCTTTCGGCATTTTCGTTGATTACCTGAACTTTTCATATCCCCCCCCCCCCCCCCCCCCCCCCCCAAGTTCAAGTGTATTATACTGGAAAAAGTTTTAAAAAATTGGAAAAAAGCCACGGACAGGCGGATTTTTTTAATTCTATGTTTGTATTCTACACACCTTGATACGTAAACCAAAAAATTTTCAGGGGGTGTTAAAAATGTTTTTTCTTGGTAGATTACAAAGGTTTATTATTGAAAATATATAATAAACCAAAAATGACCATATTTAGTTATTTGAATATATTAATCGAAAAAATCAAAGAAAAAATGAAACATCAGGGAAAAATAATACCTACTAATAAAAGTATCTAATTAATTTTACTAATAACATTTTCTTTCATTTAATATTCCAGATTAATAATAATCAATTATCACATCAATAATCAATATATCCAAATTGGTAGCAAAAAATTCTGAGGAAACAAGTTTTCTCAAGTAAAACTTTTCTTGAGACAAATATAATGCTAGTAATTATTTATTATCATGTTTACCTATATAGTTAGTAGGTACCTATCTATATGATGATACATATTGGCTGAAAATCGTTACAATTATAATTATTAGCCGAATATTGCTCAAATAAAGTTTATCAAATTTAAAATAGCACATTAAAAAAATCATGTACAAAGTTAGGGTGAAATATTTACAAAAATTGCAATAAAATTTGCTATAAAATCGATAAAAACTGCGAAAAAAAGTTAAAAATCAAAATATTTTTTTGTATGACAGATTATTATTTAGAATACGTTTTGTGTCATAAAAATAATAGTTGAGAATTTTTCTGCACTCAAAAAGCTCAAATTTCGAAACAATTTAACATAATATAGTACGATAACTTACGAAAATTCGATCATACGATCATGCTGCTTGACTAGAACTTTTTTATTGTAAGTCCTATTAATATATAAAATCTAATGTCTGTTTTTTGTTTTCCCAATCATCAGGGCCGAACGGCTCGATTTTCATGAGGGTGGGCGCAAATTGACGAGCGAGTTCCGGAATAGAACTCGCCTGCACAATGCAATTTTGGTCGGGAATAGTTTAAACGTAACTTAGGTTATATTGAGTAAAAAACGGGGACACTTGGTTGAAAAATCAGTTGGGTACATTAGTTTCTGCACTACTAAATACAAGTTGAAACTTGAATGCTGTGATTTTGCAGTTAGCCTCCGTAGGACTTCTACTATACGATGTCCAGGGCCGGGATTAGCTGAGTGGCTCCTAAAGCTCCTTTCTACGCTATTAATTTTGCTAAGTTCTTTGCAGCAATTTTACGATCAATTTTACAAACAATTTACGAAAATTAGAAGTAATTTTCCGGAATATAACTAAGGCTATATTACAATCCTCGATCGTGAAATTCGGTACGTAACCTCTTAGGGACCACAGGAAGGAATTGGGACGACGTCAGATCAGCTTGGTCGTTCAAAATGGATCAGCTAATTTCTTCCCTGTTCTTCCTCGGATGAAGTGATAATATGGTAGAGTCTGTATATGTTTATTTCAACAGTATAAGCACCGAATAACCCGCACATGTGATTCCGTGAAACGCACGGGTAACCGGCTAGTATTATATAGGTATATGTTGCAGCCCCATTGTGAAATCAGCCATTTTGTAAAAAGCTTAGCCTTTTTATAATACACCGCCTTTTCGTGATAAAAACGTAGGAATGACAATCAGCCTGGTATCTTTTAGCCTTCTTGTCAAGAAGCTGGCAGAGCTCAGCCTTTTTGCAAAACGAACCTATTATATTGGACAAAAAAGCTGAGCGTGATCCGCCTTAGTTTGGTGGTCTGGATGCTCTCAACCTCGCATCTCAAGAATACAAAGTTACATCAAGTAGTCAATCCCTTAGTAAAAATTCAGATTTTTTGGACATATAGGTCAGAATGATGTGTATACTTAGTCATTCCATCGTTTTTTATTACGAAAAGGTGGCGTATTGTAAAAAGGCTAGGCTTTTTACAAAAAGGCTGATTTCACAAAAAATGCGACATATATAAAACGCTTATTCTTGAGACATTTTGTGTGCACAAAAACTCATCCACGCTTAGCTACTAAATGACAGATTTGGATGAAGAGGCATCATCCACCTCGCCAACTTGACATCAATAAAGACATCTCAGTTTAAACCTTGATAGTAGCTATCAGAAGACCCCCCCCCCCCCCCTCACCCCTCGGTCACCAATTTCGCACTAACCTGCATTTGTTGGGCAGATTGTGCAGATAGAAGTTATGGTACTGTATCACTACATTCTCCAAGGGATTTGGCAATTAGTTTAACACCTAGAAGCTAAGTCAGTCAATCAATGCCGCACGATTCTTGCCCAGATTCTAGTTGATCTTTTGTCATGAAAGGATTTTTTTCTGAAGGAAATCTGCTTACGTGGCATCTCAACTCCCGTTCCACTCCCTACTTCCGGACCCTTCCCTCAAGCCCGTAACATATTCATTTACGCTGGTAGGTTGAAAAGTAGGTGAATTCTACGATCGACAACTGTCACAACGAAGAAATTTTTTCTTCTTAATCCTTATCAGTAATTAATGAGCTCCGCTCCTTTTCTCTCGTAATATGGGATTCAATTCAAATAGTAAGATTCATAGCAGAACACATGCCTATAAGACAGGAAATTCATTCTCTCTTGGCGGAACATGTGTCTGAGAGAGAGTTACTAGTAAAAAGGTCCTGGGAACGAGTCTGGCGCGTCTCATATGATCCCTGTCGAGAGTCAACTGAGGAACTTGTGGCCTGACATTCTCCGACACGCACCAGGGGCGAATTTGGCGATAAAAAATTTGAATCATACCTGTCTGAGAGACAGATGTACTTTCTTCACTGTTTAATTAGATGTAAATTTGTAGACTGCTGTGAAGAACCTCCTCTGTAATGTATGCATTACTCAACTACATGTTTTATATTTGTGTTGTTTGATTTGATCATACACTCATTTTGTTGTTTATTTTTATTTCAATGATATTATTTATTTGCTGTTTGAGTGAGTTAGTACCTAGGTAGAGTGTACCTATAATTATACTGACGTGCATAGGAATTTTTAAGAACTTCCCTTTCAGGGATACAATAACGCTCACATGATTACTACAAAATCTAAGGACTGCCACGTGATTTATGCCTTTTGCTATTTTATTCGGCTCATTTTTTTTATAAAGACCTCCTCAGCGTCGCCATAATCCTCCACATACGTTATGCTAATGTTACCTATAAGAGAAAAAAGCAATATGAGGACCGTTGAGGCGAGGCATTTGCGGTCGTAGGGGGCCGTAGATTCACGTTAACCCCGCACCACCACCACCAACCTTCATCGTAAACCCCCTCTACTGCTACCTAGCGAGCTGCTATGCCGATGCTCCGGATAGGATTACACCCTTTAACTAAAACGCTCGCCTCCTTTCCCTAGAGTGGATTCATTTAGGGGCAACTCTTGCCGTTCTACGTATTAGGTTGTAGCCGCTTTTATTAATTGTTATTGAACCTTACATTCTCTCAACGCCGTCCACTTGCCATCCACCTGGCAACGATTTTAATCACCGTTAGATAGAACTATTTATCGAGCCAGAACAATGTGTAAATAGCAAACTGATGGATGTAATTTCAATTTAAATAAAGTGGCGGAAGCGGAGTCTACGATGTGTCAGGGGTAAATCAGATGATTATGTTGTTAATTGCTATTAAATTATTTTGAGGTAGCTGGAATCGGATTATTTCAGTCTGAACCTACGCAATACAAGCGCTATAACAATACAAAGTTCTTGAGTGGCATTAAAACTAATTATTTGAAATCGCACTAGCTTGGGGAGTATTATCATCTACGCGTTCCACGTTTAGAACCGACCCACTGGTTGTGGCCAATTCTCAAACAATAATGATGAACCCCTGATTAGATAAATGAATAAACCTACCTAATATGCAAAAATGATTCAGTCATGGAGCATGATAGTATGAGCAAACTTTTTCCCATTATATTATGCTACATTGATTTTAAATTTTAGCACTCGGAGTACACAAAATTTGTTCTTCTTTCTCAACATTAATGTTTTTGTAAGGATCTCAAAAATTACAAAGCTGCATATTTCGCACGTTCCGCAAACGTGCGCAATTGACATAAACTTCGTTATTTTGGATGAGAACCTCCATTTTTTATTGCAGATTTGAATTCTACATGATATTTCATGAAGAAATGACCCATCACTCGATTTTTTAAGTGCGCGCCAACGGGGGCAATTCCGCTCCGGAAGTGCAATAAATGTGAAATGCAGAGTTTTTGAAGGTACACATGATTTTGGAGTATTTTTTCGCGCTGAACCTCGTAATGATGTTAATTTATTGATATTTGTAACACCAACTTGAAAAAACACCGAGAAGTATGTGCTTTGTGGAAATGTCTAAGAAAAGTGCAATTCTGGTCAGTTCTTCGATGTTTCCCGGATTGGTGATGCAAATATCAATAAATAAACATCATTACGAGGTTCAGCGAGAAAAAATACGAAATTAGCGTGCAATTTGAGTACCTTCAAAAACTCAATATTTCACATTTATTGCACTTTAGAGCGGAATTGCGCACTTTTGGCGCTAAATTGCGCTCGTTTGCGCACACTTAAAAGATCAAATGATGGGTCATTTCTTCATAAAATTTCACGTAAAACTCAAATCTGCAATAAAACATTAGGATTCCAATTTAGAATAACAAAGTTAATGTCAATTGCGCACGTTTGCGCACGTGCGAAATGCGCAATTTTGTCATTTTTGGGATCTTTACAAGAAAACATTTAAATTTTAAAAAAATTATTTTTTTTTGTTTTTGGGGACACCCAGTATATTTATATATATATATATATATATATATATATATATATATATATATATATATATATATATATATATATATACTATATATATATATATATATATATATATATACTGTGTCTGATCCCAGACGATAACTCTCCTTAGGATCGAGATGAAAATTTCTTTCTCATGCTAAAAAATCAAGCTCAAAATAAAAGGATGAGTTCTTCGCCAGCATACTTTGTCCACATTAAATTGCTCACATTTCAAAAAATGTAGTAAAACAATTACTATAAATTGGTAAGCTTGGCTAAAAGTCAATTGTTAAACATCTATTTTTTAGGTGAACTTTAGTAAAAAAAAAATCGTCAACAATAAATATAAGAACATTCAAAATTGTTTAAATAAAATTAAGCTGAATAATGTACGTAAATTTAATTTTATTTGCGGATTAATCGATATAAACACTGAAAAACGTGCTGAATACCCAATATCTATTTTGAATCGTAGAGTAATATTCAAAATAAGTTTACTTTTCATAAAATTTGTTGTTAACGATTTCGTTGTGCACAAAGTGCTCAAATTTCAGAACAACGTAACATGTTATAATGCTATAACCCACAAAAATTTGATCATACGATCATGCTGCATGAATGGAACTTTAGCTCTTTTTTGCCGTATTACAGATTTTTTCTAGCAATTATCAATGAAATTGAAGTACATTTTCTAGCATAATTTTGTGCATAAATTATTATTGTCTTAGCTCATACTTAATAAAGTAACTAAATAATTATTTAATTTTCCCAAAGCGATATTTAATCTTCTTTCATAAGCCAGTAGTAATTAATTCAATGGGGTTACTCTCTGTTGAACGACTTATTATGTTTGCAGCGGCCAAACATCTAAAGTAATCACGGAGTCCTATCTTTCCACGACATGTCTAATGTAATAATGTTGAAGTTTGTTACTAACAGTTACCTGACCGTCTAAACGATCCAACATTGTTATTATTTTAAGGGCACCCGTAAGCAAGAAAAATATAGTTGTTTACTTCTTCCATTTTTTTATCGTCATTTTAAAATATAGCCCACAGGTTTCTGAACAAGAATATACCACATTTTCATATTGCTGGCTACGGGAACACTATGAAAATTTACTTGATTGTCACCAACCTCGAGTTTTGCATTTTTGGAGAGCACAATGTGAAATAACTAGAACTGAGAAGGTGAAATGTAAACAATGCAGTTGCACTACGACAGCCACCTACCTAAGATTTGCGAAAAATATAAATGGGAATGTTGTACAACGGCCACGGCTTTGCCATCTCTCGCAACACCTTCTTTTACTATTTCGCATCTCCTGTTAAACAATATTTTCTGTTTAATAAAAATAAATAAATAAAATATTATTATTATTGAGTAATAATAATAAATTAAAGAATAACAATATAATATAATAGCTAGGGCTGATGATTTACGAACAATGAACTGAGTACAAATTTATTGTATTCTAATAATTATTTACAGTTTTACATACAATTCTATAATTTCACAATATTTCTTGGAAAAACTGCACAACCACGTTGTTATGCATCGTCACATGTATGCATGTCTTATAGTACCTTGTAGTTCACACTACAAATATGATAAATGCTTTCAACTTTATTATAACCTTAACATAAGTTAAAAACTAATTGAGTGAAACTGAAAATACTACATTTTCGTTTGATTAGCTAATAACAAAGTGTAGCAGAGAAAAAAAAGCATCCGTCTAATGTTAGAGAGGATTTCAAACTAAAAGTAGAAGAACAAAATGATCTCTAGGTAGGGGAGACAGCTGTACCTACGGACAAGATTCAAGTTTAATTTTTTCCTGACTTTCGGTTGGGGATGCCCTTAGAAGTAGTTATACCTTCATTACCATTAAAATTTCACCATTACTACGTATTTCTCTCGAGACTGTACAACCAACATTTACATAATGATGAGTGTTTCAACAATTCCTTTTTTATATCCTTTGGTATAACACCCCATATCTCCCTATGGAGAATGGGATGGTGTTCCCAAGGACAACTAAATTGTCTCCTGAAGGTGTAATCACTTGTAATCAACTAAAAACGAAACTTTATTACAAAAAATTTTAAAAGAATTAGTTGTCCTATCAATTAGGTATACAGTTTTATGATATAAATGGCTTTACATTTTTGTAACAGATTCATATATTTTGTTTACAAAATATATCATTAATGTTACAGTCTATACATTATCAAATACGATATTGCCGAAATTCGACTGAAAATCCAAAATGTGCTGACTGGTGGTAACATATTAAATGGAGGTAACATAATATTCATATCATCTGATGATAACTAGTACCTACTCATAAAATTTTTCTTCAATAGTGAATTTGTGATCCTAACTAGAAGACTTCTTCTCCAGGTAGATCACGATGGAGGTTCAACTACATATCTAGTTGATCTAAGACCTGAGCTACACAATATTTTTCGATTTTTTTCCCCAGCAATCTAACATCGGCATAATCTCCCAGCTCAATATTTTTCCGTTCTTACTCCATTTGTTCGGCCTCATTTGTTAGGAGTTCTTCTCTGTGGTTTCAAAAGTCTCATTTTATAGTCTCAATCTATTGTGATGGGATTAGTTCCTTGTGGTTTCAAAAGTCTCATTTTATAGTCTCAATCTATTGTGATGGGATTAGTTCCTTTTTTTTTTTTCAGGAAACAACCATACATTGCGAGTTTATTTATTTATTTTTTCCTTCTCTAACCTTTGTCATTTGCTCCAATGACCAAATCAGGAATTTTATTATTTTATTTTTTTTTTTTTTTTTTTTTTTTTTTTTTGAGTGAGGAAAATTCTTTATGAACGAAGAGGAGTGACTGTGCGCCTCAACAGTGTTGGACTCACTCTTTTGGGCATGCTCAACTAAAAACCACCACTCCCTCTTCTTATAGAGAACTACCTCGGAACCACTTATTTAGAATTACTTCGGGGTAGTTCCTTTTTTTTTTTTTTTTTTTTTTTTTTTTTTTTTTTGCCATATTGGCTCCTCATCTAGGTATGTCTTCTTTATTCCAAGTATCTATCCGGCTTCTTGGCTTTTAGGACCGCAAAAATGTATGTTGCCACCACGTCCCAGTTATTCTTCTCGGCTACCATTTTGTTGACGACCGCAATCTCACCTAAATCTCCGGTGCAATCTCTCCCACTCTCTCCTCCAGGACTCGGCGAGCACCTCCTCACTTTGGGCGCACAAAAAATTTGTGATGGGCATCTTCATTCCCCTGCCGGTAGTATAGTAGCTGCATCCTTGATCCTCCGTCTTTCCTATCTTTGTGAGGAATGAACGGAAGTAACCATGGCCAGTGAGGAACTGGGTGAGGTAATAATGCACCTCACCGTGCTTCATATTCACCCAGACGTCCAGGTTGGGAATCAACCGGAATGTCCAGCAGCCTTGGGTCTCATCCTCCCATCTAGCCTGTCATTTCTTCAGTGTTTCTCCTCTTTCCTCTTTCTTTATGTTCCACACTGGGTTATCTCTCTCCCGCAGGTAGATCCTCCTTCACTCTTCAGCAAGCAGATCTATTGGGACCACTCCCGCAATAACCTGAGCTGTGGGGCTAGAAACTGTCCTGTATGCACTGCATATCCTGAGAGCTCCTTTTCTTTGGATTGCCTCCATCCTGTTTCGATATTTTTGGAACCTCTGGGCTTCTACCCAAACTTCGGCTCCAAACACCATAAGGGCATCAGCTGTCTGCATCAGCAGCTTGCGTTTGGCCGGAGAAGGACCTCCTATGTTTTCCATGAGCCTACTCAGATTCTCTACTACTGTTGCCACCTTGTATTCCGCTTTGCAAATCTGAGCCCAAAAACTAAGTTTGGAATCAAGCATTACCCCCAGGTATCTTATTGCATTGGATTTCTCAATCATCTGGCCATATACGTCCATTGGGACAGCCCTCTCTATCCGTCTGGTCTTCAGCAGAACAATCTCCGTCTTCTTTAAGGCCAGAGACAGAGATCGTGACTCCATCCACTCTATCACACAACGCATCATCTGGTTCAGTTTCCATTGGAGTTGTCCTACTGTGTACGCAAAAATTACTGCAGCCAGATCATCTGCGCATCCTCCAAGGAAGACACCGCTGGGCATCTTGATATGCAGGATCCCATCATAATTGAAATTTCAAAGGTCTGCCCCCAGGACAGACCCCTGCGCTACTCCTGAGGTTATTATTTTCCTTTTCTGCTCTTCTTGCGTCTTGGACAACAGCCACCTGTTCGTCAAGTAGTCCTAGAGAACGTCGTACCGATATGCAGGTATACGAAAGTTCCTCAGGGCTTCCAGGGTATCTTTCAATCTGGCCAAGTTGAACGCATTCTTACCTCAAGGGTTACCATGATGAATATCTCCCTAGACCGGTGGTTCCCTGTTTCCGTTGATTTTGCAGCTGCAACTACTATACTGACTGCATCCCCAGATTATTGTCCTACAGTGAAGCCTTATTGCCTTGGCGACAGCCCTCCAGCCTCTGCCACTTCATCTAGGGTTCTGAATTTCAGCATTTTCTCATAGAGCTTTCCAGATGTATCCAGCATACATAGTGGTCTATGGGCAGATGCTGTACTGGGGTCGCCCTTTCCCTTTCCGATAAGAACAAGTCATGCCATCTTTCATTGTTCTGGGGATATGCCCTCTCTTTGGCATGCATTATACACTTCTAACAACACATCCAGTTTTAAATGTGCCACTATCTTCAAAATTACCGCTGGGATCCTGTCTGGACCAGGAGCCTTTTTGTTCTGCATGGATCTCGCAGCCCCTAGGAGCTCTTCTCTAGTAAACAAGGGTATCTCATCCTCAGGAACCTCGATAGCGTTATAATCTTATATGGGGTGTGTAGGGAAGAGTTCTTCCACTATCCTTTCCTTGACATCTGTGGGCATATCCGTGGTAACCAACCCCTTCGAGTTTTTTTTAGCACAATCTTGTACCCCAAACCCCAGGGGTCGCTCTCAATGTCTTCTTTTCGATTTCTGGGATTTGCTCTTCAGGATGATGGTTTTTAGGGTCCATCTTGCCTACCTCTACGGTTTTGTCTTTATCTGGAACTCTGCAGAGCCTGGCCTGGAACGATGAGCTAGCCTTCTGTACTGGAAACAGCTCTTTCTCAGATCGGCTGTTTCCTGGTTCCACCAATAGGCAGGGCGATGGTCCTTCATGCCCGTTTTCTTAGGCATAAAGGCTGGCTTACATGTTCTGGTTAGTAGCCCTTGTCGCTGTTACCAACATCACACTAATGGCTCCTCCTGTTGCTCTCTGTTGGATTCATTGTAGAGCCCCTTTTTCCATATGAATCATGGTGTTGAAAAGGTCCCTGTTCAATCTCTATACATTCCAGAATTACGCTATTCTTGGCATTAGCTGGCTGGGTTACCCCCAATCTCACATAGAATATATTGGTGGTCGCTGGCTGAGTAGTCTTCCAATACTCACCAGCCCACCAAACTAAATGCCAACTTCTCAGAATTCATGGTGATGCCTGGGACTGTAGCTTTCCTAAAAGTTGGGACATTTCCCTGATGGACAACAACTAGTTCGAGTCTGGCTACCATCTCCATAATTCTGCAGCCTCTACCATCCGGGTGAGGCTTCCCCATTTAATGGCTTTTGCGTTAAAATCTCCAGCCACATTGAAAAAAATAAAAATCGTTAAAATCGCCCTTATTATTTCGAATCTCATCCTCTTTCCCATTCAGTTTCTCCTCAAAGACTGTGATAGGTTCATTGGGCGTTAAGTAGCAGCTAAAGCAGGTGACGCACGTTTTTCTTACCTTGACTTCTTTGGTTTGGGTGCATTTTGCATTAAGTACCTATTCACTTATACATAACTACATTGAAAAACTAACCATTTATGTATGAGGGGCATGAGTTACTAGTGTCTTCAATAATCTATCTAACAGTGTATCCAAAAACTATAGTTTTATAGGGCATTAACCTGCATAGTTGGTAATGCGAGCTAATACGCATGCCTCGACCCAAAGGTTAAGATGGGTAGATACTGGGCATTTTTCAAGGTCATGAACTGTGTGAACAGTCTCCTCTCGAGAGGATCTTCCCAGATTTTTTCTAGGGGGAGATCAAAAGGCAGATTGCCTCATTACTCCCAAACACGACTTCCTTTCATTGGATGGAGATATTGGATTCTTCTGTCCCTAATAACAAACGTTTCAACGGATCTGTTTCGTTATTAAAATGGGTTTTCACGACCTTGCCGTTCGTGCCCTCACAACTTACAGTTTTATGACGAAACGTGTTGCGATTTTTCTCAGGAATGACTTAAATTGAACGCAATGATGCTGAATCCGAATTTAAGGACATCAAGTACCTATTTCCGACCTTGGGCAGATGGCCTCTTGTATTGGCACTATCCCTAAACATTGGCTCCCTCAAACTTTGGAAGTGAATACTAAGCCACAGACTGCCTGCACAGGCACCTTCACCCTTTGGTCTTCTCTACCATAAGTGCTCAAAAAATCGTTTCACTCTTCCCTAATTCTATCATCCTGTCCAATAGTCATTCAAATTTGGGGAAGTGTGTTCACGTTATTCTACAGGTAAGTTTCCAGATCTTGTAAAGGATGACGTTTCGAAAACATGCAAAATAATTTTTGGAACTCAAAGAAGAATCCTAATCTTCATAGATTAGCTCATGCATATTCTTCTGTCTGCATAATATCGTGCCTTCATTTTCTGTTTATGTTCAGTATTTTAGTTGATAAGATGCGATACCCATATTAAAGCCTTCTGTACTTTATTATAGCTGATGCAAATTCAATGAGTAGCACCCCATGCTGGTTATAAATCACATATTATTTACAATTTTCATTGTGATTCCGTAACTTGAGCTCCAAAATACTTAACTCTTTAGAATCTTCACGAAAAGAACAGACGACAGGAAAACCTCAAGGTATGAACAGAAAAAGGAAACTATCACGAAGGGGGAGAGAAAACCTAGAACCGTTGGGAAAAACGTGAAGCACAATTCACCTCTAACGATATCTACTAACCAATGTCACTAAAAATTCTTTGGTTGTCTGGCAGAGAAAAGCCACTTCCACTATCCAACTCTTCATGTTCTCACCTCCATAGAGAAAATTCGGTTGATCCCTCCACTGCCTCCTCTCACGTTTGCCTCATTTTGGTGATTGCCACCTGAATACACATGATTCTTGTTATTTTAACAGAATCCTGCAAGCCTAGCTTGCAATGCCTCGTTGCGTGTAATTAGATATTTATGGACGGACATTTCAATGCTGTACCAAATGTTTTACGCAGTGTTTCATTATACACAGTTACCAACAAGGGCTAGTACTAAAGATACGATTCATCATGAAATATCGATCAATCCCCCACAGGAGCAACAGCGCACTCTCTTGGGATTGCATAATTCTATATATATACTTCAGGCCGCTTACGCCTGGAAGGATGCCGTCATTGTCTCTCGACATAAAGAGGGTAATGACCCTTGTGAGGCAGGTAGTTACAGAACCATCTCCGTTAGTCGCTGTGTGACTAAGATCCTGGAAGCCATGATCAAGCTACAACCTGGTATGGTTTTCGGAGAGCAACTATCTTGTCCGCCAACATGAGACTGGTTTTCGCAAACGCTTCTCAGCAGTTGAACAACTTTCAGCTGCTGAGCCTCCTCAGGGATCTCTTGTTCTTAGTTAAACACTTTTTGAGAAATGGATGTCCCTATTTTTAAACATTTTTAAGGGTGGCAATGGTAACATGGGTGGCTGTTGATGAAATGTCTACGTGTGGCAAAAACCTTGTTTTTCGGGGGTTGGAAGGCATCTGCCAATGCCCACTGCAGTGTTAGATACAACAGAATTACAATTATTATGGTGAGAGCACGAGATGCTCCTGACATAGTCAGAATTCTACTTACAACACCTACCCGAAGACCCGAGATGTAACGAGTGGTGTGACGTTACTGTCACGAATGTACAAAGTTTACAAAATTCTTACAGAAACCAACCTTGATACTCAAGCTAATGTAAGTGAAAAGTGTGAAGAGTAAATTGATATAAAATGCACAGGTTTTGTTTGACTACCACGGTTCAGTTGCAACAATTTTCTCGCTCAAACAGAAGATCAAGATAACACGAAAGAATTTGCCTTTTGCCAAAAAAGCAAATGCATCTGCATTTGCATTTGTGGCTAGATTGGTGAAAAGTTCTCCTTTCACTCAGTTCGATTAATTTCTAAATGCCCTGTTTGAACCTAAGTAATAATATGGACATGCTTTTAAAATTTAAATGGTTATTTCCACTACTGGTAGAAGTAAAATGATCATTTACATACATTTCGGAGGAGTCCATCGTCACTAGCAAGTCAATTACTGGGGGCAAGTGCCTTTGAGGTAAAGAAATCATCATCAGGCCGCCGAAACAGTACTGAGGTCAGTCAGTCGGTCTGTCGTAGTCTGTCGGGGTCAGTGAAGGGGAGTGGGAGGAGAGGTGTTGGTAAGCGCCGAGGTGGTGGGGAGAGGAAGAATTGAAAGGTTTTGTCGGTGAGAAGTGGAGAGGAGGGGAAATTAAAAGGTATTGGAAGTAAGTAAATTAATCTGTCTGTTGGTGAGTAATTACTATTATCCTAGATATAACTACTATCCTATATATATATAACTATGGTCTTATGTCTGTAATATCAACTATGATTAACAATATGTTGTCCAATTGAAGTAAATTTTTTTAAATGTTAGGATCTACATTAGACCTATTTTTCAATATTATATTCTATATCCTTGGGATCTGGTTATAATCAAATCAATATATCCAAGTTTCTAATCAAAATTTACCAAATAATATGGGCTCTTTTATTAATTCCCTCTTCCCATTTCCCTCCACTTACCCTTCTAAATAAAGTGACAGACCGGCTGACTGACTTCTGTGTACTGCTTTGATGGTCTGATGATGATGTCTTTACCCCGAAAGCGCTCGCCACCGTACTAAACTTGCTAGTGACGATGGACTCCTCCAAAAGGTATGTAAATGGTTTTCAAATTTTTATCATTGGAGTTCCATGGGACCATGATTTCTACTTTTACCTACAACACGTAAGACTGAAGAAATAACAATACCATTTTTAAAACCCATTAAACCTAAGATTCCTCCCTTTAGTTGGCACAAATGTCTTAGACTGCGAGTTTTTTAAATCTTTCATAAAAAGGTTTAAAAATAGGAGTTACATTTTTATTTACTGTTGAATCAATTTTTATGGTTTCAAAAATTTATTCAGTTGTTAACTACAATGATGAAATGTTGATTATTAATATCATTTGTAGTATACACCCGGACCCATGGATCCATGTCACTCTTATCTGGCCTGGGGGGTGTCCCCCCTCACCAGGCCAGCACCTATAAAAGCGCCAAGAGTTCCACTCAAATATACCATTCTCATCTAAGACTTCTTGGGGTTATTACTTCTGATATCATGCATCTCACACAAAGCCTCATTATTGTATCTGTTATTTTCAATTGATTTACCATATTAAACCGAACTTTTGTTTCGTCATTTAGTTTATTTTATAAGTATTTTAACAGAATGACTCTCCAACTATTCTCCGTAAGGAATATTTCTTGAAAAGTCATTCCACCTAATGCATAGCAATAGACTACAACACATAATACAAATAAATCCATTTGAAAAGCTAAGTTTTATGGATCAGCAATAATAACTATAGAATGAAGAGAGAAAATATATATTCAGTAATGCAAGAGGTGGTCAATTTTTTGTCCCAAACTTCCCAATATTAGGTACAGAGGTTGCCAATAGATGGTGCCCTCTGGTTTACTCAGCATTTGATTTTTGTTTATTTCAAATCAATTTTCCCTGATATAAGGCTTGTTTACAGAGGTCTATCAAAAATCTGGTTGTTAGAGTTCACCGTGAACTGCATTTTGGAAAAGCCGGTAAGGGTGCCAATGTTTGGTCCTTTACTCTACCTGGATACCACTTTATGGTTTTTATGGACATAGATCAAACCCATCTAAAGTATCCCTCAAACATTTATCTTATCTCTTGTTGACGCGCCCTCCTCGCTCCCGTAACCGCCATAACGACACCTGTACGCTCGTGGATCGGGCGCAATCACTTGTGATTTCCTATAGTTGCCGGTCTCGATTGTGATGCTCAGGCCCCCAGCTCTAATTGGCACTTAAATGGCAATGTGTAGTCTTGACAGTGCTGCCTATGTCGGTGCGCAGTAGAACGATCTAATTGAAGGGCGCGCTCGCTCCAGTTCGAACACCAACTTAACCCTCTCAGGACATGAGACCCCCCACGGATGATCCGTCCCAATGAGGGTACTTGAGCTCCAGAGCTACCCAACTCGTCCAAATATGGGCTAAGTGGCCAGAGCGTGTGTGCGTTGGAGAAGGTCGCATCGATTGATGAAGTTACCTTCTCCACGTCTTTTTACGGGGAAAACATCGAGTGGTGAAGACTGCTGACAGTCAATTACGGTTGATTGGGTTCCCGATTCCACTTATTAGATATTGACGGGCATTTTAGTACAGAGCTGCCATCGCACACTAAAAGTGGATCTTGTAATGATCGCTGAATATACTACGGACGACGAACACGAAAACTGGCTCTCATATAGCTACGGAAATATCCTTCCACTTATACCCTTCTACTGCACAAAGGTGAGAACGGACATGTATTTAGTCTGTCTGTGACTTGTGACCGAATCATTTTGCGCCTCTTGACTGCCTATGTTTATTAATATTATTTTTCTATAGAACATTGAACTATTCCGAAAAAGTGTAAGTTAGTTATACACAAAATGATACATTCTTACCTCTCCTTAGAACAAGAATACAACACCTAAAGGTTTAATTTCTTGATCTGGTCGATTTTATTGCCTCTGATTCTACCAAAGGAGCGGAAGCAATGAAGGCTCTTGTGTGAGACGAATGATTGTTTCGCTCCGTAATCAAAAGTAGTTCACGTACTTCATTCACGTTGTCGAACCCCTTACCATATCCAGTATATGTCTGTGTATCCGAAGATTCTTGCCACTCGCATAACCCTCAATTTCCCTCCGATTTCGGTCAAGTCATTATTGATTTTTGGGGTCTTGGACAAATTCCAGTAAAATACTACGACCGTGGATCTATTGACGCTTCCTCATGGGTGCGAATGCGCATGCGTTTGAATACTCTCATTTTAATTATTCATCTAAATATGTCATAATATACGAGGAAATTATGTATCCCATACAACCTGACCTAATTTTTGCTCGGTAATTTTCAACACCAATTTAACCTTAGAACCTCGTCTGGAATTGTAAATCAATAGGTCAAAAAATATTATGGGCTAGCCCATACTAAATACAAAACATGTGGTAATATAAACTAGATAATATTTCACTGTTGTTATTGCAGCCACTACACCTTCTTCTCTTCATCCAAAGCCTCAGTCGTGTCCAAGTTCCGTGTGGAGTTTTTTTTCGTCCAAGGCAGAAAATTTCAATTCATAGTCGAACATCAATCTCAGAGTTTCTGGACGAGGAGATAGGAATGGAGGACTCTTCCAATTGAACGTAAAGAACGTTAAACCGATGAGGGTGGCACATGCAAACCTGGTAACCAAAGGTCATCAGTTGCAGCTGTATCACGAAAGTTTAGTACATCAAAACAAACGTCATGTCGAAGCGACCATAGAACGGGAACTAGGCATGCAAGTGGACGGAGACAGTGAACTTTGCGAAAGTTGTATCTGTGGAAAAGCTCATCGACATAAATTTGGTAGGTAACAGAAAAAGAACCAAAGTTCCTGCTGAAATAATACATGCTGATGTACGTCGACCTTTCGTCAAATCGATGTCAGGATACCGATATTTCATGATGTTTGAAGACGATTTCTCAAAATATCGTTATATTTACTTCCTCGAGCACGAATCAGAGGTGTTTAAGAAACTTGAGACCATGTTAGCTGAAGTACGAGTGGCTTGACACTCGGTAAAAACACTTATGTGTGATGATGGTGAGAGTTTGTTTGATGTGAATAACTTGGTACTGTTTGTGATGTGTGTAAATATGTCAGTAAATATCTTAGTGAAAATGCGTTGCTGCGCCGTCATAAAACCCAATAAGTTCATCTGCTCTTCGCCTGCGTTTGCGAGCTCCATGTACTTACATGTTGGATGCGCGCAGGATGCCAATGGCTATTCTTGCGCGGATCCTTCCTCGCAGTACACTTTGGGGCTGACCCCACCTATCGCTCAATCGCTCAGCCAGCACCTTCAAAAAACTGCGCATTTGTGGTGCAAAGTGAGCATCAACCGAGCAGACCGAGCGGAGTAAAAGATGCACGTTGCTCTTTACGTGCCGCTGCATACTTTATCTTTTTCTCTTCTTCTGCTGCAATGAAAACTGCTGGGACAGTGCGGGAAACATTAGAGGGAGCGTCAGTGTCAGTGACACGTACATCAAATAACGCCTCCCTCTGTGGTTCCTACACCCCCCTGCAAGCCAAATCCTCCTTGAGCACTGAAGATTGTCCATTTGCCTCAGAGATTATTGGCTCTTTCACACAGTTGCCCCATGCGATCGTCATCGTCTCACTTAAGAGGTCTCTTACTTCATTGTGACGGCGTCTGATCAAACCTCCAGTATTACAACTTAGAGCGTGCTGTATATTGTTAATCTAATAAATAACCAACGAACGTAATGAAAAGAACATGAGACAACTGTATTCCGAAACGCGTTAACATTCCATTTCACAATCCAACTCGTAAACAGCAACTCTACATCACCTAGATATCAAAACATGTGATAGTATAAACTAGATGATAGTTCACTGTTGTTGCAGTCACTACAATACAGGGTTAAATGGGGTCTCCGTTTTCTTTCAGCTTCATCTGAAATCTGTATCCGGGTTCATTATATAACCTATATCCGAGGGTAGATTTGGTCGACTTGCCCGTAAATGATATCATAATATCTTCTGTTTAGATTTAAATAAAATTTAAATAAATAAATTTTAAATAAATAAAATTCAATAAATAAATTGTTTAGATTTAAATAAATTTAGATTCAAATAAAATACTGAATTTTATTTTTTTTAAAAAGTTTGCTAAGTTGGGTATGGCACATAGCTTCCTCGTTTACCTATCATGACCGATGTATAGATCATTGAAAACTTCTAAATGATCTTGAAAAATTCCATAGTAGAAAAGAGTAAATCAAGAAGTAGAGTGAAATGTCATAACTGGTCAATAAAGAAACGAAAAAATAATAATCAATGTAATTTACGTTTGTGCGAGCGCAGAATGAATTGATGAGTTGAAAACAATTGAATAGGTATGGGACCATCTACAACCTAACCCGCGCATTCTGTGACAATTTCATCGAAATCGGATGAAAACAGTGGACATTAGGGTCGTTGCAAGGATTTAACATAGGTGCATGCGCAGTAGCTATTAATGATACAATCATGTTGAAATTGATATAGGATAATCAAATCGTCACATGCAACTATCATCTGAATTTGAGCGAGATCGGACAACTAGGGCGTGAAAAAGTTATGCTTGGTACAATTTAAGTTTGCGCATACGCAGAGTGAGGTATTGAGTCAAAATCAATTAAACTTATATCGGCGCGTTTACCCCCTAGCCCGGACATTCCCTGAAAATTCCATCCAAATCGGGTGAAAACTGTGGAAAATAAGCTTGTTACAAGGATTTGCGGACATACGACAGACAGACAGACACACACGCACGGGCGCGCACCACACACACACACACACACACACACAGACACGGGACCAAAGGTGTTCAGAATGTTCTAAAACGTAAAATGCGAGTGGAAATTTTGATTTTGGAGACCAAAAGTTTTGTTTTTCATCGAAAGTGACAGCAATGCTTCCGCTACCTTTAGGCAAGCATTCATTCACAACCGCACAAATAACTGGGAGACCTGTAATATGAATGAATCAGATAACGATTCAATGATATTATATTTTACGTCAAAGCATATTGGTAAGTAATACATGCATTACCGGAACATCCCTATGAATGGGCGCACATTGTAGAGAATGGCCTGCTGATCGGAATTTTATTGGTGCCCCCTCAATTATAACATAACATGAATATGTAACATGCTTCCCCTTCTCCAACTCACATCCGTGAAAAATGTGAATTGGTTTTACAAATTGGTCCACAATATCACGATTTGTTTGTATCCCCCCCACCGTAATGGAGTTTAAAGACCAAATACTCGAGCAAAATAGTGAAATGGTAGCGAAAAATAAGAATAAACATAATTGGTTTAAATTAACGTAAATAGTAAAGTTAGTCCCCCCCCCCACCCCCCCCCCCCACCGCTCCTCCTCAAAAAAATCCGTCATAAATATAAAATTCTTGGTTTTTAGCTCATCTGAACCAAAAGATTTGTGAAAAGGATAGAAAATACACGTATGAGAAAAATGAAAATATCATGATTTATCGGAATTACCCCCCCCCCCCTCCTATTCCATCGATAGTAAATTTGAAAGTCTCAAGGTTTGTTGCATAACTGGACTGAAATCTAGATCGAAAGAAAAACACGGGAATCAAAAAATGAGATTATTAGTGAACAAATCACGATTTATCACTATTAAACCCCTCAATTCTACTCATTCCATTATGAAAGTGAAAACTCCTGACATAGGTACGTCACAAAACGATTGGGGAGAAAACATTAGTAAGATCTGCGAGAATCGTAGCTTGGGCACGGCTTGATAGAACCAGTCGTCTTATCGTTCTAAAAACACCATCAATTTAATCTTCTAATTTAATTTTAGTTGTCCCAAAATTAATCTATAATTGTATTTTGTTCCAGGTATGCAGACATGACTATGTTAACATAATACAACATTGAGATCGTGTATCGTAAGTACCGCATTAAGTACGTATTATCAACCAAGTAATATGTAGAATACATCATTATATCATTATCAATATATCTTTACTATATTTTCCGTATTTTAAGTAAAATTTGTAGGTAAGAAACAATAAAAATGAGGGAATATCTCAATATCTGTAGTTATTGTAAATTATTATCTATCCCAACTTTTTGGAATATCTATTAATCTGCTATGGTTAGTCAACTGGCAATAATCTCATAATATAGAGCGTTAAAATTCCTATCTCCCTGATACCAAATTAAATATTTTGTTTAAATTAATCTAATACGTGAAAAAGTACTCAGTCCTGCAGCATGGCTGATAGAGCGAATTTTCAAAAAAAATTTGTTGATTAAATTAAATTCGGCACCTAAATTTTGACAATTGAGGCCAACCATATCCTGCATAAAACTGAGGGGAGAGCCGAGTGACGAAAGCGTAAAGAAAATTTTGGGACACGCAGTTGAACTCGAAACGTTGGCCAATTTAGGGCATTTTCAACTAAAAATCGATTTTTCAAACTTATTTATGAAGGTAGCTTAGATAGATATCTGAGAGATTTCGCAATCAACTTTTGTGTTAAAAAAAAAAAAAATTAATTAATTTAAAAAAAAACTCGACTTTGTCACTTTAAATGCCCTATTGTCATGAAACCGATTTGGGGGGGGGGGGGCGCTTAATAGTAAATTTGTCCCTGATATTCTGGAACAGTCCATTGAACTCGACCTGTCATTTGCCCAGACGGATTTTCACTTTCCTTAATTATTCCGAAGGGTGAAGTGAAAGTCTTGCAATCACCCTGAAAATCAATTCCTTCAAATTATGCTAGGATGGGTATCTTGTTCAACCTGAACCCATATCTATGCGTTTCATGAAATTTATGTATGTGTGAATGTACGTATGTCGGGTTGCTGGCGTAGGTTAACTGTTGGTGTTTTATTCTCTTCGAAGCTCCTTCATATCTGTACCCAAGTCATGGTCATTCGTCCCCGTCGTGCAACCTGGGTACCTTCTGGGTAAACAGAGGGTGGCGGGATGACCCCCTGGCTATTATGGGTAAGGCTCTTGTCAACGAGTCTCCTGTCCCTTCTAATTTGTGTCTCCCCCATTGTGGATAACACCAAAGCCAGCCTCGTCACCACCACCAGCCCATTGGCATGCAGGGTTCTAGGGGAGGCGCTCAGGGGTGCTCCAGGTAGGGGTGTTGGCGCTTCCTCTCCTCCTTCTTCTTCTTCTTCATCTTCCTATCCCTCGTCCTCTTCCACTACCCCTGCGAATGCCCACCAGTGTGCCCACTGTGAGAAAGCCTTTGGCTCCAAGCGTGGCCTCAGTGCCCATGTCGGGCAGAAGCATGTACAGGCCAACGCTGCAATAGATATAGAGTGAGAGTGGAGGTATGCTTCTGAGGATTTGTGGCAAATGGCAGCAGAGGAGGCCGAGGCTGTGCGTAATCGGGTAAGAAATATTAAAGTTTTCTTGGAAGCACATTTTGCCATGCACACACTTTCTGCCATTCAATCTCTTCGCCTGAGGTCCGACTATAAGCAGCTTGTCCTGGATGCAATCCAGGCAAATAGCCGTGGTGTGGGGCAGCAGCACACTTTTCAGCAATCCTTACCCGGGATCTCCGGTCTTCTTGAAGACTTAAGTGTTGAGGCTTGGGGAGCAGAGAGGCCGTATTGACGGTTACGAGATCGCCTACCTGCAGGATCTAGCAAGGCGGGCTATTGAGAACTGAAGGCTTGAAGGACGAGGTAGCAGCCTGTGTGCAGAGGATATTCCCACAGGTTGAGGAAGCGACCATGGCGGGGCATCAGGTATGGGTTCCTCCAACAATGGTGCCCCGTGGGGTCGCAAAGCAGTTAAGGTACAATCAGAAGTTGGAATTTCATTTTTCGTGTCATGGAGTGAAATTTGCAGTAGAAATGATCTGCAATGAATGGAAGATTAGTATGTGCGGTTTATGAGAAAAACCAAAATCTTGTGAAAAGATACAAATTATGGAATGATATCTCCAGTTGTACAGGTGAACAATTCGCGTTAATGAAAGCTGTGGATCATTATAAAAAATGAACCTAGCTTTAGGGCAGATGATATCATGATTTTGGACAGTCTCAGGGCACTTCAGAAGCTTAAAAGCATACAACCGAATTCTAAAATTAATCAAATTGAACTGAAAATTACACAATACACACATAGGCTTAATAATGTAGGAGTAAGGATACATTTTTTTTTTTCAAGGTAAAAGGTCATAATCATATACCGGGGAATAAGAAGGCCGATCGAATTGCCAAAAATGTATTGGATGTGTAAGAGATGAAGGAAGCTCCTTCATGACATGACCGATTCTATGGCATTCTGTACAATCCCTCACAGGAGGAATATATGTTATAACTTCACATCTTGCCCCGTATACGCTCACATACCCCGGATGTTTTTGAGAGTCAAACATAACTTAGCATGTTTGAATTAGCCTCCGAATTCTATTGTTTTCTTTTTTTTTATAAATCTTGTAATCTTTTCTTTTTTTATAAATCATGTAATCTTTCTCGATAATCTTTTTGTTGAATAGTTTCGATATTTCCTGTGATTGTGGTTTCTATCATTATCTTCTCACTTGCAGGTAAGAAATTATCGCTTGGGCGTTTTAATGTTTTTTAAAACCAAACAAACATGGGGGCTGATTCCAGTGAACACTGATTCTAACGATATCAACCACTTTACGCCCTCACTACGTCCGATCTATTCGGAAGTCCAATAGCAACTGAAACACATTTAATTGGTGAAATTCCGAAAATGTCACTATAAATGGCTGAAAGCGGCCAAAAACCGTTAAATTCATAATTTTAAACGGTTTTTTTTTTTTTTTTTTTTTTTAAACAAACTTATTAACGATTAACCAGGACATTAAACAAGATTTGCACAAATTTTATGCTGAAAACCGTACTTGAATTTCATTAATATTTGCTGAAAATTTGTCGAAAATATCTAGAAATGATTTTTTTTTTTTTTTTTTGGATTGCCAAATTTTATTTTGAGTTATAATAATAATTATTATTTTTCTGTATAGAATTGATTTTTAACCATTTTATTGTACTCAAATGGTTCAAATTTCAATACAATCTAGAATACATAATACGATGGGTTGTAATTTAAGAAAATTTGCTCATACGATCATGCTGCATAACTGGAGCTTTTTGGATATAATGGGCACGTTATTGTCACCAAGAACATCGGAAATCTTTAGGTGTGGTATCACAATATCTTATCATTCTCTAGCATTGTTGGCTTCGGGTTTTCGCTTCCATGCCTTGCGTAAGGGTAACAAATATATTTGTCTGACAGTATGATCTTCCAAGAAGTATGGTTTTCTATTCGGTTTCGGTATTACACAATTAAATGCTGCTGAGGTCTCAAAGCTCCATAATAAGGATGAATTAGTAATCAAAATTAATGGAAATATTTGATTATGGAAATCGTTCAATTTTCTTCCTACTTTAGAGTTCGATGCATTTTATCATCCTTCATCATGAATAGACAACATTGAACATAAAATAGATGCAGTATAGTGAATTTCTAGTGAATTTTATAGTGAATCTTCTAGGGACATGTTGACAATTAACATCTTAAACATAAATACTCCTGACAATGAAATACAGTCCATGGGTCCAATTAGGGGAGTTTCTTGTGATGGGAAATCCTTAGCAACAACGATCCTTACGACCAATTCCTTCAATGACTCAGGGTTCAGGACAAGGAGGTGATTGAACCGAATTAACTTATCGCATCGAACAGGGCTTGCCCCCTCTTAGAATCGAGTAGGGCTTTCCAACCTTCCCCATCACCATTCCACTGGTAGTTGTAAGTCCATGAGGGTTTGCAGACTACTTGACTATGTACGTACAAGGGTTGCTGCAGTGGTAGTTGGGTTGGTTGGTTGGGCTTAGGGTTCTAGAAACCGAACTACGATGGGCGGGTGAGGGTGGGGCTCCCCTTCACATTGTTCACTAATTAAGAGAGATGTCACCCCTGTTTACTCGACGGGGGTGGTGGTGCTGGTAGTGGGTGTTAGAAGGTGGAGCTTCTATAGGAGTCGGCTCAAGGAAGAGGCTGAGTGAAGGAGGATGAACTTCCCGGATTAAGTGATTGTGAGCCAAGAGAACATTTCTCCTGGACTCCATTTAATTGCCCCCCCCCCCCCCCCCCACTACCAACCACCACCAACCCATTTGCCCCATTCCACCGCAAGTCTGTAGTACTGCCCGTCTCCCTATCCAGTTGTACCGTCCCCCTAATTTAACTGCTGCGTGGATTGATATGCTACGAATACTGGAAATTGATGACGCTGGGAATAGCTGTATATTTTCGCTGACAGAAACACAAAGTCCATCTTAAAACTAGACACATTCGCTGCGCATGCACATCATTATGACGTTGATGTTCATCATATTGGTATATAATTAGGGTGGCCATGTTTTGAATTGTCCAACCCCAGACATAAGCACAAATCTCTTCTTCTTCACACTGGCCGCTTTACGATTTATGCTAGACGATTTGAAACTGTATCTCAACACAAGATTGTTTCATATCAAACGTACTCCTCGATTATTTTCAAGTCTTTATAGAAACCTTTTTAGGTAGGAGTAGAAATGATATATAACCTTGATCTAAACTGACTGTAATCTTATCAATAAATCAGTGGTATAGTTATAGTTCTAAACTTACTCCAATCATATCAATAAATCATCGGAATATATTTTTAACTTTTTCAATATAAAAGAATAATAAAAAGTCTGCCAGGTTGGGTGGGCTTTCTTAGCCATCCTGAGCATCCTCACTTGTTACAATATGAACTTATAAAACTAGGTTTTCAAAATGTGACGAAATTATGCCACCAATGGTCCGAAAACGATGACATTATTTAGTGAATTTGGAGGAGTTAAGCCGCTCAATTCCTGAAAATGGCATTAACCTCACGACGGGCGATTCATTTAAAACTCACCCGTGCAGTGACGGAGCAGAACTGCGTGCTGCCTCCCACTATCGGCTATTCGCTCATGATGTTGTCACTTTTAGCACATGTTTTTTTTTTTCCCCCTTGGACACATTGCAGCTTCCTAGGATGGTTTACTTGAAATATTGAACTAGAAATAGTTCTGCAGTGAACATAATTATATATCCACTGAAGAATTACTTGTTGATGAAATAATTGTTTAATGTTCCTTTTGAAAGAAAGAACTTGCAACATTAAATTTCAATACAGCAAATTCCTCGTTGAAAAAGATTGAACGACGCACACGCCCAGTTACCGCTCACGGCTTCTGACAACTTCCTACACTATAAAAATTTGAACAGCCATACTCACCACGAACCACCAATTCGGAAACGTAGTTACTGTTTTCATAGATACGGCTAGAGTCGAACCTAGACCATTATAATGGGAGGGTTCCAATTATATTAGCTGAAGACTGGTACTTGCACTTTGTTTGCTCGCTATGGGAGGGGGGGGGGGATTCCAAAGGTTGTATCAGAGGAGGACAGACTTATGTCGATGGACTTGGAGTTTGTGATGTTCACACTGTAATGCCTAATGACAAAAATACTATCGTGGTTGCCCTGCGAGTGAGCTAAGTGAGTGTAGCGAATTTTAACATGAAATTGAATTTGACTTGTCGTGTACCTTATTTAGTAAAAACTTTATTTACTTTGGATAATGGAAGGATGGCGAGTTGAATGTTTACCCCGGGATGCAAAACTCTGTGGAGCGGAATTCGGGGACATATCCTCGTACTTTCACTCAGTCGAATGTGATGGAAAGGTACTTGCGGAATGTGAAACTCAGTGGGGCACCTAGGAGGTTCTGACCAGGTGCTGTTGCTCTAACCGACAAAGGATATAAGGATACATTTAGATCCGGTGCTTTCGCTCCATTGGCATAAAGTGAAAAGATAAGAAGGAATTGTGAGAAATCAATTCATGACAGAAGTTGGTTCAAGAATGCGTGAAGCCAGGCTAGCAGGTTGAGTATTTATAGAGAAAACCACCTGTGACGGGAGACTCTGCCCGGGTGATGTGACTCACAGGTGGCGCCACATGTTTCTAATGGCTGCTCTGTCCATTTAACCCTGCTAGGCTGGGTTGCGTTCGTTTATTGGTAAAAACTAATATTACAAGCCAGGACCGTACAAATACCATTTGTCTAGGAAATGTTGAGGGCGGCATCTGCGGACTCGGGTGCTGTCAGAATACCCCATATTGGTCGTCAATAAATATTATTTGTTTTATTATCAGTTTAGTGTCATCATAAATTCTCGTAAAATATTCTTGTGAATGTATTTTATCCTGTAAAATATAGTCCATACGGCTATATAGAGCATTGTAAAGCCTTGAATACCATTGGTACCAGACCATTGAAGAAGTGAGTTTCTTTTTTTCCATGGCCAGACTATGCAGTGTACTGAGTGGGTTTTTGAGGGAGGATATGACGGATATATAGAAACAGTAAGTGATGTAGATACACCGGTTATCACGCTATGAAATGTGAAGAGATGGAGGGAACGTCACGTCAGGTTTTTAGAAGAAGAAATACGCCACACACTCCAACTCAACTCACAACTACGACCATTCACTCGAAAACTGAACAAACCACTCGCACACCCCCTTCCTACTAGTCGTCGAACGTTCATCTCTTCCACCGCCGAGCAAAACCTTCTCTGTGTACAGGAGACGCCACGCGTAGCATAGCATCCCACCACACTGCACCGTTTTCCTTCATGGTGAGAAGGGAGCGTTGGGGGAGGAATAAATATTCAAGCGACAACTGACACCGTGCGTATCTCATCATGAATCGCTCCTTCTGACTCTTTTCAAGAGCCTAGTTTTTCCTACATGAAGGCGAATGCAAATATTCACATCTACCTTCATAAGTCATGTATTTAAGAGAATAAAATTCCATTCATCATGTGCACTGGATGCGCAGAAATTTTAAACTATAAAATCTTTCTTTAAATTTTTTTTCTCCGAATAATTTTCTTTTAGGCAAACCAATCTTTGGGTTTTTAACTTTGTTTTTTCAGTCCTTACCGAGTTTTTATCTGATTTAATGGACATTCAGATAGGTATATTTTTTATTACAATCATGTGCACACATTTCTAAATGGTCTAGTTCATAATCGACAACCTTCTCCCAAGAATTACTCTCCAAAAAATTTCAAATCCACTTCTTTTCAATGTTGTTGAAATGTTTATTGTGATAAAAAACGGCTGGCCAGCAAATTCAACTTTTCTTTTGAAATGCTTGATTTTTGCCAAACCGAACCGGCGGCAACTAAACGTGTTTGTTTTCTTTCCGAATACGGGAACCGGTGGAGCGGCGAAATGACGGGAAAAATTGACAAGGAGCTCCTTATTCAGCTCGTAAGTCGTTGAGTGTTGAGCATTTTTGGAAGATGAATACATTTTTGTCTCCAATATCAATGTTTTCACTCACATATCATGATTCAAGACTCAAAGCTTCACTGGCAAATTACTAGAGAAAATTTCGAGAAAAATTGAATATGTACATGAAAATCAAATCTTAAATGATTGTTGAATTGTAAATTATTAAACTAACCTTTGCCCACCGAGGAATAGTTTCATAGAACTTGTTCTCCTCGGAAGAGTTCTATCAGTACCATATAAAAGAAAACTGTACTAATCACATTCGGCACAAATAATAAATAATAATTAAATTTAACTAGCCACTCTGTTTATAGAAACCAATTTAAGAAAAATTGTACTATTAAAAAATTCCAGTCATGCAATATGATCGTACGAGCGAATTTTCGTAAACTGTCGTACTACATTCTGTTGTATTGTTTTGAAATTTGAGAACTTTGAGTGCAAATGAATTGGTCACTACTAATTTCCTGAAAAAAAAAAAAAAAAAAAAAAAAAATCGTTCTAAAAAATATTCTGCGGTTCAAAAAAGATTTTTCATCAAATAGTTATGAAATTCAAGTACTTTTTTCAACATAATTTTGTGCGTAAATATTGTAATGTTCCAGTTCATCGTTGATAAACTTTGTTTTGTATAGCAGTGTGCTGAAAAATATAAATATAACGATTTTCAGCGGATGACACACACATAAGAGTATATATATATATATATATAGCATTTCCCAATTGAGTTAAACTTTTTCCATTTAGGTTTAGTCCTTTTCCATTTAGGTTTAGTCCTTTTCCATTTAGGTTTAGTCCTTTCTCATTTTGGTTTAAACCTTTTCCATTTAGGTTTAGACCTTTTCCATTTAGATTTAAACCTTTTCCATTTAGATTAAACCATTTCCACTTAGATTTAAACCTTTTCCATTTGGATTTAAACCTTTTCCATTTGGATTTAAACTCAGGAAATTATCGTGGAGTTAGAGGTAAAAGTACCCAAGTCACAAATTCAACACGTGGGAAAATCAAATGGAGAATATTATGATTATTTAACTGTTGTTATTATTGGTGATCAATATCATCAAACTATGTATCCAACCTAAGAAAATAATCATATTTACCAAACTATTTTTTGAAATTTTAATTTGATTTTTGCACAATATGAATTTACCTCTTCGGTACTTTTACCTCTAGCCCGACGTTATTATGCCACAACTTGTAAATTAAATCATGCAAGTGTTTTTTTATGCACAGAAATGTTATATAATATAATAATGAACAAATGTTTTTTGAACACAAGAATTTCTCATGAACGGAAGTTATAAATTAAGTTAAAACTATCCGTTTCCTTTTTTTTTTACTTCTAGCCTAATGAAATTTTAGTAGATAGGCACTTACTTACTATGATGGGGCTAACTACTGACGTTTTGATGGAGTTTAAATCCAAATGGAAAAGGTTTAAATCCAAATGGAAAAGGTTTAAATCTAAGTGGAAATGGTTTAATCTAAATGGAAAAGGTTTAAATCTAAATGGAAAAGGTCTAAACCTAAATGGAAAAGGTTTAAACCAAAATGAAAAAGGACTAAACCTAAATGGAAAAGGACTAAACCTAAATGGAAAAGGACTAAACCTAAATGGAAAAAGTTTAACTCAATTGGGAAATGCTATATATATATATATATATATATGTAAATATATATATATATAAATAAATATAATGTTATAATCCAGAAAAAGTTTCAGAATCCCTCAAAACGAATCATGACGAAGAATATTTTTAAAAAAATTTGATTTCAACATTTTTGGAATCATTGCAATAGCTTCATTTTCCACAAAATAATACAAAATAATTATGTGGGTGAATAATTCGAGAACACGAAGTGTAATTATGCCTCGGACTTGTGGAAGGCGACAAATTTTCTGTACCAATGCCAAAAATAAATGTGGAGACACGATTGAAAATCAAAAATTTGTGTAACAATTTGTACAATCTAATTCCCTATATAGCAGTGCAGTAGAGTATCTATGCAGCACTTTTTGAATATATTATCCTTAGCAATTTATTCTGGATAATTTGAATTTTCATGACACTGGAAGTACCGAGTATATAGGTATTCATTAGTAGTATTACTTTATCCAATGATATGCTGCAATGAAAACACTATAAAATAGACCAGCTCTAGATAATAAAAATAGCTTTTATGGCTCAATGCATTCGTTCTGCCATAGAACTGTCACCGGCCGGCCGGCTGGCCGGGCGTCATCGGATCGGTTCGGATGGGGTGACTTCCGCATCCAGTGTAGGTGCAGCCTGAGGAGAAACATTTTCTATAACAGAAATATATATATATATATATATATATATATATATATATATATATATATATATATACGTAACGGCAGAAATCAAAATCGGGCAATTCACGAATTGCCCGGGCAGTTCCGGAGGTGCCCAAGCGGCCAAAATAAAAATTGGGCAAATGTAGATATTATTGAGGAATGCCCGGGTAGTTTTAGATCTGCACTAATTTCGATGACCAATCTTTTAATCTTCTTTTTTATGATTATTTTAATTAGAATTCCTTGTAGCCATTATTTGTCATAAAAATTAGTTATTTATTGCAGCATGGCCCCGATTTGTAGCATTTTGAGTTGCACAGTACACCGTTGACTCTGCAATTACACATCTTTGAATTGCACATCTTCTTGCACTCACAGAAGAAAAATCCTTGGCCTCCAGTCAAGGATTGTTGGTCATTGGTTGTCTTCAGTATTACATTCTCCTTGCTAGGTACGTCAGATACGATGTCATGAGATTGCTTGCATGGGTAAATTTGGTTTCTGGCGAAGAAGCTCTTGATTATGCCATCTTCAGTACCAACTTCGTACAATTCATCTTCGATAACCTTCATTACCACACCCAAGATGTTCCGTGCATCGGTTTTTCCGCGGTCAACATCAGGCACCGGAATTTTCACAGTAGTCCCTACTTCAAGTCTGCTGAACGCTTTGTCGCTGTGGAGCTTCATCTGCTTTGCTTGTTTTTCGATGCCGTATTGAATGAATTGGCCGTATACGCCGAATGAATTTGTATGTTCCATCATCCTGACTCTGCATGTCTGCATTAAATTCTTTTGAAATAATAGCAACTATACCTTTTCTAGGATGGGCAAGTTTCACCTGGCACGTCACGCACAAGTCCAAAAAAGTCAAGATGACTTAACGACTTATATTTTTGTACTTATATTTTGTAACTTTTGTAACTTATTATCTACAACTAGTTATTTGTAGTTTTATGATCCTGCGTGAAGAGAGGTTAATAAAGGAAAATCGTGATGAATCGAATATCGTGAACGAAGAACATAATGCGGCGTATAACGAGTGTTTCACCTCATTCCGTGGTCGTAGCAAACGGAGACTG